>JAUTXW010000864.1:0-255520 GCA_030620095.1 Kuschelorhynchus macadamiae | reverse complement strand
AAATTTTTGAATTTTCCGAGCTAAAATACATTGATTAGATATTTTGAATTTCTTGAAAAATACGGGGGATATCAAAAAAATACCGTTTTTCCTCCTCAATTGAAGACCCTGTACATCAATTTAGCTTGATAACATTTTAACCTGTCATATCTACTTTAATTTTAAAATTAGCCATATGAACCAAAAAATAGATTTTAAGGTTGCTTAACAAGTTCTTTTCTAATAATTAAAAAAATCGGTAAATTCTCTTTGCCCGGAACTGCCCTCGTTATGATTCTTACCATTTATTAGAATTGGTGAAATGTGAGCCAATTTAGTTCAGTACGTAGTCACATCGTATATATGTTACATATACTGCCATTTGAAATATTTTTTTTGGGTGACATTTTCTTCCATCACAGTGGATTCCTACCATTATTTTACTAGTTTCTTTCTACCTAAGCCATTCTTGATTTTTGGACATCATTTAAAATAAATTCAATAAGTAGTTTTTACTTTGACACATACCGCCAATTTGTTACGTCATGTTGAATTCGTATCAGTTTATGCCATTTTCACATTTAAGTTTTCTGCAAAATTTAGTTGAACAAGTTTTTTACGTTCAATTACCATGTTTTCGTCAGAAGTTAAATATTATATATAAAAATATAAATATATAATATAAAAATATTAATTTTATTTCGAACTTTTTGGCCAACCCTCTATACATTATCTATGTACATATATATTTCATCTAGATTTTATTGGTAAATTTCTTTTCTGCAAAAGTAGTTAGCAATTATTGTTTACATTTTGTTTTAAACAAATGCTAACATCTAATGCAAAAAAAATCCCCAAAAACTGGCTGAGGAAAAGAAGTTACGTAGTTAAGAGATTACTAAACATGTTCTCAACAAACATTTAAACTTTCACACTGTCCCGGAACGAAGTACCTTTGATTTTTATTTGATTTTATTACAGGGTTCTTTTTGATTACCTCTTTTATTATAAAACCTAGTAGTTTTACGATTAAATACTTGTTTAAAGCTGTTTACAAGATTTATTTTTAAAAATAAAAAAAGATGGATTCAAAATTTTAAGATTTTATCTCAACTGCCAGGATTTGCCAAAGAAGCAACTAACAAGTGGTAAGTAAAATTGAGCATCGAGTTTGTTATTTAAATAGAACACCCTGTATAGTATAGTTCTAATATATTGTTCCCGTCTTGCCGATTATAAATATACTAGATTGGATACTTTTATCTTTAAAGACCACTGAGAAAATTGACAAAAATCCTGCCATAAAAGGCACATAAATGTAGAATCACATTTACGTGTTAGAAGGTTTTGTCTCTTTTTAAGGAATTGCTTCTTATTTCAAGGTTTTTGTAATTTTCTCTTTTCTCTTTAAGATTAAGGTATCAGACCTGACATATTTATAATTGGGGAGACAAACCCCATTTAATAAAACTTATTATACTGAGTGTTCCATTTAAAATAACAAATTCGATGTTCATTTACTTTACAAATGTTAGTTGTTACCTTAAAACTTATACATCACATCTTTTTTTATCTTGCTCTAACAAAAACGTCTAGCATATTTTTTTATTACTGAATTTTATGTTAATAATCGTTCTTCAAAAAATCGGCCTTTAAAAATGGTTTTTGTCACACTCAGTGTACGCAATCTTCTATATTTATTTATATATATTACATATATATAAATAAATATATATATATATATATATATATATATATATATATATATATATATATATATATATATATATATATATATATATATATATATATATATATATATATATATATATATATATATATATATATATATATATATATATATATATATATATATATATATATATATATATATATATATATATATATATATATATATATATATATATATATATATATATATATATATATATATATATATATATATATATATATATATATATATATATATATATATATATATATATATATATATATATATATATATATATATATATATATATATATATATATATATATATATATATATATATATATATATATATATATATATATATATATATATATATATATATATATATATATATATATATATATATATATATATATATATATATATATATATATATATATATATATATATATATATATATATATATATATATATATATATATATATATATATATATATATATATATAAAAAATCTAAATATATGTCCTACAAAATCATGTCTGCCCCAAGTAATTTAAGTGATCCCAACGAAATAAACGGTATAGGTAATAGGTACGAAAAAAATTGTTTATTTCGTTGGGATCACTTAAATTACTTGGGGCAGACATGATTTTGTAGGACATATATTTAGATTTTTTAAAGCTAATATATATATATATATATATATATATATATATATATATATATATATATATATATATATATATATATATATATATATATATATATATATATATATATATATATATATATATATATATATATATATATATATATATATATATATATATATATATATAGAGAAACAGAAATTTCAATTTCAGTGCGGTGCTTGGTCGTAAAAAGTTATATAAAACGAAACCAGTAACTGTAAGGATTACTCCTTCACCATTTTGTCGAGAATCGACATATATATATATATATATATATATATATATATATATATATATATATATATATATTAAAAAAATCTAAATATATGTCCTACAATATCATGTCTGTCCCAAGTAATTTAAGTGATCCCAACGAAATAAACAATTTTTTTCGTACCTATGGTTAGGAAGTTCCTGATTGTACAAATAAAATTAATTTTTATAACAATAATTCATTTAAAAATAACTTAAACTTTTCATTTACTTTAACTGAGATTTCAGAAATTAATACAATATTAAATAATATTAAAAGAAACGCTTGTCGTCACGATGGAATTACTACATTAATGATAAAATACTGCAGCTCGTTTATTGACAAGTACGTACATAGCTCATCACAACTGCTGTTTTGAGTCCCATTATTTTCCAAGTCAGTGGACATCGTCAGTTGGTCGATGTCTGCCCAAAATATCTAATCCCACTCGTCTCAATGATCTTAAAATTATAAGTATTTTTCCCGCTCTGTCAAAAATTGAGAATGTTTTACACAATCAGATGTTTACATTTGGACCGCTAATAAAATTCATCCAGATTCCCAGCGTGATTTCCGGAAAGACTTCAGTACAGCCAAAGTTTACTGAATTAAAATATAAGTTGCGGTACTTGAACACTTAGAGGAAGAATAAAAATAGAGTTCATTATTTACATATTTAGCCACTGCCAAGATTACCTCACAGTATAAGGTCGATCGTACGACCGACGATGCCAAGCCTAGCCCGGAACACCAATGTTTATACCAATTTATATTACGGTGAATATGTTTAAACATTTTCAAACAAAGAATAGTTATGTATTTCCACTAATAGTTTCTAAGCAGTATAAAGAAATAACTTTTATTGCAAAATAGTAAAATACAAACTAAAATGCCCAAAGTCTCAGATTTCACCAATAACAAGAGCTTTAGTTAGCTATGGCAAACCCGATCGACAACTCCGCGTATTAAACCATCCCACTTTCATTGACAAGGCATCTTTATAGTAAAAAAGTGTAATAGTCTACAATAAACATTGTTACAGGGTCACGTGACCGGCGTGGCTTAAAAACCAATAGCGGGTCGTGGAACTACAATAAATTTTAAGATTAAAGAAATTAATTTCCTAAAAAATATTTTATTAGATACCAAGCTTTTCTTAGCGTTACTACTGCATGTGTTTTAATGTATTATTGTGTATTTCTTGATATGGCCCAAATCTTCTAATTATGTGTTGCCTTACTTCAAGAAGTAGAGTTCTAAAGGTGCGGTGACATTAGAAGAACATTAATTTTTTAAATATTTAATAAACAAGTTTTATTTATTTTATCTTGGACATTGCGAAACTAGCAGCTTTAGTTGACCTAACTATGGTGCGGAAATGTGAGTTTGTAAAAAAATGGCTGTTTAAGTTTGGAATTTTCAGCGAGATTTCCTTTTCCAGAGGACATGTCTAATGGACGATACCTTATTCACTTATTTTGGGTCACCTGACGTATTGACCAATCCGGTTCAGTATAATAGAACGTTCGTTTCGTCGGGGTCATGTGAGAACCTTCAGAAGCAAAATGATACAAAAAAGACTCTGATGTGATTTTTTGCCGTTTACAATAATTTTTCCTATTAGAGAATTAAAATAATTATAGAATATACCTATACTATATTAAAATAGTCGAAGGACATCTCACGCTCAAAAAAACGTACTGCGATTTCGAAAATCACTAGATTTTGGATGAAATCTGGGGAAATAATAAAGTTTCGGATGATTTAGCGCCTTTTTTTAATTTTCGCTTGAGTGGGGCCAATTTTTTAACAGCGCATTCTGCATTCAAAATAAGCCTTAATTTTCCATATAAACATATATCGGTAAATTCTTCGTTTTCGAAATACAGAGTGTTAAAGTTTTAAGAAAAAAATTGTTATTTAGTCAAAACTTTTTTAGTACTTGAGATATTGTTATTAAATTTGGTAAACAGCATTTGAGTAACAAAAGGAATTTTTTGATTTGAAATATTTTTTAATTCTTTATCAGTGGCGTCCGTACAGGATTTTTTATTGAATATTCTTGTAGTAAAAATGGTACGCTACTGCTTTTTCTGAAAACAAAAATCATTCCTAAAATCCCCACTCAGTTTGGAGCAAATTTGATCCCTTGCCTTTTTTTCGTGCGATGCAAGGATTTCGAGTTAAAAACTAAAAACTATTTTTATGTATGGCGTAGTTAAAATTTCCATTATTGTTAATTTCAGTAGCAAAACCTTTAAGGTGGGATTGTAACAGCAAGTTTTTAAAATTATTTGGTTTCCGATATTTATTTCATGCATTCCGGGTGAGTTCATAATTTCTGAACAACGTATGTAGGGTTTCTAAAATAAAAGCTTATCTGACAACTAAGGAGAGATGACGTCATCGACCCGTTGTAATGGAGATTTGCATTATGTTTGGGTTATCAGGGTGACATCGCAGAAGTTAGCAGGCAACCTATTAAAATCTAATGTCCTTGGTACTTACCATCATTCCTTCATTGTCGACTCTTGGTATGCCATGATTTCATTTTTGTGATAATTGAACAATTGCTAGGTTCGCCTTTAAAGTATAACAGATGAGTTTATAATTATAAAATTGTCGATTCATTTTGCAAAACGGTAATTAGAATTAATTCAATTTTGAAGATGATACTTCATTTTACAGAAACTATTCTTTACTAACTAAGTTCGTAATTAATTTTACAAAAACTAGAATTCATAACTTTTATTAATTTAGATCGTGAAAAAAATTTATAGAGCACTTTAAATATCATTAAGGATAAATGTGGGCCTTAAAATTCACAATAATTGCTCAAAATGAGCTCCTCTGACTTCGACACATTTTCGGCATCTGCTCTTAACTGTGTCAGTGGCATGGCGTATAAAATTCGTATTGGCTCGCAAAGTTTCACAGGCTTGCTCTATCCTTAGAATCAGTTCTTCTCTTGTATGAACTGGTCTGGAATAAACTAAATTTTTCAAATAACTTCACACAAAGAAGTCGACAGGTGTGGGGTCAGGGGAACGTGGTGCCCAGGCTGTAGCTCCTAATCGTCCAATCCACCGTTCTGGATATTATTATTTAACCACTCGCGATTTACAAGTGCAAGATGCGCGGGAGCCCCGTACATTTGAATCCAGAATTCGTTTCTAAGATTTAGAGGAATATTTTCTAGATATTGAAATAACTCATTTTGCAGAAAATCATTAAATAACTGTCCATCTAGGCGTGGTGGTAGAATATGGGGCCCGCAAAAAATTTCATTTATTACACCACACCAAACATTAACAGAAAATTCTTGCTGAAATGCTCTAGTTCGTACAACACGTGGATTGTCATGGCTCCAGATTCGTAAATTATGGACATTTACTGAGCCGCTTCGGGTAAATGTGGCTTCATCAGTCCATAAAATGTTTTTTGAGAAGTTCTCGTCTTCCTCTATTTGGCGCAAAAACCAATTGCAAAAACTGACACGTTTTTCGGCATCATCAGGTTGTAAGTTTTGAACTGGCTGCATCTGAAATGGCTTCCTGTGATCTTTCTCAAAACGCGATGAACCTTATTTTTAGAAACAAAAACGCCTTGCCTTGTAAATTATGAGCTGCTCTTCGTAGGCTTAATGTCCTATCGTTGTCAAACTTATTTAAAATTACGTTTCGATATTGTTCATTTCTCCTACCTTCGTTTCTCGGATTCTTTTTGAGTCCAAAATTCCTAAACATTAAATGCGTTTTAATGAAAACTTGTTTGCAAGGTAATCTTCTATTTGGAAATCTTCGTTGGTATTCCCGTACTGCTGCATTTGCATTTCCATTACAGAAACCATAAACGAAATGAATATCAGCATACTCAAAGTTACTGAATAACACCATTTTGAAATCACTAGTTAGACTGATAATTACCTTTTTTTATAAACTGTAACGTACCTGACATTTATTTACTCTAAAAACTCAAATGTCACACTTTAAAGACGAAACTAGCAATTGTTCAATTGTCACAAAAATGCAATCATGGCATACCAAGATGTTAAAGGTTTTGCCACTGAAATAATTAACAATAATGGAAATTTTAACTACGCCATACATAAAAATAGTTTTTAGTTTTTAACTCGAAATCCTTGCATCGCACGAAAAAAAGGCAAGGGATCAAATTTACTCCAAACTGAGTGGGGATTTTAGGAATGATTTTTGTTTTCAGAAAAAGCAGTAGCGTACCATTTTTACTTCAAGAATATTCAATAAAAAATGCCTTTTGTTACTCAAATGCTGTTTACCAAATTTAATAACAATATCTCAAGTACTAAAAAAGTTATGACTAAATAACAATTTTTTTCTTCAAACTTTAACACTCTGTATTTCGAAAACGAAGCATTTGCCGATATATGTTTATATAGAAAATTACGGCTTATTTTGAATGCAGAATGCGCTGTTAAAGTTTGGATACTGCAATTCGGGACACCCTCTATAAGTGTTGTCAGGTAAAGGAATTTAAATGGTGATTCTTTGGGTATTAAAAGTAAAAATGTATTCGTAAACATGTTCTAAACTGATTATAATTTAGGATTTAGGAAAAAATCTTTTATTTTTTTAAGTTTAGCTATTTAACATGGAAAAACAATATGACAACTGGCTATTCTATTCATATCTAGTAGCGCTCGTTTTTTTTTTACTTTCTTTGCAAGAGGAAAGTATTCTAGTTTCAAAAAACATGTTTTCTCAGTTCCGTCGGTTAGTCTGTATGTCTGTCCGCGACAAAGTTTAAGAACTGCTTGTCCTATTCACTTCAAGTTTTGGTTAAAAATTAAAGGTCATATGATGATGACGTGGTAACATGTTGGTAAAAATCCAATATGGCTGAACAAAATGACGGTTTATTGAAATGTTAAAAAAATATTACTAAGAAACTGCTTATCCATTTTATCCAAATTTTTCTGAAAAATTAGGTTTGACATGACCATCAACTGATAAGTTTTACTGCAAATCCAAATTGGCGGCCTAATAAAATATTGTGTGTCGATATAGAAAACTACCACATCGATTGTGTTCCAATTTTACTCAAAAATCAAATATTATATAGGGATGAACTGGTAAAAATGTTGAGACAAATTTAAAATGGGGGAACAAAACGGTGGCCTAAATAAATGTTTAAAAATATCTGAAACAAGTACTTATCGGATTGATTGATTGATTGATTGATTGATGACATCCCTATTTTAAATATTTATTACTAAAAATGTATTTCGCTCTATTCGCTCGCATTCTAGGCATTCCTACTATCATTTTTTAAATATTTACTAAAAATATATGATATGTATTTTCAAATACCCCCAAATTCCTACTTTCTTTCAGCCAAATCTACACAAATGTTAAAATTCCGCCGCCATTTTGGCATTACCATCTTGAATCTTTAAAATGTTGACAAAAATTCATGATGTGCAGTCTTAGATACCCCTAAATGCCGAATTTTAATCAAATCTGCAAAAATTTTAAAATTAGTCTGCTATGGTGGTGCCGCCATTTTTAATTCTTAAATATTTTATTATTTTATTAAAATTACTAAAATTTCATAACTTTTATTCATAAATACTTCTAGATACTGATATTTCAGCCGAATCTGTACAAATGACAAAATTCATTCGCTATATTGGCACCACCATTTTGATTTTTGTTGTGCATCCTTAAATAATCCCCATAAATGTTAAATTCATCCGTCCGACCTGTTGACATTGTCATTTTGACACCGCTATTTTGAATTTTTAAATGCTGACACTTTTAAATTTTCCTAGGCACTGATTTTCAGTTTTAGCTACACAAGTAACAAAATTCATGGGCCGTATTGACGCCGCCATTTTGGATTTCTAAACGTTGACTAAAAAAATTCAGATTTTTTATATCCGAAAGTGTATGCATGTCAAATTTTAAAATAATCGGTAATGGAAGTGCTGAAAAATCCATTACAAGATTTGAACCAGACATACAAACATACAATCAGACGAATAGGAAGCCAACAAAAGCGCGTTAAAAGCATTGATTTTAGTTTAAAACTCTAACACCAGTATTCACTAAAGAGATTTAACTTGAGACAAGGTCTAACTTGACAGTTATAGGTTTAAGATGACATTTTCAACAACTGAACAAGAAATTTTTCTAAATGTCACAATTACAAAATGATAGTGACATAAGGCAAACATAACTTAATAATAAGTTTAATAATATATAAATAACTAATTTCCTTTTAAACTTACCTAACTTAATGGTTTGATTTTAGATAGTGAAGTAGAGAACGATTATTCCTTTGAAATTTGTAAAATACCTATTTGCCTCATTAAGGAATAGATAAGAATCCTTCTTTTTGTCAACGATAATGAAGCACGGCCCATTTCTTGATTTTCGTACATCAAATATTTTAACAGGTCGTCATCTTGTTTCGCCATATTGAATTCATACGAATATTTTACCAGTTTTTTTTTATATCAAACGTAATTTTTGAGGAAAATTAAATAAAATTTAATTAATTAAATAAAATTAAAGTTAATAGACCGACCGACCGACAGTAATGGAAAAACATGAGGATCTGTAAAAACCCGGAACGATATTTTTTTCACGATTAATGATATTTCCTTATGCGGGAAGTGAAAACTCACGCCGTCACTGGCATTCGTCAACAAATGGCCACGGCTTAGACATGGGCCATCCCCACTTCTTGTTTTATCGTAAACATTGGTCGATAGAATGTGTAAAATAGGGGAACCATGTTGGCGCATATCCCTAACGTGATTTATGAATGGGTCGTGATCTCGACTTTAATTCTTACTTTAAGCTTGAACACGTGACTCGATTTACCTATTCCTCGCGTCTCGCCCCGGCTGATACATTCTGGGTCACGGTCAGGTCTCCGGCACATACACAGGCTTCGTGATCTCGCCAGTTTGTTATTGTGCTATATAGTGAGACAAAAAATTTTTATTTCTTTGACAAATATGAGCCAATATGTATATTAGATTTTGCTCTGTAGATGGTTGTAAAAAACACGTTTTATCAATTCCGTCGTTTCGTCTGTCGGTCTGTATGTCTGTCTATTAGTTCGCGACATAGCTTAAATACTACTTACTCGATTGACTCCGAATTTTGACCAAAAATTAAGGGTCATATGGGGATGACCTAGTAATATGTTAAAAAAAAATGTTAGAGTGGTGTATTATTTGGGGTTAAGATCCAGTAAAAAAAGCAAGTCTTTTTTTAAATTGTCGATGTTTCCCAACTTTATTGTTGCATCCTCAGAACACATATAGATTCTATATCCTGCATGAAACCCATATTATCCGTCTTTACCTACTCCGTTGGACTGCAGATATTTCCCAGATATTAAGTGTCTAAATGGTTTTTGTTAACGATCCTCTTGGTGTTATGTTAGACTGGTGTATTATTTGGGGTTGGGATCCAGTAAAAAAACAACAGGCTTTTTTAAACTGTCGACGTTTCTCTATTTTAGTGTTGCATTCTCAGGACACATAAATTCTATATCCTGCACAAAACCCATATTTTCAATTCTTACCTACTACGTTGGCCCACAGTTATTTCTCAGATATTAAGTTTCTAAATGGTTTTCGTTAGCGATCCTCTGGTTTTTATGTTAGAGTGGTGCATTATTTGGGATTAGGATCCAGTAAAAAAACAAGACTCCATTTTTAAATTGTCGACGTTTCGCAACTTTATTGTGGCATCCTCAGGACATTATATATATATATATATATATATATATATATATATATATATATATATATATATATATATATATATATATATATATTATATATTTAGATTGTATATCCTGCATGAAACCCATATTATCAGTCTTTACCTACTCCGTTGATTCGCAGATATTTGCCAGATATTAAGTTTCTAAATGAGTTTCGTTAACGGTCTTCTTGTTGTTATGTTAAAGTAGTGTATTATTTAGGAAATATCTGAGGACCAATGGAGTACTGATAATAGAAGAACCGTTAACTCTATTAGGTTACATCGCTGAGCAGCTAACGGGTGAGGGAGGCGCGAGGGTGGGGCGGGGGTTGTGACGTCGATTGGCGACCCGGTCTGACAAGACAAGGCCAGTTTATTGCTTATTCAGCTTGACCTTTTCGTTGCGATAGATGTCAGTTGTGTTTTTCAGAGTATTTTCTTACTTCCTCAAGTGAAAGTTTTAAGACATGTTCGTCTTTCTGTGTACATATGTGAATATTTTAAAAGTCTTTACGTAAATTATGAGTAAAATATGAAAATAATTGCAAATAGACACAACAACATAAACCTAGATGCCCCAAGACTGTTCGTAAGACAAAGGTTATTTATAAGAATGAAATATTCAAATGAACTGGCGAAGGAAGAAAAAAGGTAAAAAAGGAAGCCATTCTGAAGTGGACTCCACGTTTAAGCATGAGTTATGTGCTGATTTAATAACTATTAGTAAAAAAAAGATGTTCGAATAGTTAAATAATTGTGTTTACTGCAAATATCATACCTGTAGTTAATAAAATATGAAAAATAGTTATAATATACATAAGGTGTCCCCATAGTGTATCCTCGGTTGATATCTTGGTACCGGTTAGAAATAGAGAAAAAATTTATGGTAGACTATTAAAAACTAAATCAGGAAAGTGCAAACAGCTTTGTTCTAATTTGAACCGTGAACCGTTTAGACTCTACAGCTGTTCAAAATTGAAAATCCCAAGTTTTTAAATATTAATATCTCGAAAACAATTAAATTTAGGCCTATGGACGATACATGAAGTAGTCGTAGAATTTTAGATACAATTCAAAAATGTAATAAAATATAGGGTGTTTCGTATATGAAAAACTATTTAAGTAGGTATATAAGTCATCCTATATACTAATATTTATATTTAAACTTTTTCTCTATCTCTACCCATTATCACCAAAACCGAGAACTCAATACTGGGACACCTTGTAGAAAAAAAATGTACATTTTCTAAAGTTATACAACTATTTGTCATGCTAAAACCTTTACAAGAATATTTTTTGAAACTTTAAGAATACATCATATTTTTTCAAATGAGAACTTTTTGAAATGGAAAAAACTTAAAAAGTTAAAATTTAAACCATCATCCCTAAACCGAAGGAACCGATTTTTTTTACAGAACTAAGGCTTTCTTTTGTTTTACGTCTGTTATATCTTTCGATCGGAAGTAAGTTGTTAAAGAAACAAGTAACTGTTTAGCATATAAACGTTCACAAAATTATAACAATTAAAGGTAATGTATAGAATCGATTTTTACATTTCGAAGATCTGAAATATTCTCACTAGGTGGTTCTCGGCATAAAAGTGTATTTTATAGGTAATTTAACTAAATTGTCAATAATTAATTATATTTCATTTAAGATATATACCTGATAATTAAAATATCAGTGCGCCACTGATAGCGGCCGTCGGCTTTGAGCGGCTAGAATTTGGCGGCTATCTTCACACCGGTAAAATAATATAGATAATAAAATTAAAATCTTTAATGACTTAATTTTAACTTTGTTTAATATATATGCCCCTATAAAAGAATTAAAAATAACAAAACCCAAAACACCTTGGTTATCGATTAATATAAAAAAATCTATGAAAAACAGCAACTAACCTTTTTAAGTATTTAATTTTTTCTTAACCCCGTACTCTTTATCCCCAAAAACTAAATCGACTGAAATACTCTTCTATATGCCCTCGTACCTCTAAACTAGGCCGCAATGATTTAGCCGCTCCAATTACTTCGGAAACAGCCATCTACCTTTTTGGGTATTTATTTTTTTTCCTAGCCCCGTACTCTTTGTCCCCAAAAACCAAATTTCACAAAAATACTGTTCGATATGCCCTGGTACCTCTAAACTAGGCCGCAATGATTCAGCCGCTCCAATTACCCCGGAAACAGCCACCTATCCTTTTAGGTATTTAGTTTTTTCTTAACCCTGTACCCTCTGTCCCCAAAAACTAAATCGTCAGAAATACTCTTCTTTATGCCCTCGTACCTCCATACTAGGCCGCAATGATTCAGCCGCTCCAATTACTCCGAAAACACCCGCCTACCCTTTTGGGTATTTAATTTTTTTCTTAGCCCCGTACCCTTTAGCCCCAAAAACTAGATTGACAGAAATACTCTTCTATATGCCCTCGTACCTCTAAGCTAGTCCGCAATGATACAGCCGCCCCAATTACCCCAAAACAGCAACCTACCCTTTTAGGTATTTAAGTTATTTATAATTATGGACTCTGGAACTGGAAGTTTCTACAAGGGGTATACAATACTCCTGTGAGTATATTCTGGTATATAATTTATTTTTACAGAACTAAGGCTTTCTTTCGTTTTACTTGTGTGGTATCTTTCGATCGGAAATAAGCTGTTAAAGAAACAAGTAACTGTTTCGCATATAAATGTTCACAAAATTATGACAATTAAAGGTAATGTGTAGAATCGATTTTTACATTTCGAAGCAGATCTGAAATATTCTCACTAGGCGGTTCTCGGCATGAAAGTGTATTTTATAGGTAATTTAACTAAATTGCCAATAATTAATCATAATCAGTCGGCAGCATTCGGAGTTTGAGCGGCTAGAATTTGGCGGCCATCTTCACACCGGTTATTATTTTCATAAATAATGTTATTCCAAGGCTGTACATAGTTTCAAGAAAACTGTTCAAACATCGAACAAAAGATAATCTGCAGGGTGTTCATATTATAGTATCAGCTTTTTAAACACCAGAATAATTTCGAAAAGTAAATTGTTTGGGTTTTGTTATTTAAACAATTTAAGACTGAGGTAAGGAGCCATTTCTTAAAAATTATTTTTATTTGGCAAACTTTTCACATTAGGTATATGGTATGCTGCATAAAAATGTTTAGAATTATAAGCACGATCCACAAATGTAATAAAAAATTAGGGTTTCCATTAGAAATAACTAATTTGCTGGGCACTTCCGATACAACCGGAAGTTGCCATTATTGCAAAAAACCTCGTGTCGGATGCCTGGTTAAAAATTAACATAGCGTAACTTACACTCGTTTCCTGCTATGGTAAGCAGGTTGGTCTAGTTGGTGTTAATTAATTTATACTTAAAATGATTTTGATCTTGTATTACGAAAAATGTCTTAAAAATTAAATATGCACCTTTGTGAATTTTTTAATTAATAAAATAGTTTGCAAGCATTTTATTTTTAGTGCAAAAGCCTTTAGGTTTGCTTTAATAATGTGATGCTCAAATATACTTTTTATGGAAAAGGCTCAAACCTGACCTAATTAATATTAACGGCGTTACCAATTTCCTTTGCTATTTTGGACAATCTCCTTGAGAGACCTTGCCTATATGAATATTCAGGATTTTGAAAATAGTAACAGAGAATATAATGTAAAACGCAATATTCATACTTAAAAACTTTCAGTTTTGGGATAATATTTCACCTTATACTTTTATAGGCAACCGTTTTCAATAAAACTTTACGACTTCACCGTTTATAACCTGGATATTTTTTTACAGAAGGGTAATAAAATCAAGATCAGGTATATTTATTGCTATTTACATTGACGAAAAGTGTTGCGGGAGGGTCTACGTCCACCTGTAGTAATTATGTTGACCTTATAACAATTAGTCGTGGGCAATATGTCGTAAATATATTTCGTCGTAAGCTATTTTTCGCAAACATTTTTGGTAGACAGTCAATTTATCTTCGTCAATGGTATTAGGCAATTCTGCTTCAAATTTATTTGTTTTTTTTTTAATTATTTTGTCATAAAACATGTGTCACACACTTCTATCAGTATTATTTCGTACGTACTGATCCAAATCAACTAAACCCAAATAAGCGTAATAATATATTATCCAAGAAGTGTTGAAAGTGAAAATTTTGAAACTAGAAGACATTTAGTATTATATGAATTATGTACGCTATTTTTTCTACGACTACAAAGAAGCCTCACTCAAAAATTGTTTTTGATGTTGAAAACCATTTTTCAATACACCCTTTGAAACTATTTTTAACACGCATGTGTTATAAAACATTTCCTAGGTATGTAAACAGTAATTTTTTGTCAGTTTTATAAGTGGTTGAAGAAAAACATATTAAAATGCTGAATAATTCTAAAAGCAGGTATGCTGACAGCATATTTAGAGCCGCCTTTAAAGTGTTTGTACAGGGTGTACCACAATGATGAGCCATTAGCCGTATGCGGAGAAGTAATATGAGTTAAAATTTGTAATTTGGTATCAGGTGTTTTCTCGGTATGGTATTTTTTTCTAAAATAATGGCAACTTCCGGTTGTCAAATTAGTTATTTCAAATGGAAACCCCAATTTTTTATTACATTTATAGATCATGCTTATAATTCTAGACTTTTTAATGCAGCATACCCTTTACCTAAAGTGAAAAGTTTACCAAATAAAAATAATTTTTAAAAAATGGAACTTTACCTCAGTCTTAAATTGTTTAAATTCGAAAACCCAAACAATTTACTTTTCAAAATTATTCTGGTATTTAAAAAACTGATACAATTATCTGATAATATAATATGGACCCCCTGCAGATTATTTTTTGTTCGATGTTTGAATAGTTTTCTTGAAACTATGTACAGCCTTGGAATAACATTATTTATGAAAATAATATCGATAATAAAATTAAAATCTTTAATGACTTAATTTTAACTTTATTTATATGAATGTCCCTCAAAAAGAATCAAAAATAACAAAACCCAAAACACCTTGGTTATCGATTAATATAAAAAATTTTTATGAAACCACCGGATAGCGCTTTGCGTAGATATAAACAAACTAGGCAATTCGAGGACTGGAATAATTATAAATATTAAAACAATTTTACTTTAGCTACAATCAGGAGGGAGAAAAAATATACTTTGATTCCTTGTGTAATAAGAAATACTCTAGAAAAATTTGGTCTAAGATTAGAAATTTCAATTTCTGTGAAAATAAAAGAATTGCTCGATTCCGAGCCAGATATTTGCTCCTAGTTATATTAACACTTGTTTTGCTACTTTTCTCCAAAATGTGGCGAACTGTGATGAAAGAATTGACTATTATTCTAACAATTTTTTTAACCAACAGATGAATTTTTCATTTCGAATGGTAGAAGTGACTGAAGTGAATTCTATTTTAAATAACAAAAACAAATGCTACTGGGGCTGACGAGATTTCTCCTCTAATACTTAAGTATTATAGTCCGTTTGTCGATGAATATTTAATGCATATCATAAACTGTTATCTGGAAATAAACTTCTTTCCTAAATTATGGAAAATATCAATCGGAAAACCCTTGGCAAACGTTTCCAAACCTTCAACTTTTAATGGTCTTCGTGTTATAAGTATTCTGTTTGCGCTATCAAAAATATTTGAGAAAACATTGTATATACAAATGTATACTTACTGTAACTACCAATAGAGGATTATGAACTTGCTGAATCATATATAAACGCAGAACTAAAAATCCGGTATCAACTTTCTAAGGGCCATAATTTGAATCTGAACCCTTCTAAGTTCTGTCTTTTAGTATTTGGCAAGAATAATAATTTAATCTTTCTAAAACAAATAACCTCAATATCTCCATTAATGGCTCAACAATAAGTTTTGTTGACTCTGCGAAGCACCTAGGTTTAATATTGAATAATCAATTAAGGTTTAAAGAACGTCTAAAAAAGATAGTCCAAAAATGTTATCTCTCTCTCAAAATGTTATACAGTAATAGGCATATTTTAAATATAAATTTAGGAGAAACTTGTTCGAATCACTTGTTTTATCAAATGTCAATAATTGTGCAGAATGCGAGTGTTAGGTTTGTTTATGGTCTTATGGAAAATATGACCAGATTTCTAAATATATCAGGGAAATTAATTGACTGAAAATGGAGGCTCGAGGAAACTTACATGTATGGACCTTTTTAATAAAAACAGTTAATAATCCTGCATCTCCTTTTTTCATTCGTGAGCACTTGGTTTTTCGCCATGACATGACATTCGCAGTTTAAATATCCAAAATGACGAAGGGTTAACCGTGCCTCATAATCAGAGTGCCATTTTTAAGCGTGGATTCACTTAAAAAATGCAGTACATCATTATAATAGCTTAACGAACAACTTGCTAAACCTGAATAGTAACACTTTAAAACGAACTATAAAAATATAACTGCTTCTCAGTGACCTACTTGGAAAGGTTTTTTAAATGTTAGAACTTGAGTTATGCAAATGAAGATTAATTAAATATCATTACCATGTATGGCGAATGTAACCATATTATTGACCTAACATATCCTACATTTACCGAAAAGTATCCAGATAAACCGAGACTCAACAACGGCGTACATTAAAAAGCCGAAATAACAATTTTCGTTATTTCACTGCCTATCTGACTGTCTCCTTACGCGAAACAGGAGTAAAGACTGAAACCATTTCGTTACGCCCAGATCCAATAATTAAAATCTGAAGACCGACCTTTTCTTACATGTGGAACTTCATGAATTTGTTTTAGTTAAATATCAGGAAGACTTAATTTTCTTCCAGCAGCATTATTTGGTGCAATGAAGCTAAATTTTCAAAAGCTGGAATACTTAATCGACATAACAACGTCATTTTTGGGCAGTAGAAAAGTTCGTGTCACGCAAACACTTCATTTACTACAACCAGGACGTAGAAGAGAAGCCCCTCATAACAATCTTGCAAAAAAGAATCTACAAATGTTCAAAGGTGAAGGTTATACTAAAATAGGAGGAATAAGAATAATTATTATTTAAATCCTGATTAATTAATGGTTTCTATTTTGTATAAATTTATTCAAATTAAATATTTTGGTTTCCATAAATGTTTTGTATTTTGGATCTTAAATATGCAAAATGTCCTGTTCCTGTCAATCGTAGATAATTCAGAAAACCGATCTAAATTCTGTTTTATATTTCGCCAATTATATTTTGTTTTTCATGGCAATTGTGATATAAATATTTGTTTCCGGCTTTTTCGGAGTAGGACTCTTGAAAAACTCGTTAAGATTGTATTTTAGGTATAGGAAATGTTATACAAAATTAGCCTTAAAATTTCAGAGGGATCAAACAAAATAATACAGGGAGTTCCATTAAAAAAAAGGGAATTATTCCCTTTATATTGTCCCATAATTGGATTCGTATTTTTAAACTCTGTAAATTAATTTTGGAAAAGTAACTTAAAATAATAAATAATAATTGTTATGAACATAGACGTTCATCATTATATTTTGGAAATGTTGTTTGGGGTTTCTAGTTTACGTATTTTAGGATTAACGATTTTAATTTCGAAAACTGTTCTTTTTAGGTATGGGGTGTGCTACATAAAAAAATGTTTTCAATGTTTCGCAAAATCCAAAAATAAAATAAACATTATGATGTATATAAGGATGACCTGGTAATATTTAAAAAAAGTCCAATATGGCGGCCTAGTTCTTAAAAAAATATTACATAGGAACGAAGTGGTAAGTAAAATATTTAAAAAATTAGCCTGAAAAACTGTTTATTACATCGATTTCAATTTGCGTGCAAGAATTAAGTGTGATTCAAGATGGTGGAATAACATGGCGGTCAAATAAAACGTTTAAAAAATAAATGTAACAAAAACCTTCAATTGACCTCAGATTTTGCACAAAAATTAGCTGTGAAATAGGTATAAAAAGGTAAAATGTTGGTACGAATGTAATATAGTGAAACAAAATGGCGCCCAATTAAGATGTTAGAATGTGTATATGTGACACTTAATGACTATGTATGAAACTAAATTGGGTTACACTTCACTATTACTAATAAAACAAAATATTCATAACGAGGGAAGTTCCAACTAAAGGAAATTTAACGATCTTTTTGTATGTAAAAACATTATTTTGAAGTATACAAGGTAGTCCTAGGAGGATGAATCATACACTTGAAAATGAAAAAATGATATATAGGGTAAACTACTCAATGATCGACACTTTAAGGAACTATTCTTTTTTATTTTGTAATATCTTTCATTAAAAAAAAAGTAAAATCAATTGGAGCATTTGTATGGTAATGCTTTTTTTACCTATAGATTTAATATAAACGATTAAATTTAGAGTTTTAATAGGAGCTGAATTTATTAAAAAAGAGAAATTTTAGGGTTTCCCATTGATCGGGAGTTCGGTATCCTTTTGTTGGCATTCAATCGTCCTATTATTGGCACCCACAAAAAATACCGATTCAATGATTTTGAAAATGAGAGGCACAAAAAAATAAAAATAATTTAAAAAATATGTTTTAAATTTAATATTATTAATATGAAAATATTATAGTTTTTAAACCTTTTGATGTTTCCAGTATGTATGATAATGTTTGCGTTTGTATTTAATTCCCTGTGTTCTTTTTAATGAAAAAAAAAATTGTTTTGAAATCAAGCAATCCCAATTAAAGTCTTGAAAAAGCTCAGCACTGAGCGAAACGTTTACTTGATGTCAAATATTGTGTTTTATTATTAACCTAAACACAAGAAAGTAAGATTTGCAGATATAAATATATGGTTAAAGAAAAATCTGACAAATATATATACATATATATATATATATATATATATATATATATATATATATATATATATAAAGAGGTTTTATTTCGGGTCTAGCGGTCCGTGGGAAAAAAAAGAAGAAACTCTTTTTATCTAAAGTGCTCAATATTTCGCCAGTGTTTATTAGCTTCATCAGGAGCAACTGTTGAAGCTAAAAAAATTATAAAGAATAGGTCCAATTAGAATTATAACATTAAAATGACAATCAAAAGAATAAAATTTTGTCGAGATATACATAGTCAATACATACTTAAAAATTACTTACAAGATGGTAGAGTCAATAATTTTTAAATTTTAACATTTCTACGTTACAACAGCTCAAATAATGCTTGCTCAAATAATGTGGCGTTTTTAATGATAATATTCAATTGCTGGGACTTGAATATTATCATTAAAAACGCCACATTCTAATTGGACCTATTCTTTATAATTTTTGTAGTTGCTCCTGATGAAGCTAATAAACATTGGCGAAATATTGAGTGAGCACTTAAGATAAAAAGAGTTTCTTCTTTTTTTTCCCACGGACCGCTAGACCCGAAATAAAACCTCTTTGTAATATATATATATATATATATATATATATATATATATATATATATATATACATATATATACATATATATTTATATATATATATATATATATATATATATATATATATATATATATATATATCAAGTACTTTATTGGGTTTAGGTTCATGGATTGAAACAAAAAAACTTTAATTGACGTTTTCTCTGTTCATTTCAGGCTTTTTCAAAATATTTATTTCAGTACATCTAACAACTAAATATAGAAAGTCTATATACGCAAGTTAAAAAATAAAAACAATTAGTTATAACGCCACGCATTAAAGTTATTAAAAACAATTAGTTAAAATAGTACTGTAAAGTGTATCTAAAGTCAGTTGAGACAACATAAAAACTAAATTTCCGTCAACAGTCGGCGACTTCATTGTGAAACATAGGCGGCGTGATAAAAATTTAACTTATTAAAACAGATTAATTATTAGTATATACTTTCTTTTTTATTATTTATTTAACATTTTTTTCAATTAGTTTTTTTATTTGATCTGGTCAGGGGATGGGGGCGAAATAGCTAGGCTAAATGGAAAGAAATGTATTCTCCGTAAATAAATCGCATAAAACGTATTTTGATGGGTTTATTGGTATAGAGATTATTCCATCTGTAACCTACTTGATAATATATTTACTTTGCAATTACACAGAGGGGAAAAGGAACGGGATAAAAATTGAAAGTTTCGTTAAAGATTGAGCAGGTAATACGTCATTTTGTACGGTATCGATTATATATATTTCAGTTTCAAAACTTATTTGATTTTGATGGCTTGAGGTAAATAGTGGCTAAAAGTCAAATACTTCGTAAGAAATTGAATCGTTCAGAGAGGCTTTTGAATTTGCATATTTCAAATTTCAAATCACTCTGATTAGTAGTTTTTAAGCTATGCCGCGAACAGATAGGGAGATCGACGGAATTGATAAAACATATTTTTTGGCATCTAAAGAAGCTAAAACCTTAAAATCTGTTAAACTTGAGAGCTTGTTCCGCCATCTTGAACTGAAACCACAGTTTTAGTAGCTTATCTCTATACTACAGTTAGTTATGGCACACAATTTGAAATCAGTCCATTAAGTAGTTTTTTCAGGCTGTACTTTTAAATATTTTATTAAGCCGCCATCTTGTATTCGTACCGGTTGATTTCTACTAATCCTTGATTTTTGTACAGAATTTGAGGTAAGTTGGATTACTGGTTTTTTAATATTTTTTTTAACATTTTACTAGGACGCCATTTTGTTCTGCCATATTGGATTTTTACCAAAATATTACCAAGTCATCCATATATGACTCTTAATTTTTGACTAAAATTTTAGGTTGATCTAATGAGTAGTTTTTAAGCTATGCCGCGAACTGACATATAGATAGACAAACCAACGGAATTGATAAAACGTATTTTTTTTTGACATCTAGGAGCGGTAAAACCCGAAAATATGTAAGATCTGAGAGATTGGTTTTTTCACGATTACAAATATTTTATTTGGCTGTCATTTTGTTACGCCATCTTGAATTCGAACCAGTTTTACTAGTTCGTCTTTATACCACAATTAGTTAGGGCATACAATTTGAAATCAGTCCGTTAAGTTGTTTTTCAGGCTGAATTTTTAAACATTTTATTAAGCCGCCAATTCGTTCCGCCATCTTGGATTCGTATCGAAACTTTACCAGTTGATTTCTACATAATACTACTTGATTTTTGTACAAACTTTGAGATAAGTTGGATAAGTGGTTGTTTAGTAATAATTTTTTCAACATTTCACCAGGCCACCATTTTGTTTTGCCATATTGGATTTTTACCAGAATATTACCAGGTCATCCCTATATGACCCTTAATTTTTGACTATAATCTCAAGTCAATCTGATGAGTAGTTTCTAAGCAATGTCGCGAACTGTCAGACAGACAGCCAAACCGACAGATGGACTGACGGAATTGATAAAACATATTTTTTGGCATCTAGATACGCTAAATAAAAACAGACAGTTCGACAGATAGACCGACGCAATTGAGAAAAAAATGTTTATCTAGGGACCCTGAAACGTAAAGATCAGAAAAAATCTCAAAGGGTAATTTTTTCACGATTTCACTTTTTCCCTTTTACAAGGTAAGTAAAAACATTGAATAGAATAAAAAGAAATTTTTATTCTACGGCATTGACACTGACCCGAGATCTCTGAACAAGTGCAGGCGTCCCAAATATTTTAAAATATATCTTTTTTAGTGAACTTTTTGTTAAATCGACGTCTCCAAAATCTAACCAATTGAATTACGGATATAATCAATCAAAGTGCTTAACTCTGATACTCCGCCCACAAATTTCATAAAGAGTCCACGTTGACTGTGTCGCGAAGGTCCGCTGTTTGTACGGGGACCTGTCAACTGAATGAAAATAGATTTATTTTATATAAGCGGTCTAGTAACTGCTTAAAGAATTCTCTTGTTTTTTTTTATATATATTATTTAATTTTTTTGATTATATTTACATTGTGGACACTATTGGTGGATACGGGTGGTTTTAAAAATATTTGTGTGAGTCTGACAGTATACAGTATGTATTTATGATTGATGGAAACAGTTTATAACAATTGAATTAAATTAGACTGTGATATATTGGGCTAAGATTGTCAATGTCTTTGCGATCGTTTACTGTATGTTTTTCCTTTTTTATCTTGACCATTCCTTTGAATGTTAGTTTATGGTAATGTTGTTCTTTTGATAAGACCGTTGTACCCGAAAAATCAAATTCATGTTCCAATCTCTTTCGTGTTTATGTAGTGCTGTGGAAGCATTTTTTGTATATTTATGCCCATTTAGTCTATTTGATAGGTATTGTGTGGTCATACCTAAATGTTTTTGGGGCAGTTTAGGCAGGGAATGCTGTAAACTACGTTTGATTTTTTTTAATTGGTGTTTGACTTTCTAGTGGTGTATTTAAAGATTTAGGGGTATTGTTAGATTTGTGGCATACGGTTATATCGTGTTTACCGAGAATGTGTTTAATATTTTCAGAAAAGTTTTCACTGTATGGCAAAGATATATATGTAGTGCTTTTATTGTTGTCGCGATTATTTGTAATATGTTTTGTGCCATTGTATAATTTATGGGTTCCTCGTTTTACAATTCGTTCGATGCCTTTTAATGGAAAATGAGTTTTTAAAAGAGTGTTTTTAACTTTATTTAAAATATCAACTCGGTATATAGGTGATGTTAGTGTTAGTTATCAACTAATCCTATCATCATGCAGTATTTTTGACATTTTGGGTGACTGGAATTATAATTAAGGTAGCGGGAGGACCACGTTTTTTTGGTATACTACTTAGTTTTAATTAAGGATATTACGTCTAGAGAGATGAGTGGGAAATTATTCGGTATTTTAATGGTGTCTATAAACTTTTAAATTCAAACGAATATTTAATGTAATAATCATTTCTGCCTGCAATTTTTTATAAGCAATTTGATAAAAGGCTTGAAAGTTTGTAGAATGGATTTTTCGGGTACAACGGTCTTATCAAAAAAAAAACATTACCATAAACTAACATTCAAAGAAATGGTGTAGATAAAAAAAGAAAAACATACAGTAAACGATCGGAAAGACATTGACAATCTCAGCCAAATATATTACAGTCTAATTTAATTCAATTTTTATAAGCTATTTCCATCAATCATAAATAAATGCTGTATACTGTCAAACCCACACAAATACTTTTCAAACAACCCGTATCCACCAATAGTGTCCACAATGTAAATATAATCAAAACAATTAAATAATATATATAAAAAAAACAATAGAATTTTTTCCCCAGTGTATCACTTACCTCTGCAATGCCAAGCAAGGCAAAATAACATTTTTCTCAAGGTATGTACTGTACTATTTTAACTAATTGTTCTTAATAATTTTAATGCGTGCCGTTATACCTAATTGTTTTTATTTTTTAACTTGCGTATATAGACTTTTTGTATTTAATTTTTAGATGTACAGAAATAAACATTTTGAAAAAACCTGAAATGGACAGGCGAAACGTCAATTAAAGTTTTTTGGTTCAATCCACGAACCTATTCCCAAGAAAGCATTTGATATTTATAAATTGTAAGGTTCAAGAAAAGAAATATATATATATATATATATATATATATATATATATATATATATATATATATATATATATATATATATATATATATATATATATATATATATATATATATATATATATATATATATATATATATATATATATATATATATATATATATATATATATATATATATATATATGTAGGGAAGAACTATCTCTTTTGTGTTGAATAATTCGATTTTTTAAGCTTTGACTAGTTGAAAGAGATAGTAGAATAAATAAAAGATCGTATGCTTTAGTACATCACTTTCAAAATCTGGGCCATAGATTTGACTATAACAACACAAAAATTTTAGAACGTGAAGGTAATTATAAAAAAAGAACATTTTTGGAAATGATACATATAAATAAGGATAAAGATAATTCTATAAATTTCAGATCAGATGTTGATCAGCTTAGTACCATTTATTGTAACATTCTTGTTTAGCACCACTGTATTTCTATGTACTTTGGCACTGTTGCTTTGTATTTTTGTTTAACTCGTTAGTGTGGTTGCAGGTTTATTGTTTAAAACTGTATATTTTTACCTACCGACGCTCCCGCGTCGAGTATAAATTTTGTCTTTTACGAACACATGAATGCATATCGTTTTAAGCATCTACGATATGATTTAGCCAGGGACCTTCAACATGCGCGTTTTTTTTACCAATGTTTTTCACCTAAAATTTGTTTAACGTTCTGTATGGTAACTCTGAATGTAAGTTTGTTTTATTTTAGATTGTACTGTTAATTCATTAGTGTTGTATTTTGGCTATTTACCTCCTGAAAAAGCCATTAATCAATGGCGAAATATAGAGGATGTTTGTTTTTGTTTGACACACAGCACAGACCGCTTACCCGAGAATTCAAACTTGCTGATATCTCTATATATATATATATATATATATATATATATATATATATATATATATATATATATATATATATATATATATATATATATATATATATATATATATATATATACAACAAGTAGGTACATTAACTTGAAAATATAGAGCACAAATAATTAAACGGGTACAACAAAAAATAACTAAACAAAACTTTTAACTACAAACTAAAAGACAGACAAAAATAAACAAGTGTTTTTGTAGTATATATTATACGCTCTTAGTAATAATAAAAATAATATTTTAAAACTAGTTAGGTAGCTTGGTAGGTATATGGAATAAATAAATATATTTTTTATTATGGTATTTTTGCCAATAATATTACACAAATATAAATACACTCTATTAGCAAATTATAAAGAAACAAGTAAAGCTATTGTTTAGCAGCAACCTTTATGCAAGTCGGGCAGTAGAATTAAAGATAAACAAGTCTCTTTTCTACAAACATAAAATGTGGTATACCCTGGTGATTTTTGGCATCTTAAGAATGAAAGTATATATTGTTAACGCATATACAGCATAGACTTGATTGAATAGAAATATTATTTTTTGGAACCTTAAAGCCTAAGACCGTTTTTTAGAACTTACAAATACATTTCTAATCTGTGTTTCTGTTTTTATACTCAGCTTCGAAAAGTTTAATGCAATCCTCACCATGTTTTTTGGCTTCAATATTAATTTTTTATCGGCTCATTTATTTTGACAGTTCTGATTTTTTGGTTTAAGAAATTTTATTTCATTTAATCGATAAGGATGTTTTTATCTCTGCCAGAGAATTTTTCCTAAGTTTCCATTTACTTTTATTTTATTTGAAGTTCTCCTTTTCTTGGATTTTTTTAAACTTATTTTTCTGTTCCTTCTTTTTCTTTTCTTTTTCTATTTTAATATCTTCCTTCTCTTCTATTTTATTATTAATTTTTCTTTAAGCCGTAGATGTTAGAATATAGGATGTTCTTTCTGTCTGTCTTATTACTTTTCTATGAGGAGTTTTTGGTGTTCTACAATAACCTTCTAATTTGGAATTTAAAACATCTAAGATTTCAAATCCAGCAATATTTATATCTTTGTTAGGTAGTGTTCTTCTTCCTTACATATATGGCACTACAATCCTCAATACACACAAGAAGATTGCACAATGCTTGCAACCCCCGAAAGTTATTGTACTTTTTGAAAGGAGTATATAAAATTCCTTGTTCCTGTGTAGAAGTGTATGTGGGAGAAAGCGGACGTTCAATATCAACTAGACTTAAGGAACATGCACGATGTATTAAAAAGAAACAAATTGTTTAATTTGCTGTACCTGATAATTCCAATTTGGCACGGTCTGATCCCAAGAAGATTTCTTAGAGCAACGTATTATTAAAATATTTTTATTTGATTCTTAAGGTTCTGTTATTTAATTCTAAATTAGTTTTAATTGACCTAATTTGGATTTAAATATTTATATTTTCATAATTTGGTTGTTATTATACACCAAATATTGTTTTAAATTTGCGTTTCATTAATCTTACTAGGTTAAATAAACTGAAGGAAAAGTAAATGTAAGAATATTAATTTAATAAAGTAAAATAAACAAAAGTAGTTTACTAAAAATTAAAATCAAAATAAAACGTATATACATATAATATGATTATTTGACAGCTTGTTTAAGCTAATATAGCTTGGCAATTGTGTGTGTAAATTCTGATAATATCACCCACTTGAACCTTGTACCTAGTGTTTTACAGCTTGGCCAGTAGTAACATTAGGTTTGTTGACTCAAGTACATTCGTAGGCTTCTACTTGGTAGGGAGGCACTTTTTAAATTAAAGGTCTCATTCTATAGGTGGAATCAAGTTTCCCTGCACATCTTTATGAGGCATATCCTACAGTATTACTGTCTTGCTGTAAAATGATGCATTTAAGTCTTCTTGAAGTGAATATTTCAGGTTATTTTGATGTCAAATTTTACTTATATTAATTGTTATTAATTAAGAATAATTTATCAATAATCTTGAAAACTGGAAGCAGAAATTACACTAAACAGGATATAACTTAACAGTCAACTAGTTAGATAATTACCAAAAGATCAAAACACGTTTAAAAGTCTAAATAGTGGATTTAGGAAGCCTATAAATATCTAACATGATTACTCTCGTTATCTACCAAATACTGGTATATATTTTGAGAAACTTGGTACTAAAAGATTCGAATATTACAAAATGTAAACTCTAAGCATATTATTGCTTACAATAATTTATTTAAAAATATATCCCGAGCAACAAGTATTTTTAGGCCCCAGTTGATTCTTTTCATTGTTATCATATACTCATTCGTCTCCGGAAACGACGAGTCGAGAAGAAAATTGATACATGGGCGAGGGCAGAAGAAAATCAGTAAAGAAACTTAACTTTTGTCACCAACGTCATTTGTTATTTTGGGGTCCGGCTTAAGATATTATTCCTGGATATATGAAAAGGAGAAAAGTGTATTTATCAAAAAAGCAGTTATAAAATCAATTATTTTGACAAACATAAAAAACCTTAACGCATATATAACAATTTTTAAATAGTTAATACATACCTGGTTATAACAAATCCTAAGTGTGGGTTGTTTAATTACTATTAATTGTCTTGAAGCCTCCTCATTTCCTCGTTTATTCATAGTCGTAATTATAAAAGAGATGTTATTATATCTTTTATAATTCCTTTCAGAAAATTTAATCAAAATCGGTATTAAGAACTTTTACCAGATTCTACCTAATAAATTTGATTTAGTTAATAATATTATAAATCGGTAAGTTTCCTTTACCCGGAACGTTCCTCGTCATACGTTTATACTTTTATTAGGAATAGTGAAGTGGGATCCAATTTAGTTCTGCACATGGTCATTTCGTAGCACAAATGACGCCAACTTATTCCACCATATTGGATTCCTACCAATATTTTAGCAGTTTCTACCTAACCCACATTTGATTTTTGGGCATAATTGAATACAACTTGAATAAATAGTTTTGACACCGATATGTTTTAAGACCGCCGTTCTGCTATCTTGGATTCATACCCAAATTTTTCCAGTTTATTTCCATGTAGTACAATTCACTATGCCCCCATTTTGTTCCGCCATATTGGATTTTCACCAAAATATTACCAGGTCACGAACTGTCAGACAGACAGACCGAGAGACAGATTAGATTAAATTGAGAAAACATGTGTTTGGCATCTAGGGACACTAAAACTTAAAGATATGTAAAACATTGGAGATGGATTTTTTTCACGATTCTAAAATTTTATTTGGTCGCCATTTTGTTCAGCCATCTGTTTATTTCGTATCACAATTTTACCAGTCCTTCTCTATACCACAATTATTTTTTGCTCAAAGTTTGAAATCAGTCTCTTACAGACTTTTTTTTTGCTGAATTTTTAAAGATTTATCAAGCCGTCATTTTTCTTCGCCATCTTGAATTCGTCACAAATCATTTTACCAATTATTTCTTACGTAATATTTGATTTTTGGGCAAGATTTGAGGTAAATTAGATAAGTAGTTTATTAGTAACAATTATTTTAAAATTTCACTAGGCCACCATTTTATTTCTCCATATTGCATTTTTAGCAAAATGATACGCGGTCATTCCGGTGTTATCTTTAACGTTTGACTAAAATTTGAAGTCAATCGGGTAAGTAGTTTTTTAGCTATGCCGCGAACAGATAGACCCACAGACAGATCGACGAAACCAAGAATACAATTTTTTCGGCATCTAAGGACGGTTACATAACTTCCTTTTTACAAGGGAAGTAAAAATCTGAAATACCAGTTAACTTATGTGGTTAAGAGGAATAATTTTTATTTGTAGAATTAACTTTGCAAGACATCCATTTCGGTCCTCTCCTAAAATTTTGTATAGAACAGAGAATGAGGAAACACATGAGTTTAACGCTTTGTGAATTAATATACAGGGTGTCCCGAATTGCAGTGTCCAAACTTTAACAGCGCATTCTGCATTCAAAATAAGCCCTAATTTTCTATATAAATATATATCGGCAAATGCTTCGTTTTCGAAATACAGGGTGTTAAAGTTTTAAGAAAAAAATTGTTATTTAGTCATAACTTTTTTAGTACTTGAGATATTGTTATTAAATTTGGTAAACAGCATTTGAGTAACAAAAGGCATTTTTTGATTTGAAATATTTTTTAATTCTTTATCAGTGTCGTCCGTACAGGATTTTTTTATTGAATATTCTTGAAAAAAAAATGGTACGCTACTGCTTTTTCTGAAAACAAAAATCATTCCTGAAATCCCCACTTAGTTTGGAGCAAATTTGATCCCTTGCCTTTTTTTCGTGCGATGCAAGGATTTCGAGTTAAAAACTAAAAACTATTTTTATGTATGGCGTAGTTAAAATTTCCATTATTGTTAATTATTTCAGTGGCAAAACCGTTAACATCTTGATATGCCATGATTGCATTTTTGTGACAATTGAACAATTACTAGTTTCGTCTTTAAAGTGTGACATTTGAGTTTTTAGAGTAAATAAATGTCAGGTACATTACAGTTTATACAAAAAGGTAATTATCAGTCTAACTAGTGATTTCAAAATAGTGTTATTCAGTAACTTTGAGTATGCTGATATTCATTTCGTTTATGGTTTCTGTAATGGAAATGCAAATGCAGCAGTACGGGAATACCAACGAAGATTTCCAAATAGAAGATTACCTGGCAAACAAGTTTACATTAAAACGCATTTAATGTTTAGGAATTTTGGACTCAAAAAGAATCCGAGAAACGAAGGTAGGAGAAATGAACAATATCGAAACGTAATTTTAAATAAGCTTGACAACGATAGGACATTAAGCCTACGAAGAGCAGCTCATAATTTACAAGGCAACGCAGTTTTTGTTTCTAAAAATAAGGTTCATCGCGTTTTGAGGAAAGATCACAGGAAGCCATTTCAGATGCAGCCAGTTCAAAACTTACAATCTGGTGATGCCGAAAAACATGTCAGTTTTTGCAATTGGGTTTTGCGCCAAATAGAGGAAGACGAGAACTTCTCAAAAAAAAATTTATGGACTGATGAAGCCACATTTACCCGAAGCGGCTCAGTAAATTTCCATAATTTACGAATCTGGAGCCATGACAATCCACGTGTTGTACAAACTAGAGCATTTCAGCAAGAATTTTCTGTTAATGTTTGGTGTGGTGTAATAAATGAAATTTTTTGCGGGCCCCATATTCTACCATCACGCCTAGATGGACAGTTATTTAATGATTTTCTGCAAAATGAGTTATTTCAATATCTAGAAAATATTCCTCTAAATCTTAGAAACGAATTCTGGATTCAAATGGACGGGGCTCCCGCGCATTTTGCACTTGTAATTCGCGAGTGGTTAAATAATAATTATCCAGAACGGTGGATTGGACGATTAGGAACTACAGCCTGGCCACCACGTTCCCCTGACCTCACACCTGTCGACTTCTTTGTGTGGGGTTATGAATTCTAGTTTTTGTAAAATTAATTACGAACTTAGTTAATAAAGAGTAGTTTCTGTAAAATGAAGTATCATCTTCAAAATTGAATTAATTCTAATTACCGTTTTACAAAAGGAATCGACGATTTTAGAATTATAAACTCATCTGTCATATTTTAAAGATGAACCTAGCAATTGTTGAATTATCACAAAAATGCAATCATGGCATACCAAGAGTCGACAATGAAGGAATGATGGTAAGTACCAAGGACATTAGATTTTAATAGGTTGCCTGCTAACTTCTGCGATGTCACCCTGATAACCCAAACATAATGCAAATCTCCATTACAACGGGTCGATGACGTCATCTCTCCTTAGTTGTCAGACAAGCTTTTATTTTAGAAACCCTACATACGTTGTTCAGAAATTATGAACTCACCCGTAACGCATGACATAAATATCGGAAACCAAATAATTTTAAAAACTTGCTGTTACAATCCCACCTTAAAGGTTTTGCTACTGAAATTAACAATAATGGAAATTTTAACTATGCCATACATAAAAATGGTTTTTAGTTTTTTACTCGAAATCCTTACACCGCACGAAAAAAAGACAAGGGATCAAATTTGCTCCAAACTGAGTGGGGATTTTAGGAATTATTTTTGTTTTCAGAAGAAGCAGTAGAGTACCATTTTTTCTTCAAGAATATTCAATAAAAAATCCCGGACGGACGCCACTGATGAAAAATTAAAAAATATTTCAAATCAAAAAATGCCTTTTGTTACTCCAAGGCTGTTTACCAAATTTAATAACAATATCTCAAGTACTAAAAAATGACTAAAAAACAATTTTTTTCTTAAAACTTTAACACCCTGTATTTCGAAAACAAAGCATTTGCCGATATATGTTTATATAGAAAATTAGGGCTTATTTTGAATGCAGAATGCGCTGTTAAAGTTTGGACACTGCAATTCGGGACACCATATATATATATATATATATATATATATATATATATATATATATATATATATATATATATATATATATATATATATATATATATATATATATATATATATATATATATATATATATATATATATATATATATATATATATATATATATATATATATATATATATATATATATATATATATATATATATATATATATATATATATATATATATATATATATATATATATATATATATATATATATATATATATATATATATATATATATATATATATATATATATATATATATATATATATATATATATATATATATATATATATATATATATATATATATATATATATATATATATATATATATATATATATATATATATATATATATATATATATATATATATATATATATATATATATATATATATATATAGGGTTCGCCAAACTCAGTGGCGTATTAGAAGTATATGGAGAACGAGTAAAGATATTTACTTGAGATTTGGGTAAGCTTCATACTAAGGACAGGAAGTTTCTTTTTTTAAATACAATACCCTGTATATTATTGCATTGTCAAATTCTACGAACTATTCTGAGCATTTTTTATGTAGTATGTTCTATACCTATTTTGAGCAGTTTTGGAAATAAAAATTATTTTCTAATTTTTAAGGGTCAAATCGGCTTCAATGTAAAACACGATATATTTTTAGAATATTGTCCCAGAATTCTGAAATTTGTATACGAGTTTCCGAAGATGTAGGTTAATTGACGGCTGAAGGTATTTTTTAATAAAAGGTTATACAGGGTGTATAAAAATATAGTTTATTCGCGAGGAACAGAATGTCCATAACTCGATTTTTTTTTAATGGAACACCCTGTATATTTTAATTGCATCAAATAGAGAGAGACGTTGCCTTTCAAATGACATTAGGTGTTCCTATACCTATCTCTGATGGGTAATGAATTAAATGGCATTTAAAAGAAAAAATCGACTATTTTATTATTTTCTGGAAAAAAAATCTATGTTAAAAGCACTAAATAGACAAGTAAACATTTTTGTCAATAATATATCTATCTTAATGATAACTAAATGAAAATACGTTTGTTGAGAAAAATCTATAGTTTAATATTTACAATATGTATTGACAAACACTTTAGATAAAAAATTAACGATACAACCGAATAAAACAATATTACAAAAATATAGCTAACAACAGAACTATCCCCAAATGAATTGTCAGTAACTGAACTATTTAAAGTGTCCTCCATTAACTCTGAGGCATTCCAGAACTTGTGTCATTACATGACTCGTTGCTTTTTGAATCTCTTCCGCGGATAATGCCAGCAGTGCTTCTCTTGTCCGATTTAGGAGTTCTTCCTTTGTTTCTACTGGCGTCTGATAAACTATCCCTTTTACCCTGCCCCAAAGATGGAAGTCGAGAGGGGTAAGGTCTGGGGACCTAGGTGGCCAAATCCATGGACCTCGTCGGCCAATCCATCTGTCTTGGAAGATTGTAGTAAGTTCCGCACTTACTTCGTTTGTACAGTGAGCCGGTGCCCCATCTAACTGATACCAGCAGCTCCGGAGTAAGTTCAATGGTAACTCGTCGAGAAAATCAGAAACTGTAGTTTTCAATATTTCCAAATATTATTCAGAATTTAAATTTTCATCGTAAAAGCAAAACTTTATTTTGTCATTCATCATGAGGCAAAATACATTGAAACCGAACTTGTATTGAAAACCTTTTTCTCTGATAAAATAAGGATTTTCTTTGGACCAAAAATGTGAATTTCTTCTGTTAAATATCCCTTCTTTTGTGAATTTGCTCTCATCCGTCCAAATAACTTTTTTTAAAAAGTTGGGATCTTCTTGTGTACGCATCAGGATCATTTCGCAGTATGCGACGCGCTGAGGAGGATCAGTAGGCTCTAAAGCCTGGGCTGTTATAAATTTATAATTATGCATTCTATATTTGTGCAAAATTCTTTCCACCGATTTGTAAGAAATGCCTAAATCTTTCTCTGCGCTATTAATTGATGCGTGAGGGTATGTATGGAAATAAGACAAAACAGTAATTTCATTGTCTTCGTTACCTGTTACAGGTTTGACTTGAAGTCTTGGTCTTTTAACATTATTGTACTCTCTGTAATTCTTCTCTATTCTTTTAAACTTTTTCTCGTTCATTGGGACAGAATCTGGATAAAGTTGATTAAATTGTCTACATGTTCTTGATATTATTTTATCACATTGACCGTGTACATAAAACAAATTTGGAATTTCTACACTTGAGTAAGAATTTGCCATTTTAAATTAGTGAATTTTTGACAACTATGCATATTAAAAACAAATGTTCTCTGTTTGGTTTCCTGGGAGATGACAGGCGTGCACAGCCTACTAGTTAAATAATCTTTCGTTTTACGAGATATTATTCGTGCTTCTACTAAATGGCATCTAATTAATTAATCATCAGCGATGCTAATACTATTGAAAGGTAATTTTTTCTCTGTTGGATTCAACAAAAATATACAGGGTGTTCCATCGTGAGTATTGTTTTATTAGGTAGTATCGTTAATTTTTTATCAAAAGCGTTTGTGAATACATATTGTTACTATTAAATTATCGATTTTTCTCAAGAAAAGTATTTCCATTTAGGTATCATTAAGACAGATATACGTAGAAATAACTTGCCAGTATTTGACAAAAATGTTTACTTCTCTATTCAGTGCGCTTAAAATAGATTTTTTTTACAGAAAATACTAAAATGGTCGATTTTTTTTTAAAATGCCACTTAGTTCATTACCCATCAGAGATAGGTATAGGAATACCTAATGTCATTTGAAAGGCAATGTCTCTCTCTATTTGATGCAATTAAAATATACAGGGTGTTCCATTTAAAAAAATCGAGTTATGAACATTTCTGTTCATCGCGAATAAACTATATTTTTATACACCCTGTATAACTTTTAATTAAAAATTACCTTGAGTCGTCAATTAACCTACATGTTCGGAAACTCGTATAAAAATTTCAGAATTCTGGGACAACGTTCTAAAAATATATCGTGTTTTACATTGAACTCGATTTGACCCTTAAAAATTAGAAAATAATTTTTATTTCAGAAACCTCTCAAATTAGGTATAGGACATACTACATAAAAAATGCTCAGAATAATACATAGAATTTGACAATGCAATAATATACAGGGTATTGTATTTAAAAAAAGAAACTTTCTGTCTGCCTGCAATAGAGCTGGCAACGCCGCAACTTCGAAATTATTTTTAAAATAAAGTTCACTTCTTAGTATGAAACTTACCCAAATCTCAAGTAAATATCTTTACTCGTTCTCCATATACTTCTAATACGCCACTGAGTTTGGCGAACCCTGTATATATATATATATATATATATATATATATATATATATATATATATATAAAAAAAAAACAATTTTTTTCTTAAAACTTTAACACCCTGTATTTCGAAAACAAAGCATTTACCGATATAGGTTTATATAGAAAATTAGGGCTTATTTTGAATGCAGAATGCGCTGTTAAAGTTTGGACACTGCAATTCGGGACACCCTGTATATATATATATATATATATATATATATATATATATATATATATATATATATATATATATATATATATATATATATATATATATATATATATATATATATATATATATATATATATATATATATATATATATATATATATATATATATATATATATATATATATATATATATATATATATATATATATATATATATATATATATATATATATATATATATATATATATATATATATATATATATATATATATATATATATATATATATATATATATATATATATATATATATATATATATATATATATATATATATATATATATATATATATATATATATATATATATATATATATATATATATATATATATATATATATATATATATATATATATATATATATATATATATATATATATATATATATATATATTATATATATAATTAAAATGAAGAAAAAGAAATTTAAAAAATGTAAATTGAATTGGCCTTTGCCCAGACATCTCTCGTAAAAATTCCACCACAGACAGATAACAGAGTTGTACATTTATTTATTTGGTAATAATTTTATATACATTGTAGTAATACAAGAGTGTTATTATAATATAAATTCTGGGTACCTAGTTGGGTACGAAAATAGATAAAGCTCTTTTTACAGAACTTGGCTCATAAGGAAAATTTCACTTTTATCAAGAAAATTGACATTTATTAATAATTATATAACCTATATAAAGTTATTACCATATAACTTAACTGATTTTTTTTATTAAGCGATCCATAGAAACAATTACCATCACTTAAATTTAAAGTATGTTTTTTTAATAAATACAATTTATAAACGAATTTAATTTCACAAATACAATAAAAAAAATTTAACGCCAATGCAAAATTCATAATTATCATCTGACGATGGTTTAAATATCACAAAATTCCTTTTTAACAAGCGGCGAAAATCAATGCATTATATCAATCCAATTAAAAATGTGGAATAACAGTGCTATTGGGGTCGAACGGTCTTTTGTTGCCTTTGCAATTATAAAAAGTAGTTTTGTTCTCTCCCGGATGTCATTTCACTGAAAACATCGTTATTGACGGTAATGGTTTTTATATGGATTTTTTATATTTTCAAAGTGAAATGTCAAAAATCAGTAAATACTGTTATTTTTAAATAATTCTGCTAACATTATAGTTTTATCAGAAAAGACGTGCAAAGGCCGAGGAATTTATTGCATCTGGATTTAACGTGCGCTTTTTCAAAAATTGACTAAATCAGGATAAAATAGCTTATGTTAGTTTTATCATGCGACATTTTAATCATCTAAAAATATATTTTTAGACGCCGCAAAGGTGTACTGTAAAATTAAATCCAAAATGTGATTTAATAATATTAAAGGAAAAACCAAAAAAAAAAAAACCAAAATAACATGGAACGTAAACTAAATTATAATATTGGCACATGAAATTTAAAAACCTATTACGCAAAATCTGATAAAAAAATCAAATAATATACAAGAATCACATATCACAAAAAGTTTTCGCTAATAAACCGGGACAATAAATACTGCCACAAGTTATTTAAAAAAACGGTTTATTCCTTCTTTGTATATATAATGTAATTTGGAAAGTAGTACTCCTGTCAAGACAGAAGTTAAATTTCCTCCGAGGTTTGTATACTATTTTATTTACAACCACACCTTTTAAATGCAAATGACGTTTTTTGTAAGAAATAAAATAAAAACCCCTGTATAAGTATAAGCTTCACCATTTTCTACAAATAAAAATACGTACACGTCAAGTCGACATTATGACAATAATCGTTATGGCACTGAATAAGCCAGGCAAACTAACTTAAATAAGTTGCACTGCGATCGGTAGATTGTCGTCAAAAAAGTATTTTCGAAGCCAATGAGCAATTCAGAGGAAATAATTTCTACTGCTCCTCAGTTTTAGAAAAGCTGCAGAAATTTGGGAAAAGAGTTTTTGCCTCAGCAGAGCCATGCATGTAAGATAATGTTTATAATGACTCGTTGAGAGAAATAATGTTAATGTGTTTTTGAGTCATGTTACACCGACGTCACAACAAGGATACCATGATCCCTGTTTGGAACATGTCCTGCAATGTCGTAGTGATGTTGGCGTAGCGTGACACAAAAATACATTAACATTATTTCTCGCAACGAAAGTCAGGAATTCAGGAATTAACAGTGTTGTTCAATGCCTGTCATGGTATTAGCCAGCGGAGCAGTTTTTTCTGTGATTACAATTTGTGCTTTTATCCTACACGGGCTCAATGGATCAATGCGCATGCGACATTCCAGGACATATTCCAGACAGGGATCATGGTGTCCTTGTGGTGACGTGAATCAAAATTACATTTACATTATTTCTTCCAGCGAACTTCAAGAATCGAGAGTGTAATTCAATAACGATCGTGGTATTTGCCAGCGGAGTAGTTGTTTCTGTGATTCCATTTTGCGCCTTTGCTCTACACGGGGCTCGATAGTCTATGGCAGGCTGATGAGCTCTAAAAAGAGTGAAACCGCGATAGTCGTTTGACTGAAATGGATCATTGCGCCTGTGGCATTGCAGAAGATGTTCCAGATAGGAGTGGTATCCTTGTTGTGAACGTTGGTGTAACGTGAATCAAACTACATTAACAGTATCTAGAAAGCTATTCCCGAAACTGTTGTACTGGCATATTTTAGAGAAATTGCCAAAACCAAAAATGCGTCAGCCGTTTTGGAATACTTATTCGATGTTTTTAAAGTGCCTCTGCATTTTGAAATTTTTTGTCCCTCCCTGATATTTGATTTTATTTTTTGTGTCTACCGTAATGTGCTGCATTCAAATAGGTTTGAACAAGTTTTTACCTGTCACCCATAAGTTTTTAGGGAAGGTTAAAAAAATATAAACTTTGAGCAACCCAAACCATAAGCAAGCTAGTGAATTTTCAAAAAAGAAACACTTCTTTTATAACACATATTTTAAATCGAAAAAAGTATAATACAATCAAATAAATTATTATGTTGACTTTTATCGCTTGTATTTGCCGGGATCGGTTTCACGTTTTAGGGTTCAACAGTAGTTTGCTAAGATGTTTGGGGTCCATTTTCCACTATACCACTTCTTCATTTAAGCAATTTCCTGGTTTAATGTTTCGACGTGTTTGCCTGAAACTGCACCTACATTGTCGGAGACGAATTCTAAATGGGAATGAAGAAAGTTCAGCTTAAGTGGCATGTTGTAACCTAAGGTCTTTGTACGACTGGATAAGTTTTTCTACTAGATTTTTGTAGTTGTCCGATTTCTTGTTACCTAGGAAGTTGTTACATGCATTTTTGAAGGCAGTCCATGCCCTATTTCCTTTTCTCCAAAATATACTTTCAAAATTTTCATCTTTAAAAAATTGTCGTATTTGCGACCCAACGAACATTCCATCTTTAAGATTTGCCTCAGTTATACGCGCGAATTTCCCTCTCAAATAAAGAAAAGCATTTTCTTCTCTATTTAAGGCTTCAACGGAAATTTTTATAAGCCGTGGTTTTATGTGTGGAGGAGGTTAATTAATTTTCTGCTGCTCTACTAAGGGTTAATTAAGAACGTTTTTCAGACCGAGACAATGTTGTGTTTCTGGCTTTGCTATCCCATTCGCACTCTGCAGTCCAGTGAGTAGTGTAACAACTTTCAGATCGGCACAGATATTCCATTTATGATCTTGATATTTTATGTTTTGAAGTAATATACGTATGTTCTGGTACATTTCTTTCATATTTACGGCATCACCCACGGGAAGAGATCGTTGTTCGTTTCCATTAAACAATAAAACTGCCTTTAGACTCTACCAAGAATCAATGAACAGTTGCCACTCGGTAGGTTTATAGGAAAAGCCAAGTTCGTTCATTAAACCAGAAATATCATGACAGTAAACTAAGTCATTTGCCATTGAAACAAATACTGCCCACATAAACTCCCTTTTCCAAAACGTGGATTTTCACTCCTTTTCGTTAAAGATTATATAAACGAGATCCAAGAAGCTGTGCCTTTGTTTTGGGAAGGTCCAAATTACAAATAAGATTATGAGGTTCTTCATGATATATAAAATGGGGCTGTTTACTGCTACTATTTCTCATAAAAACTTGTAACCTGACGTAATAAATCGTAAATATAACATACATTTAATTTGGTAGACGAGAGGTCATTGGATCTGCATGTACGATTTTGGCAACATTTTGAAATTAGCAATATGATACTTTATACTAAACTGAAATTTCAGTCTTTTAACTTCCGTCTACTTTTTTTTTGTTTGAATCTACCTACTATATGGCAGATCGAATAATTTTTATCCACCTCTCCATTTTACATAACATTTTAAATGTGTGTGTTGTTACACCCTGGGCTGTTTGAAATTTCAGCTATTCTATTCCTATTTGCATTAAAAATAACCATTCCTAATAGCAGATAGGAGACAATCGTTTCAATAATAAATGTCATGGGCACCGGTCTATTAATTCAACTTCAAAAAAAATTGGAATATTATAAACAACCATTTCAAAACGGCAACTATTCACAAATATACTAGAACCCAAATAGAAACTTTGAAAATCTTACGAAACTCAGGTAACTTCTCTAGTTACAGGGTGTTGTATAAAAGAAAAAAATATTCCACTTTACCTACAACTTCCTTCCTCTAGAATTTCACTACGTATATATAAGACATGCATATAATTATTTGGAGACAACTTTGTACAAATAGTATAAACGATAATTTGTTTCAATTTATTTATTATTGTTATTATTTCTATTTATTTTTCATAGCATTATATATTCTATTAAAAATAAATTGTATTCTTTATTATTTTCCTCTATAAAAACAAGGCTTTGTTACAGAAAATGTAATTTTACAGAATATATAAATATTTAATTACGCCGCCATTTTGTTTTATTGCTATATAGGATTCGCACTAAAATTTTACCATTCTATTCTTCTTTTACACTTCATTTTTGTCCAAAATTTCAAGTCAATCGGGTAAGCAGTTTTTTGGTGCTGATTTTTTAAATATTTAATTAGACCGCCATTTTGTTCAGCCATAATGGATTTACGTAAACAAATTAGCAGTTTATCCATATTTGCAAAGTTTGAAGTCCATCTGCTATATAATTTTTTAATTATTATAAGGTCGCTATTTTGTCTCGCCATTTTTGATTTTGATCAAAGTATTACCGTTCTCTTATGACCATTGACTTTTGGCCAAAATTTGAAGTCAATTGGATAAATAGTTTGGAGCCGCGTAGAGATAGATTGACATTTCGCCTCTCATTTTCAAATAAGCAGTTAGGGCCTACAGAATAATAGGTCGTGCTCTTTGACCATCATTTTCTCAAATTTTTAATCACGAATCATACACCACAGGAAACAACTATTTAGTTTGCCATCTAATTCCAAATTTTAATCGTGCATGGTTCAAAAAATAAAAGGGGCCATTAAAGATATTCATTGGCCAATTATTAGTTATACATGTAATGATTGCAATACTAGGCAATTTATAAAATGAGTATAAGCAAAGAGTACTAAATGAAATTCATTGACAAATAAATTAATATTTTAGTACATATAAGAGTCAATTTATAAAATTTAGGAATATGAGGAACTCCAGATAATATTTGCAAAAAATTGATGGCCTAGTGACTTAAAAATTATTTGAAATTCTTGATAAACTGCTTATCATCCGGACAATCATCTTATTTTGTAACATTATGACAATATATTGTTAATAGTTCTGTAGTGTGCTTGGATGGGAATATGGCTGAAATAAAAAAATGGATTTTGAGGTTTTATAGGAGTGTACGTTCGAATTTTAGTTTTACTATTATTCTTATAAAGATTTAGATTGACCAGATATGTGTAAAGACTGAGCAGCGTTACCAGATTAAGCTCATGAAATTAAATTTGCAAGGTATTCCAGGTTCTACATTTACTTAGTTTTAGATTTTGTTGTCACAGAAATGTTTTTTTTTAAGTAGTATCCTCCCCAAAACAGAAATTTATATTGTAGCTTCGAAAAAATATTCCATAGTACAGCATTATTATAACCTCGAAAAATACTGAGTTTCTTAAATGCTGTAATAATACAGAATTATATAAATAATAAAAGCAACCAAGTTTATTACACAGAAAATAGATCCCATGCACACTTAATAAATCTATGCTGGCAATACTTTTAGTACCAAGCTTGATTAAAGGCTCATAATTTAAAGGAACAAATAAACGTTTTCTTTTTCTCTAGAATTTCAGAATGTGTGTTACTGATAACGGCTATCACAGACACACAATAACATAGACACCATATTATTTGCTAGTTATGTATTACAGAGAAAGAAATGGGCTATGCATTCTGCAAATCCATCTGAGATAGCTTTACGGTGCTGTAACCGATCACCCAAATACCCGGTCAAGTCGCTGATACAAATTATAAAAAAATATTGACTCAGGATTGAGCTCTCCGATGCCACACATGTTACAAAAAATAAATAATATATTTTTATTTTACTGGATATAGTTAACGCTTTCACTCAAATAATTGGAACTTTAATTTTGAATATATGTTATTGCCGTCCATCATTCGTCATTAAACTAAGACTAATAAAACATAATATAAATTGAATAATAAATCTCAAAATGTTCGTAGGGCTCGAGCAATTGCATAATAACACCTGCTCTTTTCGCAGTATATATCAGACGTTTGCTAAAATAGCTTTTGTCGCATTTTCCAAACCATTAACAAGCAAAAATATTTAATTCCTCTTCCAAGGGAACAAAGAATCTTAGAAATAAATTCGGCTTTATTTCTGTTGGACTGTCGTCGAATTGCTCCAGAGTCGACGAAACAAAACAAAACCAGGTGAAATATACGATTACGCCGCTTTTGCTGTACGGTCATTGTTTGCGGCACAATCAATAGTGGAATGTAGCCAACCAAGGCGGGCAGTGGTATTTGTTTAAAAACAAGAGTTTCTGGAATATTGTTAATGCATTTGAACAAAATTTATAGTGGTTTATAAAATAAAAAAACTGCATAAAAATGTAAAAAATGCAACCTTTTCCAGTTTTGCGCTTTAATCGTTTATTATTACCCATCAAATACTACAAATGTGTGATGTAAAATCTCTTACATTTTTATAATTTTAATTTAGGACTAAAAGGTTTTATTAGGTTCGGAAGCTGTTGAGACCCTCCTACAACTAAACAACTTAATTAATATAACAAAACAGAAAACAAAGTAAATATAAAAAAGTAATTTCCAATAAAAATAATATATTCAAGTAAAACACTGTAAGTTAAGCTAAAGAGGAAGATAATCATTGGAAATGAATAGACCAAAAAAGGCAAAGAAAAGAGAAGTAAAAAAGATAAGAAATAGACAGAAGGAGAGAGAGAGAGGGAGAGAGAGAGAGGGGGAAACACACATAAAATGCATGATCAAAATGTAAATAGTCAATAAAAGAACAGAACAGTTAATTTCTTTTAATTTCGGATACCATAAATAAAACGCAAACATGAGTTCTGCAGTTTTTGAATTTTTTTCAGATCCATGCTGTCCAAACAAGGACCATACACAGAATTGCAAAAGTTAAGCAATGAAAGAATTAAAGAATCACTGAGCATATTTTTTGTATCTTGATTTAAAAAATGTCTGTGCGAAAAGAGTATTTTTAAAGTACCATACGCTATTTTCAATTTTGACGTTATGTGATCTCGGAATCTTAGCTTACCATCCATAATAATTAATAAGTCCCAAATTTCTAGCAGATTTTTGAAATTCAATTTTTTTACCGTTTATTCATTTATTAAGGTTTTTTAGAATAGTTTGCCTTGTGGTATCGCTAGCAAAGAGCAAAGCCACGGATTTTTTTAGCATTAAACTGCAAAGTGTATCTTTTTGAAACTTCATATATTGCCCGTAGATCGCGGTTAATGACGTTACTTGCAAGGTGAAGTGACGAAGAATTAAATGAAAAATAAAGTTGAGTATCATCAGCGTAAAGGTGATATTTGCAATATTATAGCTCTATATAGAAGTTAGACGTTTAGATTGAAAACAATAGGGGTCCCAGAATGCTACACCAGAAGTAACCAGCAAAAATCAGGGAACCTACCATCATGCTGAACTGCCTGGAGATGGTCAGTTAAAAATGATTCTACAAGCTTTAAAGCGCCTTGCGAAAAATCACAACAACTCATCATAGCTACAAGGGTACCATGATGTTACATGTCAAAGTCTCTATTGAAATCCAGTAGGACAAAAACCGTAGCCCTACCATTATCCAGTTCCCTAAAAATGTCATCTGTCACCTCAGTCTAAGCAGTGCTGCAGCTATTACCCTCACGAAATCCCGACTGTTTCTCGGGAAGTACGTTGTTTTTACTTAAAAAAGATTGAATTTGCTTTTTCATACATTCTGCAGAATCTTCGAAAGTTCGGTTGAATTGTCCCTCTTAAGGAGTAGAATTATTTTGGCCTTTTTCCATTCGAGTGCAAAGTAGGATTTTTTTATACACACATTTATAATATTCTTAATAAAGGGAACTAAAAAGGGGCAACATCTTAATATCAGATTTATGTTAATTGCGTCTAAACCGAAGACTTTTAATTTAATATTTTTTAAAATTTTCAAAAATTCGATGTCACTAACTGGGCAAAAATCAAATGAATTCGTAACAATTTTATTATTTTTATAAAATTTAGTTAAATCATCGTCGGGCAAAAAATTACTAACGCTCGAATCAATAAAATATTTATTAATAACATCACAATTATTGAGAATCTGGGCCGAATTAGCCTGTTTGGATTTTCCAATCTTTAGCTTTTTTAAGTTTTGAAAATTTCCGATTAAGGTAAACCTTTTTCTCTGCCCCTATTGCATTTGTTGTTAAATTTCGCAGCTGTTACGAGGTTCGGGTAGCTCAGTTTTGCGAAAACGATTTAAAGCCACATTCCTTAATCTTTGCATCAACCTTATATTATCCGTGATACACGGGCAATATGGTTTTTTTGCCATAAACGTTTTTAGGGGGGCATGTTTGTCAAAAAGTTGAAGAATGTTATTAGTAAGGAATGAAACTTTTTCATTTATGTCATTAAGATAATAAATGTGTGACAAGGGAACAGCCTCAAGATCTTGCTGAAAAGACCTAAAATCTATATTAGGCAGTGCACGGTAGGTAAACGAATAGAATTGTGTATTATTTGAATTAAAGTCAATTTTACATGATATTAGCATATGATCCGAGACGTGAATATCACAAATATCCGTACTCAAAATATCCTCCGAACTAGAAAAAATCAAATCAATAAGGGATCGGCCCGAACGAGTAATTCTGGTCGGAACATTCACCATGTGTTTAAGACCAAAAGATTCAGTCAGGTGGGCAAGGGTGGAAGTATTTGTAGACTCGGTATCATACATATTAACATTAAAGTACCCAAGACGAAACAATTGATTACAATCTGGAAAAAAGTCAGTAAGGCAGTCTTCAAAGTAATTTAAAAATTGTAAAAATCAGATTTTGGAGGCCTGTAAATATTACCAAGAGTAACATTCTTCCCAGAGATCCTAATATGGATCCAAATATGTTCCGAAAATTCTTTAGTTTCTTGCAATAATACACCAAATTGTATGTTACTTTTTTGTATATCATGATGCCGCCACCCCTTGTAAGGCGGTCCTGCCTAATCAAATCATAAGCAGCAATGCGTAAAAAAATCATTATTTATTGTGTTATTCAACCAGCATTCAGATATATCAACAACATCATATTGATTCAATTCTACGTGATCTCTAAAGTGGTTCAAATTATTCGTTAGTGGCCTTATATTTAGTGTAAGGCTATTATGTGCTATAGAAAACAAAAAAATTGAGAAAACAATCAAGCAAAGGAAGCAACAAGACAAAAGACAAAAAGAATAAAAGTAGGTTCACCTAATAAAACTAAATAATTGCACCTAAATAAATATTTCAAATAAATCTTTGTGACTACATTATGCGGAGTGGCAACTGTGTTTAACACATTACAATATATATTATTCAATATCCTAAATTATAAACGACTAACATTATAAGACGATAAAAAAGTACAATCTGTAAGTTTAAATAAAAAAAAACACCAGATAAAAAAATATATATGTATATATACATATATATATATATATATATATATATATATATATATATATATATATAAAATTATCATTGTAGCAAGAAATTTGAACAATAACAATAAACAAAGCTTCAAAAATACAATCATAGTATTTTGTGACATTAAATTGAAGTAGATCTTAACTAATTTTTTAATATTGTTAATAAAAAATTAGTTTAGAAATCCCTAAAACTGTGTATCAGAAAATATTTAGCTATACAAAGGATTTAAAGCTTTAAAAATTTAATTGACACACAACACTAATACAGATATGTTTTTAAATTACTTCTTCATATTCCATACCAAATATACGGACATTCCTACGACGAGATAATTGTTCTTGACCATCAAGCCTAGATCGTAATTACGGTTTGTTTCTGAAATTTTCTGGAACTGGGTTTTAATACTGGACAAATCATCTTCAAGTGATTTGATTCGGTGCTCAAATTTTTCCTGTAAATTTTGTTTAATGGAATTGATCATTTTAGTTTTAAACTCTTCGTCGAACATTTTATTTACTTCATTTTTTGACAGCTCGACGAATCTCTTCAATATCAGTACCAGTAAGCACCATTGTTTCACTTTATTTTATTATTCAAATAAAGAGATTATCAGAAAATAATACAACGCTTTTATTCACTAATAATTAATTAAACAACAAACACCGAAATTATAAATAATTTTGAATCAAGAACTTGAAATTTTTCATAACATTTTCGGAGACCAGACCACAACTTAACTTACTATAGCGCTATCTGTCTTGACGGGTTAGTAAAAAGAACAAGAACGCTTAAATCTTCAAAACCGCTAAAGTTGTGCTTACAAAATTTGGCATTTAGGAGTTCTTAGACATGCGGAATTGAAAAATCGTATCGGCACAGTTGCCAGATTTTCAAGTTTTTCGTTACAGGTAGTCATTTTCTTTTCTTAAATAGAATGTCCTATTTATTTTTATTGCACTAAATTGGCCGTCTCAAATTTATTATTATCCCAAATTTTGAAAATCGTATCTATACTAATTGTTGTGATATGACAACATAGCATTTACAGGAAAAAGTACGCGAACCCTTAAATACCATCAAAATCGCTAAAGTTATACTTACAAAATTCGGAGTTAGGGGATTTTTGGGCATGTGGAATCGAAAAATTGTATCAGCACTGTTGCCAGATTTCCCAGTTTTGCGCTACAAGTAGTCATTTCCTTATCTTAAATCTATGTCCTATTTATTTTTATTAGACTAAATTAGCAGTCTCAAATTTAGTATTATCCCAATTTTTCGAAATTCTATCTGCCCTGGTTGCTGAGATATGGCACCGCATTTACAGTTGAAAGTAACGAAATGCCCAAATATCTTTTAAACTGATAAAGTTGTGCTAACAAAATTCGAATGCTCTATTTATTTTTTTTGAACTGAATGACTTCGCAAGTTATTTTTTTATCAGGTGATATTGGCGGCTTTCACTCACACTTTATCCAGGCTTGGGTCTGGTCTAAGTTCCACCAGTCGCAGATACTTAAAGAAATAAAAGTGTTTAAAAGCCAACGGGCGAAACAACAACAACAAAACAATAATAACGCTAAGATAAGAAGGATATTAAAGGTCAACCGACTAATACAACAATAATCTAATAGAATAGTTATTTTAAAGACACTATTTTTTAAATAAATGTTGAAAGTGGTTCCCATTATTTGCCATACAGTACCCAAGTCGATCATAAAACTATTGCAGTGTGTTGCTCAATATATTCGGTGTTATAAGTGCAACTTCGGTGTGGATTCTTTCGAGGAGGAAATTTTCTGAACGATTCTTGTATACACGGTCCTATAAATGACCCCACAAGAAGAAGTCCAGTGGAGTCATATCAGGGTATCGAGGTAGCCACTCTAATGCACCACGTCTTCCAATCAATCTCCCCGGGAATTGGTTATTTAGGGACTGCGGGGCCTCCCTTGAATAATGCGGTGAAGCACCTTCATGTTGGTGCCAGATTTCACCCACATTTCGAATATCTTCAACGGCAGGAATTATATGTTCTCTGAAGAGCTCTAAATACTTCTGTCCAGTTAAGTTCATTTATTCCAGATTCCCATTTTACCTGACCCAAATAAATAAGTTTACTTATTCCAGTAAGATATTTCAATAGATCTAAATAAACGTGTTTAATTCTAGTTAAATAGTTCACTTAATTCGAATAAATTATTATTGTAAAAAAATTGATAGATTTCCCTCATCTGGAAGTTCCCTAATTATGAATCTTCCCTTTTATTAGGAATAGTAATGAGGGACCCAATTTAGTTCGGTACATAATCATTTGGTAACACATAAATGTTCAATATTTTACAAGATTCTTCCTATGCCACACTTCGTTTTTGAGTACAATTAAAATAAACTGAACAAACAGTTTTTACATTGGCAGTTTATCCACATTTAGTTTTTATACAAAATTTAAAGTCAATAGAATAAAAGATTTTTTAAGTTGGTTTTTTTTGAAAATTTTATAATTTTTTTATTATTTTATTAGGCCTACATTCTGTTTTGCTTTCTTGGATTCATACCAAAATATTACTAGTTTATTCTTATGTAAACCTTGATTTTTTTTCAAAAGTTAAATTGGATAACTAGGTTTTTTGTAATAGCTTTTTTAACGTTTCACTAGGCCGCCATATTGTTCCGCCATATTAGATCTTTACCAATACTCCACACAAATCATCTCCATATGACTTGTGACCAAATCTTGAGGTCATTCGGATAAGTAGTTTTTTTAACTATGCAGTGAACACATCATAAAACGTATATTTTTTGGATTCTAGCAACGCTAAAACGTGGTGATTTTTTCATGATTACAAACGTTTTATTTGGCCACCATCATGAATTCGTACCACAATTAATTATTGCACACAATTTTAAATGAATCCATTATGTAATTTTATCAGACTGAATTTCTAAATAATTTATCAAGCCGCAATTTTGTTTCGCAATGTTGGAATCGTACCAGAATTTTCCTAGTTGATTTTCTCATAATACTTTTTTTTTATGCAAAATTCGAGGTAAATTGGATTAGTAGATTTTTAGTAACAATTTTGTTAACGTTTTATTAGGCCGCCCATTGGTTTCGCCAAATTGGATTTTTACCAAAATATTACCAGGCCATTTCCTTATGCACCTTAATTTTTGACCAAGATTTGAAGTCAATCGGATTAGTCGTTTTTAACTATGCTGCGAAGAGACAACCGACAGACAGACACAATTGATAAAACATGTTTTTCGGCATCTAGGGACCCTGAAACGTAAAGATCTGAAAAAATCTGGGAAGGTGATTTTTTCACGAGTACATTACATTATTTTCGAGGAAAGTGAAAGCAGTTTATTTCAGCTAAATAATCTGGTTTTAGAAAGCGGTGTTTACTCAAACCCAAATTTACCTGTCACATAGTTAAATAAACTTTTTAATTAGATCAAATGAAATTTCATGCAGAGTTAATAAATGTTTTTCCTGTGTGGCTGCTGTTCAATATAATTTTTAAAAGGTGGTCCCTTAATTGTACCCGGCCTCTCAAAATCTGGCACCTGATCCCCTGAGTTAGATTTAACTGAATTAAAATCTAAGTCATAATTTAATTCATTTTCGTAAAAGTCGAAATTTAATAAATCCGAATAAATTCGGAGATCTGAACGAGAATTTATTAAAAAATTATATTTAACACTTTACACTTTACACTTTCGTATTTCAGAGCTACGACGTTCTAAGTGTAAAAAAGATGCGTTTTTAGGCAAAAATTCGGGACTGTGAGCGCTTTTAAAAAATAGCAATTGTATACATAATTTTATCCAGCAGTAATTGACAAATATTTATACTGCATAGATTACTATTCTTCATCTTAATGAAGAAGCATTTCTTGATGTTTCTTTTTCACAAGTTTTGTTTGTGAACTATTTGAGTTTTTAACTACTGGGTGAAACAATTGTCCGGCCATTCCTGATCTCGTGGCATAGTTTTAAGATTAACAGAAGTACAGCCATTGACTTTAAATACGTAAACGATTCCATTGCTTATTTACATATATATGAAACCTACAAATTTACACCTGATCCAAGTGGAAATATTTTAAACGTTTTACTACTCACAATATGTATCGCTTTTCTCATTCTTCCTACTAAGAGAGAACAGTACTTTAAACATTATGTGACAAATGACGTTCGATTATGGAATAAAACATATCAATTTGAAAGTATGTATTACATATTTTACTAAAATTTACCTATATTTAAAAATTACATCTCTTAATCGCCTTCTGTGCAAATAATAACAAATCGAAGTTAAACTATAAAGAAGTAACGAACATAAATACAACGATTTGTTAACTCTTCTTTTTGCACCCCATACACACGTACTTTTACATAAAAAAGCAATATGCATCATGATCCCGTGGAACATCATACATATCCCAAGACGGATATGTCACTTTGTTCCCTCGATAGAAACAGAAGGTCTTTTTGTCCCCTTTACTTATAGAGATACACGCTGAGACATGATGTTTTCAGAGCTCGTTTCTTGTACGATACCGCGCTGCTTATATCGATATCCTCATAACTTCTTTGATATCGTCGAGTTATTTCTAGAAAAGGATTTAGGTTGTTATTAAAAAAAGTTTAATAAAGACCAGGACTTGCATATTTTAGATATTTAATAATACCTACATGACAAGAACAACTAAAGAAACTGATATTTTATTAAATACCTTCATCAATACTAATGTATTTCGTTATATTGAAAACTCATCATAGAGGAGATATTCAGTTGGAGATTGTAATGCTGTTTTAGTTAATACAGTATTATACCGAAATGACAATAAAGTGAATATTTCTTAATTTTAATAAACGGAATACGCATTTACATCTACAGAAAGGCCTATGCTGTAAGCGTTAAAATATTTTCGATTTTCAACAATTATTAAAAAGCTGTTTGTTAATATGGTAGAAGTAAAACATGTAACCTAGACAACCGCTGAATAAGAATCAAAAATATGTCTAATAACGTACACAAATAAGCCTTTAAGTGATACAAAGCTCTCTCTAAAATATGAAAGCCCTTGGTCATTTTATATTTATGTCAAAGTCTTTTTTGGCATCGTGGGGTTTATTTGGAGTAGGCTCAGCAAACAATCATATTCTTCAAAAATAAAAATAATATGGCTTCAGAATTCGTTTGCGAATCCTTAACTCGAATCTATTAATTGGTATTTTCATATATGAAAAATACTGTTTTCAATAATTTTATTATATTGTTATTTGATAAATACGCTGTGATTACGTAAAATTACAAAACCTTACCTATTCCTTTAATACACTTTACTAGAACTTTATACCAAGGAATCTGGATATTTATTGTTGTGTCGTGTGGTGTATGTGTTAAAAAAAAATTCAAAATGTAACTCGAATTTAAAAACAGGGCTTTCAAGAACGTAAAACTTTTCAAGCCCAGATCCAATGGAATAGTTACTAAAAAATCTTAGGATGTCCATAATGGAAGGAGTGAAAAGCAAAATTGTTACCAATGGAGCTGCAGCTAGGACTGAGCACTGCCGAACTTTCTCTGTCTTACCAGCGGATAATCTCAATATTTGGTGTAATAAAGGAGTTTTAGAGAGAGACGTTTTATTTATTTAAAATATTAACGATTTACTTATTTAAAACATTAATTCTTATTTTGCAAAATGTGATATAATATTGATCCGGGAGTAGAATAATTTTTAAGCATATAGCATAGAATAGTTTCTATTCAAGCAGTATATAGTTTTCCTTTAAATTAGGTAAAAGTAAAGAAGCTAACAAAACTCTACTGGCTCTAAATAAATAACTTTGGTTTTGCGAACACTACACTGAGAATACTGAGATAATATGGTCCACATATATTTTATTTCTTTATATTATAGCTTCTTGCCTAGAAATCTCTTATTTTTCGGATAAATGGAAAAATCTTACAGGTAGCACTACCAAAAATAATGACCTTCAAGCAGTTTTTAATTAAATAATCATAAGCCCAGCTTCTATAGCTGTAGAAAATATTTTATGTAAACAGATTTTTTATTACGTCACTCCCATTAATATAGTACGTGAGGTGCAATGTGGCTTTAGACACAGGTGTAGTATCTTTAGCCGATAACAATAAAATTTAAAATATGACCACTCTGCTCTTATTGCTTGACCAATCGAAAACCATTTCGTTTGATAATATCTCACTAAACTTAATTTAGTATTTGCCGTAGTTTTGCAAGAGTCTGTCCTGGTACCTCTTCATTTAACCTTTTAAACATGATTGTAAGATAATAGCATCGACTGAGGATACTCATATTTTGATCTTATTTTTTTTTATGTATTTGATAATATCTTCATTTTTAATTTACTTTAAATTTAGTAAAAGAAACCCTTACCTTACAGATATAAGTACCTGCGTCTTTCCATTTCTGTCAAATTATTACATGAATAAAATTCTTCGGATTTATTTCATTAAAACATTTCATTGCAAAAATGTACCAGATTTTGGATTGTTTCTAAAACACCAGCCTTCTTAAAAAATGAAAATGTCTTTCTGATACTTTTTATTGATTTGAAATTCAGATTTTGGATTTGTGCCTTTAAATATATTTTAATTTTAATAATAAGTTTTTTGATACCCCTTCTGTACACTTAATGGTCTAAAATTCCCTTGATAAAATCCTAGAATTGTTTGTTTTTAATTTTCTTCTCTTCAAGTGGAAATTCATAAAGTAGTAACGGAATTACGTTAAAAAATTGCCATAACTCTTTTGTCTAAACGAGATTCATATTGTAATAAAAAAATTTAAAAAATTAAACAAGTTTAGTTATTTACCTATTTAAAATATTAAAAATATTTCTGAAAAATTCCAAAAAAAATTCTAGCAACAATCAAAAAGATTTCAGATGTTTGACAATATTAATATTAATTTTATTTTTAATAACTAGCCCGATAATAGTAATTTATGTAACCAGGTGTACTAATAAGTTTGGAAATTTTGAACCGCAATCCCAGAGTGGAAAAGAATACCTGTATATGTTATTTTACAAAAAAAAAAATAGTAACTTAGATTATTTTTTCCCAGCGCGGTAAAGTGGTTAATTTTATACAAAATCGTGGCAATAAATCAAAAGTATAAAAAAAATAAGCTAGATACTTAATTAATATTTCATGGGTTAAAGTGTCTTATTTAGTATAGTAATAATTTGATACAATCTACTTACATGCCAATATCTTACATGCAAATATTCACAAGACCTAATTTATCAGCTCAATGTTTTTTAGACTTCACAAATAAAAGGAAAATGATTACTGTCCTTCTTCAACCCAACTAAAGAAAGAAGGTGTCACACAATTCCTAGCAAAATTACTAAAAAAATGTGTTTTAGCAAACCTAGTACTTGTCCATATATGACTATGTATCTCAGGTTGAAGATTATGTGTAAATAATATAACAAAGTTTTACCTGCGACTATTTAAAATAGTATTAGTATATTTTTTAAAATTTAGCGTTTTAAAGAAACATACAATTTATATTTTTTGGGGAACTGTTACACCATTAAGAGTAAACTTATAAAGAAAATATGCTTATGTATACAAAAAGAGAAAATAAATTAGTTTTATAGTTCGAGGGTTACCCTGTACAGTTAAAATGTATTTTTTACATAAAAAAACTATAAAAAATATGCCGTGTTGCACTGTTTCCTAAGTAAATTCAATGCTTCTGAAATATATTTTTTTTTATTTTTACGTGGCTGTTTCAGCCTCCTAAGGTTACCCTGTTTATTGGAAAAAATGTGTATATATTCAAAAAAAAGTTAAAGAAGTTTCACATGTTTACTGTTTTTCTAATATTTTGTTTGCTTTCAGGGGCTGCCCCATCCTTTTCGAACTACCCTGTATACTGGGAATGAATTATTTTGTATACAAAACAAAATTAATTTTACGTGTTTCGCCATTTTTCGAAATACTACATTTTTAAAAAAATACATATAATCAAAAAAAAAAGCAAGTATCTACGCCAGTAACTTCCAGAGATTTTTCAATGTCATAATATTTGCCAAAACTATTTATGTTTTTGATCGGACTCTTATCGGTTTGTCAAATATGAATTTTTATTTTTTCATGCCCCTTAGAAATACTGAGCATCTATGCCCATACTCTACCCGCGAGACACTGACCTTGGATATGTTTATTTTTTCTAAAAATGTGTTTTTCGTACTCTAGCAATTTTAGAACGTCGATAAAATCGAATTATATTCTACAAGATAAGGAATACAATTTTTGAGATACCAATACTTACCCTATATTGCCGATATAGTGTATTAATATTACAATAATTGGCTTGGCTGTTATATGGGAAGTAAAAATATTCTATCTAGTAACAGAAAACTTTCCTAAATATACTAAGTGAAATTCGTTTTAACAGTAGCTAATAGATTTTGCAATTGAAAAAAAACTTATCCAATAAAAATAGAGGCTAAAATTTTCCTTAAGAGGGTAACAGTCAACCTTCTATAAAATGGGTTTTATTTCTTTATCAACATGTTATAGAATGCCAGAGAAAATTTTGCTGTGATAAAAGATATTAAGCTTAAGTCGTCTAATGGTAACCTGTGTTATATTTGTTGTAACGATACTAAAAATGACTATATGGCTGTACAACAAATTAATCAGAAATTTAATTTTGAAAGAGTCATTTTTATAACTAGGTTAAATAAAGACATTTTTGGCATAACGTCTGACAGAAAGACAAGTAAAAAACATCGAATACTCCGAAAACCATCGTTCATAACTCTAAAATGATGCTAGTAGATATTACAAATACCGTTTTTCTAGAAAGACTTTTGGACTTTGCTTTTTAAGTAAATAATCAAAATCCAGGAAATCTACGAAACGACGATTTTTTACATATATACAAATAGTACTCATTAGCAACAACTTTCTAGCGAAATAAATCAAGAATCTCAGTAATTTTTTTAAACTCATTAGATGTCACTTTTTATTATTATTATTTTTTCTCACAGAGTCAATAGTTATTTTTACCAAATAGATAAATATTTCTTTAGTGTAGAAGTTTTTTCGTTTGCCCTGAAAATGTGGTCAAACAAAAAAATGATGAACAATGTTAAGAAACGTTTAAGAAAATTTTATACTGACGAATAAATCAAAATTTCCGCAATTCCGAAGGAAATAACTTATATCCGGGCATCAAATCGTGCATGGACTGATAGAGGTTTGTAAGGGCGAAAGCCAATCATTTTCTTTAATTTTAGGAATTCGAACTCACTCAGTTAACGAAGCTTATATAGAAACAAAGCGATTGGACGGGGCCTGCGGGAATGGGAGCACAAGGGAAAAATCCAAAGGAATAAATTATGATTAATTATATATATATATATATATATATATATATATATATATATATATATATATATATATATATATATATATATATATATATATATATATATATATATATATATATATATATTATATATATATATATATATATATATATATATATATATATATATATATATATATATATATATATATATATATATATATATATATATATATATATATATATTATATATATATATATATATATATATATATATATATATATATATATATATATATATATATATATATATATATATATATATATATATATATATATATATATATATATATATATATATATATATATATATATATATATATATATATATATATATATATATATATATATATATATATATATATATATATATATATATATATATATATATATATATATATATATATATATATATATATTAATTGGAATTTCTTGGGTATACGTTTATTTTCAACATCAAACAAAATGGAATTAATTTGACATTTCGTCTATCATAGTAGGCTTTCTCAAAAATTGCTCATTACTTTTTTTTTCTTATATATACAGCTTTCCTTTCCTATCTACAATTAATTTAAAAAACATTTAGTAGTCAAATTATAAGAAGACATCTACAATTTTGTATTGTGTATTTTTTTATACTATTTACAAAAAATAATATATTAATTTTGTAATAATTTTTTGTAAATAGTATAAAATTTTAAATTAGTTTTAAAAAAATAGGAACCGCAAAAAAAAGATTTAACATATTATCAGGTTTTAGATATTATCAGACTTTAGCGTCCCTAGATGACAAAAAATATTTTTATCAATTCCGTCGGTCCGTCTGTCTACCAGTTCGCGGCATAGTTTAAAAACTACTCATCAGAGCCACTTCAAAATTTAGTCAAAAATGAAGGGTCATATGGGATGACCTGGTAATATTTTGATAAAATCGAATACGCCGGAACAAGATAGGAGCCTAGAGAATCGTTAAAAAAATTATTATTAAAGAACTTATTATTCAATTTCTTCAAATTTTGCCCAAAGAAAACAAGTGTTACGTAGCAATAAACCTCAAAATAAACTGATAACATATTGCTTAATTTAAAATTCAACATGACGTAAGAAAATGGCGGTGTGTGTCAATGTAAAAAATACTTATTGAAGTTGTTTTATGCTCAAAAATCAAGTGTGGCGTAGGTAGAACATGCTGGAACAAAATGGCGCCCAATATAAATGTTAAAAAATATAGTTTTTTGTTCCTCCGTCTTGATTTCGTACCACAATTTTATCAGTTAATCTCTATATAACCCTTAATATATGTCCAAAACTTAAAATTTATCTAATAAGTAGTTTTTCAGACTGATTTTTTTCGAAATAATTTATTAGGCTGCCATTTCGTTTTGCTGTTTTGGATTCATACAAAAATATTTCAAGTTGATTCCTTGAAAATTTCACTAGGCCGCCATTTTGTTCCGTCATATTGGATTTTTACCAAAATAATACCATATTTACCCGTATTTTTGAGTTCATTTGAGTTAAATTATCTTAAAAACGGTATTTCTAGTAAGCGCTTTGCATAATTTACCTTAGAATTATAGAAAAATAAATTTTGCTTTAAAATTATTTCAAATAATATAGTAATTTTATCTTAAAATATTAATAAAGCATATATAATTAGTTGCAAATAACAAACAAATAAAGCATGACATTACCCTAGATTTCGATAGTTCTTGAAAATATACTATTAACAGTACCCCTAATTTCTAAAATACACATAGTGCCACAGAAAAAAATTTTAGAATTTTAAGCAGAATCCAAAAATGCAATTAAAAAAGTAGTTTCTATTTGCAATAACTAACTTGATAGGCACTTGTGACCGGCAAAGTGACCGGAAGCTGCTATTATTTTTGAAAAAAAGGCATAGCGAGAAACCCACGATGCCAATTTACAGATTTAAATTACCAGTACCTTTCCGCATACTGTTTATGCCTCGTCGTCGGAAGACACCCTGTATATTGTAATAAATTTGCGTCCATAAGCTCACATGTTGTTAAAGCCAAAAAAAATTTCTATTCAACAAAAAAAAATTTCAAGCAGATCGAAATCAAAATATTGGATTTACCGCATTTTCAAAAAAATATAAGCAATGCAAAGCCGAGAGAATAAATTTAATGAACATAGTCCATGTTTTCTAACGCCAGACAAAAATAATTTCATTTGAAAAAAAAAATACATTCCACTGGATATCAGAAATTTTAATTAAATTATATGATATGTCGAAACAATCGTTATTTATTTTGAGACTAAGTACTTCAAAAAAAAATTATTGTGCGCTTAAAATGATAATTTTTTTTTATATGGCCTTGACTTCAAAAACGTTTCCTCTCATAATGAAGTATAGTGTATGCAGGAATATGGAGACCTACTGTTAATGTGAACTCGCTAAATAAATATTAGTAAAACATAGTTCACGAATCCAAATATTCGAAAAAAAGTCAAGGATGGTATATTTAAAAGTCTTGATATAGGCGTACTACGAAATACACAGTGCTTTCACTAAATATTCCTTTGAAAATATCCAGCCTTAATTTTTCATAGTTGTCTTTGGCATCATTCTATATAAAGACGGCTGCCAAGCTCATTATGGCTCAACCGGCGACGAGGAAGAAGCACTGGAGGCTAAAAGAAAAGGCCAAACATTAGATGAAGGTAAAAGCGACGAAAAGGGACATTTTCTATGTTAAATGTTAAAGGGCGAGATAAAATTGATTAAAGCAGAACATAGCAATATTATGCTAAATATATTTAGGTATGTTATAATACAAATAACATTTAAGCTATATTAAGTGCAAATTGAGTTTATTATCAAACTTGGATTTATTACATAAAATGTATTTTCCTCCCAAAGACGATGTGTTTATATTCAAAGACATTTTTTACTGATTTTAAATCTTAATACTTAAATGGGTTCCAATGGTCCTAGGCATCTGAAATATGGCATAGTGTGAACTGAAAAGGTACCAATGCCGCAAGACGAGAGAGGGCCTTTTCTTGTCTCGTGATACAGAGAAATGGGTCGTCTCGTCTTGCCGAGAATACCCTTCTCTCGATCGTGATAAAAAGATAAGAAAAACTATTTAGTTAATTTCCTAGGCATCTGAAATATGGCATAGTGTGAACTTCTCTGTACCAATGCCGCAAGACGAGAGAGAGCCTTTTCTTGTCTCGTGATACAGAGAAACGTGTCTTCTCGTCTTGCCGAGAATACCCTTCTCTCGACCGTGATATAAAGATAAGAAAAACTATTTAGTTAATTTGTTAACATATTAAAATCATAATATTGAATTTTGTAACAAAATTAATTTGTAAATCGTATTTTTTTAAATTACTTTGTTAGAATTTTCATAAGTAAATTTAAAGCGTTTCTCAGCTTTTTGATCACTTTTATTGACATCTTGTCATTACTGCTGTTAAGAATGAACTTTCCTACCAAAACAACCCCTACTTCGGTAACTTTGTCGTTACTAAAGGGAAGACTACATAAAAGTGGTATTATAACACAAATCTATTTTTTGTCTTTAATCCGCTAATCAACGTAATTCTCATTAGATATTCATTTAACGTATGTTTATATTATTTTTACTTTGCCAAACATTTTCTTTAAAATAACACCTGAAAAGTTATAAGGCGGTCAAACGCAGGACGATAAACTTTTAAATAATTAGATCAAAAGAGATGATTCTTATACATACAGTTTGGCTTTTGTTGTTGTGTCTTCATTATATATATATATATATATATATATATATATATATATATATATATATGTATGCTGCGAAAATCTCTCGCGTCCGAATAGAGACTGAAGTGTTAGTGACTACGACGCTTCCTTTATATCCCATCCGGAGACGAAGGTTATATCAGAGAGGCCGCTGGTCGTTATTTGTGTTTCCCGGATGTTGCTGTTGTTGTTGTTGCGCTAATTGCGTTAAATTTTTTGTAATTTTAAATTTGTCAATCATTGTCTTCCATGCTGTGGCAGTTTTAATCATACATCCCGTAGAGCATTCTGATCACAATTGAACGTCCCAGTTAAGGTGAAGTGGTAGCGCTGTTTTTCGGTCACCATAATTTTTTTAATTACTTTACTGGGTCTGCTATTATTGGAGAGAAGCAGTCCTGAAGCATTGCAATGCGTCTCATAAAGGGGTCGAAGATTTTTGATGTTGCGACTAGATAAACATCTTTAGTGTTGCGCTTATAGGAAGGGCTCATCAATTCTCGCTTCCACCAATAATTTATGCAAGTTGGCAAATTAAGGCGCGTGGAAGAAAAATAAGTTCTTTTGGTCATCGAGATTGTTTGCTGGGATTTTTTTGTACAAAATTGCAAATTTTTTGGTCCCCCAAGTCATAGTTTTTTATCACCAGTTCTTATTTAATACTTTAGCCTCCCCTATGATCAATAATTTAGGTCCTAATACATATAATACATATCCACCCTAGGATAACCTATGACGTACAGGAAGGTCTTTTGTTCTGGTCACCAAGTTTTATTTTAAAAAAAGTAAAATTTGAGTTGTTGTTTGCATAATGCCTAATGACAATAAAAAATGAGTCACGTGATTTATACTTAACCCGTCAAATTTTATTTTTCTTTCATAAATTGAAAAAAGAACTACTGTTCTTTTGAAACTTTTAAAGAAATGGTATATGAAAATGTTTCTCTGTTTTTATTTTACACGTTTATACCAAATTCCAGCTTTAACGTTTCATTTCAAATTTTTCTCCTTTTTTATTTGTCCTTTTTCACCTAGATCACATGATCTAAGTAAACCTGAATTAAAATATCACTGCACTTTTCATAATAGTAGAATGAGAAATTTACTTAAGTGTTTCCATAGGCTACTTAATAATTTAGGTTTTTGTTTGGACTAATACTTTAATAAAAATACTAATTTATTTTTAGAAACGGCGATATAGTAATAAAAAAGAGTATTGTAATTATGTAAAATTTAAAACAAAACTATTTTTTTACATACACTTCCACTATATTTTTAAAAGACACGTAATATATTTCGCTACACCTTGCGGATAGGAGAGTCAATGTACGTATTCATTTTAAAATTTTAAATGGAATTACCGATTGCTCAGAGCTACTGAGCGAGATCTAACTCAAAGTCACACAAAGGCCGGGGATGGTAATAAATATAATATTATGTTGAATTTATTTGAAATTAAATATCCTTAAGGTAAATAATTTCTCTACTTTTAAATAAATTTATAATAAACCTGTTTTTTTATTACCTACTAATACTACATTATACCCTAGGTCTACCAGTGAACCCAGCAAATTCAAGAATAGACCCCCATTGAATTAGATGTACGCCGAAGAAAAATGCCGAACAAAAACAAATTAAAGTAATCCTAGCTTAGGGTTGCCATCCGCCCGATATATCGGGACTGTCAGTGTTATTGATATTCGTGTCCCGACAAATAGTCCCGTTTTTTGCATACCGATATCGAAGTCCTATATCGCAAATAGTTGCAGTCAAGGTAATCACTACATACAAAATTAAAATGTATCACCAGTTATTTAGTTCACTAAACTCTACTACTAAACTTAAATACAGAGCTGTAACCAGCTCCAAAAATGTCTATTATACTGGTGGAACAAAAACCACTGGAATTTTTTGACATATCCTCGCTCCACCCTTAAAGTTATAAAAGAAATATTATTTTTTAGTATTAGTACAGATGCAAGCGATCACAGAAAAAGTTTCCTCTGGTTGTAAAGTATTTCTCCGAAGATAAAGGAATTGATTCAAAACTATTGAGTTTTGGTTTACTTATTAATGAAACCTCCGAAACCATCTCGAAATATTACCTAGAAAAACTTCTCCACCATTTTGTGGGGACAATGCTAATATTGTATTTTTTAAGGTAAAAATCGAAATTAGGAGGAGATCTAGAACGTGTTAGTTGCCCTACGTATATTCTTTACAATAGCATTTCATTTGGTGCTGATCTCTTATCTGTTGATGTCGAGATAACCCTGCTCAAAACGTTTAATTATTCTTCCATTTATACTGTAATGACACAAAAGCTGAAATAATTCTGTATACGTACCCTATAAAACTTTATTGGCCCACTCAACAAAAAGATCGTTGTCGTGGTTGCCCACAGTGGAAATAATTCTGATGCGTTCAATAATTTTTTGGAAGTGAAGATTGATCAAAAAAAATTAGAGATTTTTTAATAACCCAGTGAGTGAAATGTATTTCTTATTTTTAAATTCTCAATTATTTTTATTTGAACAGAATATTAAAAAAAACTAGGAAGGTTGAAGTTATCTGTAAAAAAATTGTAATCTTAAGGTAAGAAATATTTTGCTTGATATAGAAAAATGTACGAACGAAGGTAAAACTTGTAATTTTATAGGGATGGAAACCAAAATAAAACTATATAAATTTAAAAAGAAATTTTTAACAGAAAGTGAATATGAAAAATTTAACATTTCAGAAAGAAATCCCACTTTTTTGTGAAACGGCCATTGAATACCTTCAAAAATGGTCAACGTCGTTTAAAAAATGTAATGTATTCAACTGGATGTTGTTTTCTGAAATTCCCGATTGGGGAAATATCGAGGAAACGATTATTTATTTGCCATTATGACTTGGAAATGTCGGGAGATCAATGTTTTGACAGTTTATATTTCTTACAATTTCCTGGGTGATTAAACCTTGTTAGATGATTGAAATAATAATAGTAATAAAGGCAGATTGCTTTATTTCTTAAAGAATACAAAATATATCGAGCAAATTTAAAATGTGCGAATATACATTTGCAGTTCCCGTACAAAACACAAATTGTGAGAGCATTTTTTTACTGATGACTATTCAATGAAGATGAAGCTATATGGAAATTTTTCAATTAAATGATTTTCATCGCACTGATTATATTTACCCTTTTCTACGTTTGGCAAAAACCCGACAAACTAAATCATTTTTAAGTTTGTTAGCTCTGACGTGGTAATTGTACTAAATGCCCCGATTTGGGCCAGAATAATTGTAGCAACCCTGTCCTAGCCAATCAAGGCGCTTTATTTTCGACCCATTTCGTTCTTTTTCTCAGGCGATATTTCCTCTCACACCCTGTATAAGTAGTTGCATAGGTACTATAGTTCTTTTGATTCTGACTTACCTACCTATTGTTACGAAAACTTACTAAAAGGGGATAAATCCTGTCCGCTAAAAAAATACGGACTGTAGCAACACAGTCCGGAGATTTACTTAAATTGGCGACGTTATTGAAAATACCGGAGTATAAACAAAATTTGTTAAATTTTTGGCTTGAGGTCTGCGAGCTCTGTTGTAAGGTTTTATTTATTCAAAGTATTAAATAGTGAAAGTTCAAATACAAATAACGTATCTTACGTCACGTAAGTATGATGACTTATAATATTTTGATGTTAAATTTAAAATAATTTCATGACTTTGTCTTTATCTTTGGAATAATGTTTAATTACTAGATTAAACTGCTTTAAAAATTTAGAAGATTGTTGCAAAGGCTGTCGTTTTTAATTTTATAAATAAAAGTATAGAAAGCTACTTCGTTTTACGATGGTTTTTTCTCAAAAACTGAGTGTATGTCGTAATTCGATGAGCGCTTATCTACTATTTTAGATAATTAATATTTGACATTTTTAAGAAATTGTGTTTACTTTTTATATAGTTGATGAATAATTATACTAATTGAAGATATTTTCCCGATTTTTTCAGAGACTAATAAATAATAAATACAACTCTTTTGTCTTACCGACCGCTGAGTTCTAGCAGCCATCTTATTCAAAAAACTATTTATTCTTAAAATATGATTGGTTGAAATTACTGCAGGTACTTTTATCAGATTCTTTTACAGCATCTCTGATGGAAGAAAGCGGCTTTCGGGTTATCAATATAAAAAAATGAAGAGCAGAAAATTTTCGAAAACAAGCCGGGGCCCTAACTCCTTTCTTAAGATCACTCAGCCCTGTAAAATCACCTAGAATTTAATCAGCATTGAAACTTGAAAACTTGAACTGTCAGCAGCTGATGAATCACAAAGATGTATTCGATAAGAAAAACCCGAGTCGGTTATTAGTGGTCCATTAAATCCTGATGAAAATTAGAAAACTGAAAATGTGCCATGAGCTAGCTTTAACACTTCCCACATCGCTAATAATAGAAGCAGAGCTACAAAGAATGATAAATACTCAAATAAATCATTGGAATTCTCTTTTGGAGAGTATTGTAGCCATAGTAAAAACATTAGTAGAAATCTATCTGGCGTTTCAGGGGATAGCCGAAAAACTTTATGAACATAACAATGGAATTTTTTCCAATTTATTGCAGAATTCGATCTTGTGATACAAGAGCACGTGCCTTGGAAATTTAAACATGACAAAACCAAAAACCAAATGAGATAATCTATAATATAATAATCTGACAAATAAGGTGCTGCAGAATTCTTGATGATGTCAATAGGGCCAAATATTATTCTATTATTTTAGATTGTGCATCCGATACATCTTAGTAAATCAGAAGACTAGTGAAATAGAAATTCAAGAGAGTTAACATTTTCTTCTTTAAATCAACTTCAGAAGATGCATCTACCACATAGGATAATAGTGCGAATATGAAAGGCATTCACGCTGGGTTCAGGCCAGGATAACAAAATTAAACCCTCAAGCATATTCGTTAACATTAGTCTGAGTTAAATTCATTCAACAAAAATATTTTTTGAAAAATGACAATGGGCTAACATTAGAAACTAGTTCTAAAGCAAAATTTGAGGCTCCATTAAGGCATGGATTGCGTTCTAAAAAAAAATTCATATGACGGTCGTGATGAATCGATCCAAAAACCCCAAACAAAAACATAGAATTGAATTTTTCTAACACGCCAAATAAAGAACCTAGTACCTATTTCTTATTCACATACGATATTTATGCCTGAAAGGACATTCCCAAAGAAAAATTGATAGGGTATTGAAAAAATCTGGAGGAAGTTTTAACTGACAACAATTCTTCTGATTTTAATGGCACAGATCTTGTAGACGAGCTAATAGTGCTCTCTACAGTGCTTGATAAATATCAAACACCTGTTGATGTACTTAAACATATCACAAAATTAAATTTTGGACCCATCCTAAATATTGTTGTAAAAATAGTCTTGACATTACTGGTTAGTGTATCAAGCGGGGAAAGAAATTTCTTTAAGCTTAAAATAAAAAAAAAATATTTAAGATCCGCAATGTCTCAAGAGAGGCTTAGTGGTTTAGCGATGCTAACAATAGAACTCGACAAATGCAACAAGTTAGATTTAAAATCAGTAATTAAAGATTTTGTGGAATTCAAAGTTCGTAAAAAGCCTTATAGATCGCTGTTTTTTATTTAATAGGGTACTTACCTTATTTTTATCATAGCAAAAATGTATATGATTTTAAAAACAACAGAACAAGTTTGCGCTATTTTTAAATTTTAAAAATATAGTCGTTTTACTGGAATTTAATTTTTCAAATGGTTTCTTCTAAAGCAATACTGGTGGATATATAAATATTTTTAAACTTTCCTTTTCCTCCATGTCGGATACGGACCTCTAAAGAAAGGTGGGTTTTATCTGTGTCGTTTCGGGAAGAAAGGGGTAAATAAAACGCTCCAAGTAAAAGTGATCCCATTAAAAAGTGTTCAAATGCAGTGAACGTGAAGATTTCTTCGATCGTTTTAGATTTGGTTTCGCTTGTCTGCAAATTTCAATAAGGAAAGGTGTAATTACTAGATTAGCAAAATGTAAGCAGGTAATTCCGATATTTGAAGATTTGCAAATATCGCCATTAAGACGAGGTTACTTAAACGCTTTTCTGGTGCATTTTAATAAAATTTAAACTTGAAAATAAGTGCTTCACTTCACCGGTAAAGTCAGCATCATTCTTATTGCATTCGCTATATTGGCAAAGATACGGTTAATGTATTTTTATAAATATACTTCAAGACATCATAAAACACATTTAACTTCATTAAAATCAACCCAATCTCCCTGCACGGATCACTGTCTATGATATGCTAGCTGTCGTCATGTATAAATTTTATTTTTTTTAACTCAATACTAATACTCTCATATTTGGCTTCATATAAAAATAACTCTTTCAGTTTTAAATTGTGCGATACTAGATTTTAATTTATTCAAGAGTTCCATTGTTACAAGAAAATCTATGCCGATACTTTAAAGCTTCTTAGTGATATCATCTTCTAAAATGCCTTTAAGAGCTTCAGCTACATTTGATATTTTATAACGCAAAAACCGTAATACTTGAATCCATTTTGTGTCGTATAGTGACTTCAATGTTAAATTTTTATTCAAATTTTTAGAATGAACCAATGCTTTGTACTTTATGAAAAACAGTTTTTGTACTGTAGCCAAAAAACTCACTTGCCTCAAAAATTCTTAACACGGATTATCCGCTATATAATTGTGCAGCCTGTTTAGTCTTGCGCTTAATTCACATAACTAATTTAAATATTTATGTATCTATTTAATTATTTATTTATTTATTTATATATATATATTTATTTATTTATATTTATTTATTTATTTATTTATTTATTTATTTATTTATTTATTTATTTATTTATTTATTTATTTATTTATTTATTTATTTATTTATTTATTTATTTATTTATTTATTTATTTATTTATTTATTTATTTATTTATTTATTTATTTATTTATTTATCTTTTATTTATTTACATATTTATTTATTTATCTCTCTCTGTATGAAAACAGTAATAAATAACAGGAAGCTTCAACCTTTAAAAAAACTTAAAATTGTAATTATTTTAGTGAGCTCTACCGTTCTTTTAGAGGAACCCTTTATAAAAACAACATAAAATATCATTTAGTTGAAGCTATCCTAAAAAAACAGTAAAAATACATTCAATCCCTTTTTACCCATTTAGACATGACATTTTTATAAATTCAGTAAACGACTATTTATAATATTAAAGGGTTGAAGGTTTCCAAGAAATATACCAAATATCGTGTAATTGTTTTTATTGTGCTACGTTTCGGCAGATGTTTCCTAACATCAGGATAAAATGACACAATTTTTGTGACGGACGAACAAATAAAGAAATGTAAATCATGTAAGAAAAAAATTACTTGAAGTTAATTAGAAAATACTAAACTGAAAACATTTTGGTATGTATTAGAAATGACAGAACAAATTAGTGGTCTAATTAATTGTTCAAAAAAAGTTAACATAATTTTTGAACAATGCTCCCGTAGGAACGAGAAAATGTTTAATTTATAACACATAGATTTACTACAGTTGACTAATATACCAAGTTAACTAATATAGTACAAGAAATTAAGAAAACCCATTGGCAGAAATTTCACGTTTTTTTGATAAAATTAATAATTGTTTTGTTAAGATATTTAATAGAGGCGGTTTGACGAAGTACACTAATCAAAGTTCACAGCCTGTCAAACCGAATATCGCTTATAAAGCTAATCCAAATTTTTACCCTTCTTAATTTATTAAATAACTTTAAATTGGACCAATCGTTAATGGCAAATTTCATGAAATTTTAGTTGCTTGTTCCAGTTGCTGAATTCAATTAAACTATGAAGAAAGGTAATGTACCTACGTAAATATCATGAGGTTAGAATTGTAATAATTTGAGTAAATATTTAAAATCGGTATTTAAGAACCAAAATTTTAAAAAATATTAAATTGATAATGATGTAGATTTTTGATATTTTGGAGGGTGTCTAAAAAACATTATATTAAATAGATGTAATGTAGGGTACCCAAATTTTTGTCGAATGAATAGATTACCAAATTGAGAATACTAAAAGTGTCTCGAAGCTAATAAATAATAGGTAAGTGAATTATATAAATTTGTTACTTTTTTAGGAGTAAAAAATTATAGTTTCGCTATTAAGTTTGAATATCTGTATAATAACAAAAAAATATTACTATCAAGAAACTAAATTCACAAATTTTAAGGTTTTTAGAAGTTTGACAACTTGAAATCTGAAAAACAAGAGGAAGCACCCTGTTTGACAAAACAGCTTTTATCATTTAGGTTTAAAATATAATACTAGGACCTGTAGTTGCCGTAGTGGCTGATTTTGCAAACTAGGGTTAAACAAGATTTGAAATTTAACTTCTGAAATTGACCAATGCCAGTGACAGCGAACTATTCTAGATAATGAACTATTTTAGAAGATCTTCTGGTATGTTTGGAGCAGTTGTTGTTTTTAAAGCCCTGTTCTAGAAGATCGTCAGTTTCAACTGTTTGCCAAGATTCAAAGATATCCCAGTAGAACCTTACAGTTGCAAACCAAGAATTAACACATCGCAAATGTGGTTTCCATCCCTCTCCCCATTTTCTGTAAAAAAGTGCGAATGTATTTCTATTTTTCATTTAATTAAGATTTAATTATTAATGTTAAACATTGAAGCCGCATACTTTATTATCATTTTTAATTTTAATCAAAACAAATCAATTCCACAAATGTGCACAACTATCAGGCTGGACCTGCAACTAAGAATTTTTAACGTTATATTCCAAATAAAAGAAATTATGATTTCTAGGCCATTCGAGCACCAGTTCCTGGTACTATCCCCTTTCACCCCCAAAACGGACTGTTCCTACTCAGTCTGTAAATATACAAAGAAAACCAGTGCAAGAAAATTTTTTTCACGCAAGTGTTTAAAAAAAAAAGATTTATTTTCTTAAGAAGATTTAAACAAACCTATAGACTATTTAACACTCTCGAGTAGAATGTTCTGTATGCAAACAAGAAATACCCAAAGACCTATTATACGCCAGAATACAAACTTCAACTATTCCCAAAAAAATCCTTTAGTTTCTACCACAATAACGTATGCAACTGTATGTTCTGTAAACAGCTATCTGAAAATTATTATACAAAAGAATATGTGCTTGATAATTTTGAAAATACTGAATATCACCCTGATCTCGATAACTTTGAAGAAAAATAAAAGACTCCTATGTATCTGGAAAATTTTTCGAACAAACCTCAGGACAACAAACAGCTTACAAGTTAAATTGTTTTCTTGTATAAAACTGAAAAATCCATCCGTAAAACTTTAATTTGATTGACCCTCTTTGATACCGTACATATCTTTAAAATAGATGCTTGTTTTCCCTTGTAAACGACGACCGGTGTCCTCCCAAAGAAAATTAGTCATATTTATGACTTAACGCGATGACCAGATATGGCTAAAAATAGTTTTAAGCATTTCATGCGACTCAATGACAAAATACTCAAATAAGATTACAAGGAATTAAAGAAAGAAAATAAATAAACAAACGCATTTCATTAGAATATTTTCTATTTTTTTTATATTTTATACAAACTGATAGCATTCTTAACTCACTTACTAAAAATGGAAAAATAGAGCAAACAAATTCTGAATAAGAGTCTGGCATTCTACGTGGTTCTATGCATATAAATTATTGGCATAGCATTTATATCTGCAGTAAACATGCAACAGTTGCACAATTGGTCGCATTTAGTGGCTTTCAATTAACATGGCTGTCCATTGTCCGCAGGCTGGCCATTAATTATGGTGCGATGTTCCCGAACATATACAATCCGATTGATTTTAAATAAATAGTGGATACACACACTAATTAATGCACATCCCGATCTTATTTTTCTGTCAATTTATATGAAGTTTAAGCCACTAAATGATGATATGTTGACTTTTAAAAAGGCTAAATATTACTGATAAATAAAATCACACTGGTGTACAAAAACTATTCTCTTTAATTAAGCATATATTCAAGAATTTTATACACATACTTTTACGAGTCCGTCATCCACAAAAATCTGTATCATAATATGTAATTTTACTTTTTAAGTTGTAAAACTTGCCTTTTTTTGGATGTAAATAAACTGGTTTAGAACATGGTTCCTAATCGAGCTAAGTGTTAATATTAAGATTTTTTAGGAGAAAGAAAAATACTTTTGTTTATTTTTGACAAGAAATATTTTAATATAGTATCGATGGCAATAAGAATGAGAGTGTTAAAATGTGTAAAAATCAAGAAGATACATCACAATTTCTGTACAGTGCCACAACGATCGGGGGACAAAGCGGACCTTAGAACGAATATTGAAACAATGTACGTGCGATCTTGCCAGTTCGTTCGTATTCTCTAAGTGAGTCCACAACTTTATGTGTTTTTGGCGAACAACTAATTCCTCTGATGTTTTTAAGAATGTTAAGTCAAGCATCTTCTTCCCCTGCGGCATTTCTGTATTATACAGTGTGGTATCGAAAATTGGCGAACATATCCCTATTGTGTGCATAAATTTGTACATAATTGACAGCAAACGTATGCGTTTTTCTCCGTGTGATCGTATTCGTTCGCTAAGTGAGTACGCGGCTTAAGCTGTGCGAGATGTCCTTTGTACGACAGAAAGCAATAATTAAATAAAATAATATATTGGCAGATACAATGTTTTGAGTTGTAACCTTGTTGGAACTTAGATCGTTATGGCACTGTATAAAAAAATGTGATATATTTTCGTGACTTTTACACATTTTAACACTCTCATGCTTTGAATGGAGGTATTTTATCAGTTTATTTTTAAACTGTGAAATATATTTTTACAAATATTCGTAACCAACAGCAAAAGTTATGCTACGAGAGAGGATCGAACACGCATCTCTGGATCACTAGTCCATCGCTCTAACCAACTGCCCTATCATACCACTGATAAGCAATTCAATAGAGCTTGTACATATTCAAAACCACCATAATTTTCTAAGCGGTGTTTTTTTTAAAACTCTCATGCTTATTGCTATTGATACTATATTAAATTATTTCTTGTCAGAGATAGACAAAAGTGTTTTTGAGCTTAATGTATACGTTATGATTGATTTAGATATTGTTTTATTTCTATATTTCCATTTCCACACTTAAAATATAAATTGTAACATTACACAAGGTGGTCGTAAGGTCTCAGCATAATTTTATAATAAATTATAAAATTAAATATTTAAACGTTTAACAGTGACCAAAATAAGCAATTTTAAGGTCAATAAAACGAGCAGTATATTGTTATAAAGGGTTTTAACACATCTACATAAAATTTATGGCAAAATATCAAACTACCAACATAACTATTTGACATGTTACTATTATATTTAAGCCAAACCGGTACCACTCTGTATCGCTAAAGAGTTAGTCCAAAACAAGAAAATGTGTGTTATGACTTTCTTAAAAAGGCATCAACTATCAAATATTTGCACATTTATGTAACTCATATTTTATAAAATTGTACCTCGGCCACACTATAAAATTAAAACACAAATACCGATTTACCAGATACGAGACAAATAAATCATCCAATAATTTTCCAAATACACCAATGCTTACAAACAAACTACAAAAGGTATTTCTCTAGACAAACTACAGGCAAGATATAGAGAACTATTCGGAGATTAAACAAATTTTTTAAGGAAGAATGGGCTAAGAAAAAAAAGCTAAGCTTCTGATAAATTCTACCGTTTTTAATACCAAAAAAAAAAACCTAAATGTTCCAAAGATCAGTCTAATATCATTTAATGTATAATACTAACTTCACAACTATGCAAATCGTTTAATCAAGGTGCCTACCTTAAAAATGAATTTTTTTTATATAGTGGATAGATGTGTTTTTTTAATTTGTCTCCTTAAATATGTGTATTTTGTCAGAGCTAAACATTTCATTTGTCAAAAATAGCATACCTAATATTATTATATTATCACTAAGGGTGAGCCTTATATAAAAAAAATAAAAAATTATGTTTTAAATTTAATATTATTAATATGACAATTTTATAGTTTTTAAACCTTTTAATGTTACCAATAGGTATGATATTGTTTGCGTCTTTGTATATATAAATATTTTTTTAGAAATCAAACAAACCTTAATAAAGTCTTGAAAAAGCTCAATACTATGAGCAAAACGTTGACTTGATATGACAATTGTGTTTTATTATTAACCTAGACCCAATATAATAAGGTTTCCGGATATAAATATTAAAGAAGTAAAAGTATTTTGGAGGTCAATTGAACAGTGCTCGTAAAAAATGTGTTGAAAGTCTAAAAAAGCGCAGAAGAGTTTTCATTAAATGTGTGTATTCAAGAAAAGAAAATATTTTTGGTCGCCCGTTTCGAGCTAGTGAATAAGTGCGAGTTGTCTTTTTTGGGTGAAGAAAATCACATAAAGCAAAATACCTGACAGTTTAGCGGACGTAACCTATGACGTACGAACAGGACCTTTCAAAAAGCGACAGAGCGGGAATTGTAAAATAATTGACAGAACTTTTTAGAACAATTCAGAACTTCATATTATTCATTCATATTATCATTCATTAGCGATACTTTGACATTTCTTAGACTTTCTTACAAACCAGACCTATGCAAATATAAATTTATTTTATTTCTACATTCTGGACCTTCTAAACATCCTTGATTTTATCACTTATCTGCGTGTATTTTTCAATTTTTTCAGCACATGCCCTACCAGGGTTACCATTTTGGGAGACAGTAAAGTGAAGAAGAAAACAGGGTATTTTGTCTTTATTGACAATTATCATATCCGGTCTCTTGCGGTGCTCAGTTCCATTCTTAATTGCAGGCGTATCCCATGAGCAACCGAGCAGTTCTCAAGAATCTCATTCGGTTGACATTTGTAGGTGGATTCTCGGCTGTTAGACATTTTTGTTTCATTATTATTATTATTATTATTATTAGTATTGTACAATACTAGTATTGTTAACAGTTTTTAGTTTTCTATAAATTCGTTTCTTAAAAGTTGTTTAACTTTTGTAAGTATACATCAGACGATGTCGTTCAAAAATAATAATAGGTCATGAGAAAATACAATATAACATGTCAACCGTATCAAATATCCCTATCGACAGGCTGATGACTGATTTTGAATAATGAGTTATTTTAGGTAACGCAAGAGCATGGTGCAATATCATGTAAATATGTTCTTTATTTTTGGCTAAAAGCTTTTTTCTGCTCCGAGATTTATAGCTTCTTGTATGACGATAAAATATTATAGAGTAGAGGCAATATTCGTAACTAAGTGTCTGACATGTTTTGGATTAAATGTTGTAAATAATTGTGATTTACGTCATTGTAGCACAAGCAGTAAAATTATTATTAAAAATATATCTTACAATCTATAACCAAACATAATCGATTCCATTTATCCCGTTTTAATTGCGGCATTTGATTGATAACTTATTGCTTTTAATTAATAGAGATTTAAGTTGTTTTTGTACATAAATTAGAGTTTAGGGAACAAGTAGACTAGTGCCACACTTGAAATTAAACAAGTCAATTTTAATTTAAAATAGAAAACAAATTATTGATTACTATGTAACGAAAAATTAAAATAAAATGGAATTCCAGAAACAACTACCACGCTAGCTAATACCACGACTGTTAATGTTACCAATAGGTATGATATTGTTTGCGTCTTTGTATATATAAATATTTTTTTAGAAATCAAACAAACCTTAATAAAGTCTTGAAGAAGCTCAATACTATGAGCAAAACGTTGACTTGATATGAACAATTGTGTTTTATTATTAACCTAGACCCAATATAATAAGGTTTCCGGATATAAATATTAAAGAAGTAAAAGTATTTTGGAGGTCAATTGAACAGTGCTCGTAAAAAATGTGTTGAAAGTCTAAAAAAGCGCAGAAGAGTTTTCATTAAATGTGTGTGTTCAAGAAAAGAAAATATTTTTGGTCGCCCGTTTCGAGCTAGTGAATAAGTGCGAGTTGTCTTTTTTGGGTGAAGAAAATCACATAAAGCAAAATACCTGACAGTTTAGCGGACGTAACCTATGACGTACGAACAGGAACTTTCAAAAAGCGACAGAGCGGGAATTGTAAAATCATTGACAGAACTTTTTAGAACAATTCAGAACTTCATATTATTCATTCATATTATCATTCATTAGCGATACTTTGACATTTCTTACAAACCAGACCTATGCAAATATAAATTTATTTTATTTCTACATTCTGGACCTTCTAAACATCCTTGATTTTATCACTTATCTGCGTGTATTTTTCAATTTTTTCAGCACATGCCCTACCAGGGTTACCATTTTGGGAGACAGTAAAGTGAAGAAGAAAACAGGGTATTTTGTCTTTATTGACAATTATCATATCCGGTCTCTTGCGGTGCTCAGTTCCATTCTTAATTGCAGGCGTATCCCATGAGCAACCGAGCAGTTCTCAAGAATCTCATTCCGTTGACATTTGTAGGTGGATTCTCGGCTGTTAGACATTTTTGTTTCATAATTATTATTATTATTATTATTAGTATTGTACAATACTAGTATTGTTAACAGGTTTTAGTTTTCTATAAATTCGTTTCTTAAAAGTTGTTTAACTTTTGTAAGTATACATCAGACGATGTCGTTCAAAAATAATAATAGGTCATGAGAAAATACAATATAACATGTCAACCGTATCAAATATCCCTATCGACAGGCTGATGACTGATTTTGAATGAGTTATTTTAGGTAACGCAAGAGCATGGTGCAATATCATGTAAATATGGTCTTTATTTTTGGCTAAAAGCTTTTTTCTGCTCCGAGATTTATAGCTTCTTGTATGACGATAAAATATTATAGAGTAGAGGCAATATTCGTAACTAAGTGTCTGACATGTTTTGGATTAAATGCTGTAAATAATTGTGATTTACGTCATTGTAGCACAAGCAGTAAAATTATTATTAAAAATATATCTTACAATCTATAACCAAACATAATCGATTCCATTTATCCCGTTTTGATTGCGGCATTTGATTGATAACTTATTGCTTTTAATTAATAGAGATTTAAGTTGTTTTTGTACATAAATTAGAGTTTAGGGAACAAGTAGACTAGTGCCACACTTGAAATTAAACAAGTCAATTGTAATTTAAAATAGAAAACAAATTATTGATTACTATGTAACGAAAAATTAAAATAAAATGGAATTCCAGAAACAACTACCACGCTAGCTAATACCACGACTGGAATTGAATTACATTGTTAATTCCTGTGTGCAATATTGCAGGCGTAATGATCCATTTCAGTCAAATGACGATCGCCCTTTCGTTCTTTTTAGAGCTCATCAATCTGCCATAGACTAGCGAGCTCGTGTAGGCCAAAGGCATAAAACAGAATTACAGAAACAACTACTTCGCTTGCTAATACCACGACCGGTACTGAATTACACTTGTGATTTTGTGTGTAGTAGCCAGCGGAGTAGTTGTTTCTGCGATTCATTATATTTTATGCTTTTACTAGTCTTTTAATTGAAATTGATCACTGCACTTGAGGCACTGTAAACCATGTTCCAGACAGCAATCATGGTATCCTTTAGAGATGTTCATGTAACATGAAACAGAAATACATTAATATTATTCCTCCCAACGAAAGTCAGCGTAATTTAAAGACGATTGTGATATTAGCTGGCGGAGTAGTTTTTTCCATAATTCCATTTTATGTCTTTGCTAGTCTATAGCGGCCTGAAGAGCTTTAAAAAGAGCGAAATTGTGATCGCCGTTTGACTGAAATGGATTACTGAGCTTACGGCACTGTAGGGCATGCCATAGCGATAATGGCACCCCTGATGTGACGATCGTGTAACGTAAGAAAAATATACAATTACAATATTTCTTCCAACCAAAGCCAGGAATCAACAGTGAAATTCAATACCGGTCGTGGTATTAGCCAGCGGAGTAGCGGTTTCTGTGAATCCATTTTATACTATATAGGGCTCGTCAATCTAAGGTGGCACGATGAGCTCTAAAAAGAGCAAAACGGCCATCGTTTAACTAAAATGGATTTATTGGTCTTTCGGTCTCTCAGGACACGTTCCAGACTGGAATCATGGTATCCGTGTTCTGACGTTTATGTAACGTAAAAAAATACATAAACATTATTTCTGCCAATGAAAGTAAGAATTCATCAATATAATTCAATGCCTGTCGTAGTAACGGTATTAGCCAACGGAGTAGTGGTTTCTGTGATTCCATTTAAAAAAAATATAGTTTTGCAACTCAATTATCTCAATATAAAACTCGATTTCTTGTCTCCTGGCAATAGGATTTTATTAAATTTAAAAAATTTAAGAAACTACTTAATTATTTTTCATTTAATATCGCATATACTGAGCAGAGTTGGATGCTATATATATATATATATATATATATATATATATATATATATATATATATATATATATATATATATATATATATATATATATATATATATATATATATATATATATATATATATATATATATGTATTATCACATGCAGGCGGCATCGAAAATTTTTTTTAAATATTATAAAAGTAGCACGATCTCCCATTTTAAATTCCTTTTGCATCATTGTATGTTCTTGCAACACTTCAACATATAAGTCCGTCGGGCTACCACTTTTGCATACCGTTTATACGTCTATGATATCTAAATTTAAAAGTTAATGCAACGGATTTTGCTTCCCAACAAAAATGTTATTCTTTAATTTGCCTTCGATTAGTACTAGACCCGACTAGCAAACTTTCAATTTACAAAATCCTTAACGGACCGATACTCATATACGGGTGTCGGTATCGAATTCGCCGAAGTGCTATTTTGGTTGCATGCCATGAAGGAGAGATTTTAGTAAGAAATCTGTAACAAACTTTCCTCTGTACAATATTCAGACTTATGAGTTGACCACGCAGACATGTCCCTGATATTTATAGTATACAACGAAATAACTACCTTTATTTTTTCATTGATTCCATAAGTCAAATTCTCTCTTTGAATGTTTAATTTTTCTATTATTTTATATCTCCCAGACAGACTGATAAAATTACGAACAAGCTTCAGTTACTGCAGAGAAGGAAGCTTGTTAACAGATTCCCACAAATTCCACCTGATGCCGTTGTTCTCAAGGTGTGTGGCGTGATGGGGTTCTTACTTGGGGGCTGACTTTAGATTGAATTTCCACGACACACATCCCACGAAGCTAGACTTAACGAATTTCAAGTGATCTCGAGTAGCCCCTTTCTTATCAATAATACATTACCAGGCAATCCCTTGTATAGTTCCATATTCACGTTATTACTCCCCTCCATAACAAACTACTTAAAAAGTGAATCGTAAAAATGACTTCTGCAAAAGTTAAGAAATATATATCCTAGAACAGGCAGAGCGAACTGATTCACTACTAGAGATGTACTGAGACTTGTAATCTCTTCATCGATAGTCCTTTAATACCCCAGCTTTCACCGTTATTTTACGGAAAAGGTAGAGCCTACACCACTTACCTCAAGCAATAAAGGTTCTCAACTTTGCCACGGCGCCATATCTAACAAACACAGACCAGACCGGCCAAGCTCCACGCAAGGTTTCAGTTTGACACATTTTGGACTACAGAAACGGCCGCTAGCCGCTACAACAGAGGCAACAGACAAAATGTACTAGATTATCCCATATTAAGGCATTTATGTAACATGTATATGCAGGGGTTTGCCCGATGTACATCTAATCGCTACCATTAAATCATCTATCATTTATCCCCGTATGCGTCTTATTTCCCCTAATAGACCAAGGACTGTTGGAGACTTACTCCAAAAGCAAAATGCAGAAATCCACGTTCATTTCATTCCAAAATAGTACCTGATTTTATTTTACAGCAGGCTTTTTGGTGGACTTCCAACATCTATTTATTAACACAAAGTGCCAGTGGCGGCTCGCCAGGGGACGCGAGTGAAGCGCCGCTTCACCTACATTTTCCAATCAGTTCACTTAAAAATAAAAATATTTTTAAGATATTAAGCATTTCATAATCTATATTTTTATTATAAAAATGCAGTATGTTTTATATAAATTCACATTATTTACTTAATTATACCATTATTTTCTATCAAAACTAGTGCGTAATATTGACTTAAAAACGTAGCGCGCTGAACACCTTTTCATAAAAGCGACCCCGTTGAGCAGCAGTAACAAATTCCACATCAGACTCCCCCCGCACGCCGGCTTTCGCGCTTAGATTTGTTTACGGCAATTGCTATGGCAACGCAGTGGCGAATATCCGTAAGCCAAATGGAGATGGAAGCGGCATACGTTGCTGCTGCAGGCTACAGGCGCTTGTTCGCTTGTTATAGAATTAATGTAAATTAGTGCACTCGGATTATTGGAGGCGGAAGCAGTTTTGCATCGATCGAATCGAATCGAAATTAACTTTAACTGTTTTTTAAAAACAAAAAAATATATTTAAAATCTTATAAATTCATATTATTTATATAAGCATTAAAAAACGCTCCAAAGCTATGGATAATTAACATCATAAAAAGGTTAAAAAATAGTAGCCATTTTGGGCGTGGCATCCCGAAAAATTTTCGTCTGCGGCGCTTTTTTTACCTATGGCGCTGTCCACGTAGCTACCTGCGTGCGCTTCACCCGTTCTTATATCCACGAGCCGCTACTGCAAAGTGTCAATCTCTTCTCTAGCGAAAGGCACTACCGGCACAGTCTATCAGATTCTCCTAAGTTTCTGGATAAAAACTGCTAATTCGTAAGCTAGGACCTTCCCAATATAGTGTGTTGTTCTCTCTAGAGTACCAGCCATGATATCGGCTACTTTCCCTTCCCGGTGTACCAGGGGAACTAGGGGTGAAAACTGAATTTTAAATATTATATCTACTGTATTTATTAATAACATTGTATAATTCGGCACCTCGACTACTGATTTAGTTTTAAGCAATAGAAAAAAGTTTTCAATACAAAAGTGGAAGGGTTTATTATGTACTTTGAAGAGCTTTACACATGTGTGCAGACCCAACATACATTTCTTAAATGGAGCACCCTGTATATTATATATTCATAAATTGGACACCTTCTTGCTAATTATAAATATATCAAGTTTGAGCGACCTTTATCCAAGGGCAAGGTATCCAAGAAAGACAAAATGCTATAAGAGGTAATGTGTTAGAGAGAGATGCAAAACGATCTACTACATAGTGGACTCAATGGAATGATTCTTACGACAGGGATTTTGTCAAATTTCTCGGATGCCTTTTGTTATTGATTTATGGTGTTATCAAATCTAGTGTATTTATAATCAGCAGGAAGAGGTCAATTTTACGGACATATAATATATAGCGTGTTCCGTTTAAAAAAGTATGCAGGCTCTGCTGCACATTTATGAGACGTTTTGTATATATAAATAATAATTTTCTATTAACTAAGTAATAGACTCTATTACTTTAAAATTTAACGCTTTTTTCTCTCTTTTAAAATGAAATCCATATTTCGGATAGGAATACGAGAAAAAAATCTGTTTTATCTCTTAAACATTAAGATTTACTGTAATACATGATTGTGGATAAATCTGTTTTGTTCAAGTCGTTTAGAAGATTTTACTGTTTTTTAAAGAATGCGTTTTATAAACGTCATGCTGCCGAAAAATTTAAATACGGTACGTATAATATTACTAATATTTCAAAGAAATATCGGCGTTCACAACTCCAAAACGCGTCGACCTTTCAAGGTCTCATTAACCGACGAATAAAAAATGTATCAAGTAAAAGTACGTTGTTTCGTCAGTAAAATTATTGGAAAGTATTTTTTACATGGTATTTTGTGTTGCAAAAAAGTATATCTTTTTGTATATTAAAAAAACTGTAGAGTTTCCGATATTATGTTATAAAATTAAGTTAAATTTAATTTGAACTATTTTTTCAAAAATACACAACAGAATTTTTCTGCTAAACCACGACGACTTTAATTCAATGTCAATCGCCATGTTTTATATTTGGCTGAATATCAGTCTCATTCATTAGGCTAACTAAGTTTCTGTCCGTGACCCGTATCGACCTGTCCTGTTACAGGCATCAGATGTTTACCTATATTAGAACATCAGAGTTTCAGTTCACTCCGATATCTTCTTAATTAGACATATTGAAGAAAAATTTAAGTAAGGATATATATATTCTCCTTAAAAAAAATTTTAATATAAAAAATTAATTCCCTATATAAGTATAAATAATTTGTAATGTTGTATATTTAAAACTTTTGTTGAGAATTTCAAGAACACTATCACCTTTTTCACTAACGGGTCCTACAAATGTAATTTTATGTTTTTTTTTTAATATTATTTATTTTTTCAACTGAGACTGTTTTAAATTACATACGCACATTAATTTGTTACAGTTTGCGCATTCATCATTTTTTAATGAAACTTTTCTTTATAAAGGAAAATGAAATATATTGCAATTTATAAAATAAATGTTATTAAGAAATATCTTTGTACGTATATAAAATGTGTTTGCTGTCTGTGGTCAAATATGCGAATTTCCGGTTAAAGATCAATATTCTGATTATTTTTAAACGTTTGTACAATCTATGAAGGCCTGTATTAATGTATAAAATTATTAACACTTTATAAAAAAATGCCATACATAAAAATGTACTAAAAGCAACATTGAATTATTTACCTATGGTAATATTAGTCTTTAGAACACGACAGACTTAATACGTCATTCATTTTTTTAAAGAAACTTTTCTTTATCAAGGAAAGTGAAATATACCTATATATAATGAAATTTATATAATTAATATTATTATCAAATATCTATATACATATATAAAAAGCTGCGTGTAGTGGAATATGCGAATTTCCGATCAATAATAATATAAATAATAATAATAATAATAATAATACCTTAGGGGTATAGAGAAATGCTTTTGAGCACGGGCACTCGCTCCCGAGGTACCCTACTCAGCTCTATGCTGTCTTTTACCCTCTTATTTCCGCACCGTCCCGAAAAACCCATCTTCTCCCTTTCTTCATATTTCTTATCGCTTCTCGAGGAGCAAACCTCGTTCGCAGAGTATAAAAATCCCTCCCAAATGCAACCCTTTTCTGAAAATATACAATCTACGAAATAAACGGGTGAATCGACATTGTACTACCATAACATCTTGTCGCGCTTAGGATTTAGGTAGAAGATCCTGTGTGTTAAATGAGTTACAGTCTCCCTCGACTAGCGACGGAAGCAGCGTGATGTCGAGTATGGTTACTGCAACAACCCCATCGCCCCTTGCGGCACCCCCCACCGACGCCATACACCCATCTCTCGCTGTTTCTGGGGAAACGCATGTTACCAATCCTCAGACCGCGAAGCCTTAAAAACCAAGCATGCATATGAAATGGACACCAAAAATAAATTGTTTCCTAATGTGCTCCTATTATAAGATCACCAGATTTGAGATCGATTTAGTCACCTTCCGGGTCGGCCTTCATAGTGCTTTCTTCCAGAAATACCCGGATCTTCAGAACTTCACCGAGCAACGCATTGCTGACCAACGGCGAGTAATTGTCAGGAATAAACTTTTAACTGCACCTATCCTGGAACAGGAAGGAGAGGTGCAACTTGAACTTGAGCTCCACCCACAAAAGAGGAACGCGAGGTGGAAGTACGAAAACAGGAAAACATAGGCGAAGACGAATCTACAGGACAAGACATCATTGACAGAGCTAACAACACCCAAGACAATGGAAAAATATCAGTATACAACGAACTCCGAAAAGCTGTTGCTGAGTTTACCGGCCTAGATCCAACTCAAGGGCCTAAGATTTCGAAACTTAGAGCTAGTCGGGAGACTCACAGCATCCTCAAGATTTTTAAAACAATACTTGCAGAGTTTAGTTTGGAGTATGGCACCCTTGAGAAGCTCCAGACACTCATCTAATGCTCTGCCGTCACCGTCCATACCATAAACAACAAGTGCATTCCCAGAAGAAAACAGGCAAATCTACACACCAACAAAAACCCATATGGCAGAAAAGACTTGAGAAGACAATTGATAATTTGAGACAGGAACAAGGAAGACTCACAGAATTTCGGAAGAATGAACACCCATCCAACAGACTTAAAACGTGCATTAAAAAGATAGGTACAAAATTCACCGATCTCAATTATCAACAAAAACTAGATGAGTATCAGGATACACTAAAGCAAAAACTAGAAGCTTAATCGAAAAGTCTGCAGAGATCCCACAAATGCTCAAAGAGAAAACGACAGAACTGGCTTTTCAACACCAACCACAGTTTTATCAGGATATCAATAACACCAAAGATCAAACCAATAATGAGAAGATGATGCCGAGCAAAGAGCATTTGAACTAGTATTGGTCGAACATCTGGGAAAAACTAAAAGAACAAAACCGAAATGCTACACGGATACAATCTCAACTTGGTCAAACTCAAACACTACAAATGGAATTTGGCTCTATCACCAGGGAGGAAGTTAGCAGCTTTATTAAGGGAACGAGCAACTGGAAGTCGCCATGAGTTGACCATATTCACAATTTCTGGTATAGAAAATTTGAGGTCCTCCATGAAGATATGGCCTGTAAGTTTACCAAAATAATGCATCATCCGGAGACAACACTCGCATTTCTCATCCTGGGCACTACAACTATGCTACCCAAAAGCCATTGTACAGAATACCCGTCCCAGTACAGGCCCATCACCTGTTTTCACACCACGTACAAAATCCTAACAGGATGTATTAGCCGAGGGACAGAAGGGATGCATTCAAGACCACCAAGGTTGCAACAACTCGATTCTGTGGTACTTAAGCAGGCAGAAAAACAACGCAACATACACACTGCCTTTACAGAGTATAAAAAGGCGTTTGACAGTGTGCCACATTCCTGGCTCATAGTCGTACTACTAGAAAATTCACACTATGATTATCAATTTCCTGGCAACTATCAAACACGAGTGGAGAACGAACCTGAGGATCTATAATGGCAATCAGTCTCTTACCACTCAGGACTCTTAGCGATGAACCCCTTCTCCAGGTTGCTCAACAATACAGGACATGGCTTCAACATCAAAGCTAATAGAGACGATTCCCGAACCCTATCCCACCTTCTATATATGGATGATATTAAGCTCTATGGTGGAAACCATAACCAACTAAAAAAGCTTATTGACGTGACATAAACTTTCTCGAAAGACATCCATACGGAATTGGGAATGAAAATATGTAACGCCTTGAAAATCCAAAAAGGGAAAGTCCTTAATGGTGATGTAGCCCTACCCAATGGCGAAATAGTTCTAGCGATGAACCAAGGAGAGACCTACAAATACCTAGGATTCCAACAAGCTAGACTGCTCCAGCATAAGCAAGGAAGGATCAAAATGAAACATCAGTACGTTCAAAGAGTACGAGCGCTTCTGAGGACAGAACTGAATGCCGGGAATCTCATTACAGCAATTAGCAGCTATGCTGTGCCAGTGCTGACCTACAGTTTCGGCATCTTGAAATGGAATAACAACGCACAAATATCAAGCCTCCACCGCATAGTGACCTTAAGCGACCACTCGTACTCTCCACTCAATTTCGCAAGTGACAACATCATCCTAAAGTCATTTTCAGATCGCGATAAACAAAAACAGTGTGCTTAAATGGCACTGCACGGCCAACATCACAATGACTTGAATGGCCATACAGGATCAAGTTATTAACACACGAAATTCTTCATCAAAGACCGGTCCGTTGAATCCGATAAGTGTTGAATAGCGAGAAATGGGAGACTATACAGCATAAAACATCTGGCTGCACTTACCTAGCAAAAACGGACACGATACACCAGAAGCTTTTCAATAAATACGGGCTCCTGAACACCTTTGTGCCCTATTATAAATACCAACCAACTTCGGTGCTTGAAAATAACGGTAACGAATAATCGACTTGCTGTGGTACTGTTAAATAAGGAAACAAAGACAGCGTATTAGGTACATGTCACTGTACTCAACAAAAACAACGTATTGGATAAATATCAAGAGAAAAATGCCAATTATGCGGAGCTGGCCATCGAGATACAGCAGATGTGGCGACTGAATAAGGTTCATGTGATACCGATCATCGTATCATCAACAAGACTAGTTCCAAAAGTATTAGAACGGAACCTGAAAATCATAGGACTAAATACTAATACCTTCATCGACATCCAGAAGGCAGTCCTGCTCAGTACTTGCCACAAAGTGAGAAAATTCTTACAGGACAACACATAGAACTAATAGAACCCAACACACTCCTTTTGATGCATGCGTCCGGGATGGGCTTCGAAGCCAACATTTGTTGAGAAATTAATTGTCAATTTCGATAGTTATAATAATAATAATAATAATAACAATTATAAATAGAAACCTTCATACTGGTTACATAGATTATAAAAAAGCCTTTGATTCGATACCCCACAGTTGGCTAAACAGAGTACTAGAATTATATAAAGTCAATAATCAGGCAATTTCTTACGCAAATCATGAGTACGTGGAAAACTAAAATCAACCTGAGAACACAAAAAGAGCACATCGAAACAGAAGAGATCTACATCAGAAGAGGCATGTTCCAGGGAGATTCACTCTGAATAACACAAACTTCGGATTCCAAATTAAACACCAAAAAAATAACCTACACAAAATAAACCATCTCTTGTACATGGATGACATAAAATTATATTATGCAAGCACAAAGGCACAGCTAAAGGAACTCCTTAAAAACACAAAAACGTTTACCCTGGACATCAACATGGAATTTGGTACAAGTAAATGCAAGCTACGTCATATCAACAAGGGACAGTGGAGAGACCACCCTACGGAGGAAACAATCAACAATGAAACTATAGATAACGTGCTCAAAAAAGAAACGTACATATACCTAGGCTTCCATCAAAGCACCAAAATTAACCACACTCATATCAAATCAGAGCTCAAGACGGAATTTAAATCCAGACTTACAAAAGCTACTAAAAACAAAACTGAATTCCAAAAATCTAACGAAAGCTATTAACACCTTCGCCATACCTATTCTTACGTATTCGTTTGGTATCATTAAATGGTCACACACAGACATAGAAAACATTCCCATTCTCATACGCTCTGAATTCACTAAACACAGGAAGTTACATCCCAACGCATGCAAGGAAAGACTCACTATCGAGAGAAAAGAAGGAGGAAGGGGAATTATAGATATACAATCGCTAAATAAAAAACAAATTTACGAATTCAGAAAATTCTTCCACAACAAACAAACTAACCTCCACAAGGAAATAGTGAAGACAGACAAGAATTATACACCGCTCGAACTGTCTCAAACGAGCCACGCAACAGACGCACACAGTCACATCTAATCAGGAATGTCTTCAGTCCATCTTTGAGTCATTAGGAATTGCCATGCATGTCAACTCACCAACCAGAATTACTAAGACAAGTGCCAGTACTATAGATTACGTTGTGTCTTCTTTCGATCCTAGCTCCGTCGAATGTAATGTCTTAAGTCCAGGTTTCTCCGATCATGAAGCAATTTTCACAAAATTTTCAATTACATCCAAAGCCAAAAATTCCTCTAGACAAGTAGGCCGTATTTTTTCGGTTAGAAATTTCATTAATTTCAAACACCTATGTCAAATAACTGACTGGGACTCTCACACTTATGATGTCGACACTGAATTTTCTCGTTTTATAAAAACTCTAACTAATATAGCTTCTGAATCTTTTCCTCTTAGGCCTATCAAAAATAAAAGAAGTAAACCCTGGTCCACTAAAGGTTTACGTATATCTTCTAAGAACATGCGGTCACTATCTCATTTAAAGAAATTTTCGGACAGTGTCTTTTTTCATAATTATGTAAAATCATACAGAAAGATTTATCATAAAACTATTAAAGCCGCCAAAGATATTTATTACAATAATAGACTTTCTAACGCCAAAAATGTAGCTAAAGAAACCTGGTCTATCGTAAATGATTTAAGAAACAAAACTCCTTTATCCAGCACTATCCTTACCTCTCCTGAGGACCTAAACAATTATTTTGTAAATGTAGCCAAAGATTTGACTAAATCCGTATCTCAATCTAATGACCCAATTTCATATCTCTCTAATCATAGGGTAAACCTGCACAGTTTCTTCTTTTCACCAGTAGTTTTATCAGAACTTCGTAGTACAATTAATGATATCAAAAATAAATCTTCTTCGGGAACTGATGGGCTTACTTTAAAAATGTATTCAAGTCTGCCGGAATGCACACTAGAGCATCTGACTGCTTTGATAAATATGTCTTTCCAAAATGGTACTTTTCCAAGCTGCCTTAAAACTGCAATAATCATACCTCTTCACAAAGGAGGTGTTTCAGAAGAAGCTTCGAACTATCGCCCAATTGCACTTCTCCCTACGCTATCTAAGATCATCGAAAGACTGGTTAAAAAAAGGCTTTTATCATTTCTGTCTAGATATGAAATACTTACAAAACATCAATTTGGATTTCTAAGTAACAAATGCACAAGCGATGCCATGTTTTCCCTTCTTAATAGAGTTTACTCCAGCCTAAACAACCATCACGCTACGGCAACAATTTTCTGTGATTTTTCCAAAGCTTTCGATTGTGTCAATCATAATATATTAACTAACAAACTGCAGTACTATGGATTTAGAGGGGCTCCTCTCAATTGGTTTAAGTCATATCTTAGCAACAGAAATCAAGTTGTGAAAGTTGACAACAGGATGTCTTCTTGTAGGCCAATGGAATATGGAGTGCCTCAAGGCTCGGTACTAGGCCCTATCTTGTTTCTTCTGTTCATAAACGACATGGCTAATTTAAACATTAGTGGAAAAATATGTCTCTTTGCGGACGATACCAGCTTTACGTGGAGCCACCCAGATGTCACGGACCTACATAGGATTGTATCTAATGACCTAATCACCATTAAATCCTGGTGCGATTCTAATCTCCTATGTTTGAACATCTCTAAAACGAAAGTCTTGTCTTATAAAAACACGCTGCAACCCTTTGACCTTAATGGCACCACTATTGATGTCGTAAACTCTGTAAAATTTCTAGGGCTTCTTGTAGATGATTCTTTAAAATGGGATCCACATATCGATGCTTTATCAAGGAAGTTAGGTTCTGCTTGCTTTGCGTTAAGATCTGTTTCCGAGGAGCTTAGCTTTTCTACCTCTAGAACTGTTTATTTTGCTCTTGTTGAGTCGCACTTCAGATATGCTATTCCATTCTGGGGTACATGTTGTGCGACTCAATTTGATCGAATTTTTATACTACAAAAAAGAGCTGTTCGTTACCTACTGAGACTTAACAGTAGAACTCACTGCCGAGATTTCTTTAAAAGATATAAAATACTAACCCTTCCTTGCTTATTCATTTTGGAATCGGTTTGCTTAATTCGTAAGCACGCACCTGCTCTATTAGAGAGACCTTCTCACAACTACCCTCTCAGAAATACTGAGCACGATCTCTATCTTCCAACCCCACACTCAGAGTTAATTAAAAGATCAGTAATCTACAATGCAAAAAAAATGCATAATCACCTGCCATTTAACATCAAATCCATAATATCTCTGACTTCATTTCGCAAGGCTTTGAAATCATTTTTACTGGAAAGAGCCTTCTACACCGTGAACGAGTTTTACAACATATAATTTTATCCTTATGAACCCCTAGTGTGATAGTTGCCATTACCAACCATTTTTACCGAACTTTGTATATGTATTTTTTTAATTGTTTCGTACTTTTTTATTTTTTACTTTGCTTATTTTTTTACATTATATTTATGAAAATGTTTATAACATAGTACGACTGACAAAGTACATTTCTAATGTACTTCTTTTAGGATTCTATAATATTAATATTCTAAATTCCTAATTTAAATATTATTTTTCTATAATATTTATGATGTGTTTTTGTCTTGTTTTGTTTGCTAATTTTATGTTTGTAAACTATTTTTTTACAACAGCTTTGTCCACAAAATTGTAAATTTTTTTTTTGACAATAAAGCATTTATTTATTTATTTATTTATATCACGACTAGAAAAGATGAACACCTGGTCTGAAAAAATACTTCACGGAAAACACAGATACCACATAAAGCAAGACCATATACATAAAAAGCTTTCATATATCTGGTTACAAGAAGGGCAGCTGTTCCCTGAAACAGAAGGTTTCCTGCTTGCCATCCAGGACAAAGTCATAGTAACCAGAAATTACCGAAAGCACATCATCAAGGACACAACCATTGAAGACGAGAGGTGCAGGAGATGTCACCAGCAGAGAGAAACGATCGATCACATATCGAGTGGATGATAATGGCCAGAACTGAATACACCGCGAGACACAACTCAGCAGCGAAGATCGTTCATCAAGCATTAGCCACAACATACAAACTAACAGAGAACACAGACCCTTACTACCATTATACTCCAACATCTATACTTGAAAACGAAGACTACAAGCTCTACTGGGACATTGACATCCACACATATAAAACAATCTCCGCAAATAGACCTTATATCACCTTTCAATCCAAAAAAGAGAAAATCACTTATTTAATTGACATGGCTGTCCCCAACGAACGAGAAATACAGTGAGAAGATCGCCAAATACACCGACTTGGCAATGGAAGTAAAAAGGCTGTGGAAACAGGAAAGAGTCATCATTGTTCCTCTCATCATATCAGTAACAGGTCTCACCTCAACAACCTTTACACCGCATTTGGCTCAATTAGGACTTAATACAGACATTCACAGGAACATCCAGAAATCGGTCATTTTGAAAACATGTAGCATAGTTAGATCATTTCTTAATACACACTAGTTGTTTTCTTTTCCGTTTCCTTTTTTTTTATTTTTATTTTTTGTACTGACTTGGTATAACCCGTCAGTATAAAATGCAACCACATGAATACTGTGAGACGACAAGTCATAACAATAATAATAATATTAATTTTCCGATTTTTTAAAAAGTTTCTTCAAAGTATGAAGGCCTGTATCACTATATAAAATGCACGTTATTATCGCTTAAAAAAATATATAAAAATGTATTAAAAGTTACACTGAATTATTTATCTCATGTAATATTAGGTTTTAAAACACGACAGACTTTACACGGATAATTTATAAACTCCTTTTTTTTATTAATTTCGTTGGAAATCTCGTTTTTATAAGTCCTGAACTTAAATATGTTGTCTTTAGAAAGATTAAAATGAGATGAAGTAATTTTATAACTCAAGTAGGATCTTTCGTTCGATATTAATTTTTGGTTAAAGTTTTGATTCGAAGTTCGCTTCTCGGATCTTAGCGACTTAAGTGATATTTCAAAAAGATACATACATTGCTACTCCAAGTTTTATAAATTTAACCACTTCGTAAAAATATATAGAGATATATGTGGCCCATTAAAACTTCCTACTCTCGTGCAATGAAGATTTACAGGAAAATGAGCTTATCTTAAAATGAAAAATCGTTGTAAACTGTATAGTCGTGCTAGAAGATATAAAGCGTGACAGGATATTGTAAAACATTTAAATTTGTTAAAATTAGAATTTTTAATTAATACCAAAGCTACAAGCATGTCAAAAAATGCTTTATGTAACACTTGGGATGACTTTTCAAACGGTTATCGAATTTTAAAGCGCGTTTTTTTTAAATCCACTTCTGTATGTGTCTGGTTCAAATCTTGTAATTAAATTTCCTCTCACTTCTTCCTGATTGATAAATTTTGAATTCGGTACGCATACATAATTTGCGAGACAATACAATTTGACAAATACGTTTATGAAAAAAAATTTAAATGGAGGCTTCAATTTGACGTATAAGTATTGTTATTTTTCGTTACGATTCGACTACCAATTCAAAACTTAAAGACCAACAGGTAGCGGTGCAGTACTGCAAAGTATACTCTTTCTTAGTAAAATATCCTAACAATTTAAATTCAGAGAATAAGAAACGGATCACTTATTTGATTTTATCTTACTTAAAAACGGCATCCTCGCTGATAAGTAGTAGAGGTCTGTACTCATCGAACATAACAATTCGCAAACGCAGCACCTAGCTTAGTTTTTGTAGTGTAAGATTACTTATTTATGGAGAATGTAGACAAAATGCACATTTGGCGTCCCCAAAAGTCAGATATATATCAAAAAAATTAAATGTTTTGGAACGTTAGGTATACTTCTTAATTTGTTTAAAATTTTCTTATTGTATTGTAGTTTTAAAATAAAAAATATTCAAATTTAAATTTATATATATATATATATATATATATATATATATATATATATATATATATATATATATATATATATATATATATATATATATATATATATATATATATATATATATATATATATATATATATATATATATATATATATATATATATATATATATATATATATATATATATATATATATATATATATATATATATATATATATATATATAGGGGCATGCAGTCCATGGAAGCAAGGGAAGCAGTGCTTCCCCAAAAAAATTACAAAGCATTCTCTAAAATGTAATTTTTGAAATAGGAAACCATTAATTTAGTTATATTAAAAATGCTAAAATATTATCTTAATTATCAAGCCCATAATAAATGCGGCCTTGACTCCGACCCAGCCACAATAGAATATCGAATAGAACCTATGCGGGACGCTAGCTTATCTGCAGCCAAGTCCTGTATGCTTGATTTCCTGTGAATCGAGCCAGAGGTTATCGAACTTTCCACCGGCTGTTTGCAATTTTTGCATTTCAGTCGCGTGCTTTAAGTGGTGGCGGAAGCTATCGTTGGAGTAGGTTCTTTGTTTGAACGGCTATCCGTGTGTTGTGTGATACGTACGTCGCGTCTAGCATGGCAGACAATAATACGGACGTGGATATGCAAATACCGTCAACTTCGGCTGCCGGTAATAACGTTCAAAATGTTGGAAGATTTAGTAAGAAGAGTGTGTGTGAATGTGTGGTGTGTGTCTTAATAATAAAGGGATTTTCAACATTAAACTTCGCTGATAAACTTCAAATAATTTCCAAAGGAAGGGCAAAACCGCCTATGAAAAATTTAAACATAAAAATGAAAAACTGTATTAAACATTTTTGTCTGGAAAAACAATACGAACAATTTAAATGGCTAACAGAGTGTGAAAATATAAGTAAATTATTTTGTTGGCCATATTTACTTTTTAAAAATGAAAAGGGTCTCTGGAATAAAACTGGTTTTTCCGATTTAAACAATTTCCATAAAGCTGTAAAAAGACACATTATGCCCAAAGCGCATTTAAAGGCCGTCATAAAAAAAAAGTCTTCGGCAAAACTAGAATTGAACACGCCCTTAATAAACAATTGGAAATTAGTGACCGCCAACACAATAAACTAGTCGATAAAAATAGGCAAATATTAAGAAGACTTATCGATGTTGTTTGTTTTCTCGGACAGTACGAATTGGGATTTAGAGGTCCTGACGAAACAAGGATTTCTTCAGATAGAGGAAATTTTCAAGATTTACTTAGTTAAATGGCTAAATATGATGATTGCTTAAAAAATTAGAGCAGTCTAACGTTTTTCGCGGAACGTCAAATCGAATCCAGAATGATTTAATTTCCGCTCTTACAACCATTATTCTAAAAAGAATTAAGCAGGAGATTGGCGAGGCGCGGGTCATTGCTATTGCTCTGGACGAAACAACTGATATCACTAATTTTAGCCAATTATCTATAGTAATACTCTACGTTCAATCAAACGGAAGTATTCAAGAGCGAATTTAGGTTTTAAGAATGTGTCCGAAAATTGTACAGTAGATGCACTATATACCGTAGTTTATAACGTTACTAAAGAAATTAATGGAGAGAAAAAATTAGTTGGTCAAAGCTATGATGGAGCTGCAGTGATGGCAGGACAATTAGTGGATCTGCAAGCTAAAGTTCGAGAAACTTTCCCAAGTGCTGTGTTTGTCCATTGTTTTGCTCATAAATTAAATTTTGTTTTATCCCAGTCCATCAATCACATTAAACAGTGTAAAGTATTTTTCGTTACTTCAAGTGGCATGGCTGCTTTTTTTCCAAGTCAACCAAACGTACACAAGCTTTGGACTCCATTGTCCACAAACGATTGCCCAAAGTAGCTCCTACTAGGTGGAACTATAATGGAAGATTTGTGTTAACAGCATCTGAAAATCGTGAATCCCTGATTGAACTATTTGAGAATATAATAGAAAATAATGAAACGTGGGACTCAGAAGCAATAAATAGTTCGAGAGGGTTTTTGGACTGTTTGAAACAAGACTTTAATTTTAATGATTTGTTGAACATATTTTCAGAAATATTTCCATTCTCGGACAATGTTTTTAAAATATTGCACACTAAAACAAATGATATTGCTTTTTCTTAAAAAAAGTGGATGAATTTAAGTTAATGTTAAGCCAAAAAAGAGATGACTTTGACCTATTTTGGGAGAAAACGATGACGTTAAATGTAGAGCCACAAGCCAAGTGTCTTCGAACAGACAAGGTGGGAGATGTTCAAACATCACACAGACGCCTCTTTTATGAAATAATCGATCAAATTCAGCAACAAATAAACTATAGATTAAACGGTCTAAATGATTTTAAATTCCTCGAGCTCTGCAATTTTGATGCATTTAAAGAAAAAACTTTTCCAGAAGATGCGTTTAAATCTCTTCTTCTTCGTTATGGCCAGTTCTTCGACCGAGTGTTACTGCGATCTTCGTGAGAAATTCAACGTGCCAGGAGAGACTTTCTTATACATCGCTGTTGTCCATTAAAATAAACTTCTCCAAAATATGTCGGAGCATTGACGTTTTTATGATGACGTCATTGACGAATTTGCAAAAAATGATCGATAAATCGAATTACATTACAAATAGGTAAGTTTCTAAAAATTGCTTCCCTTTCTTAAAATTTCACCGCACGCCCTTGGCTACCACATTGGAACACGTGCAGAGTGTGCGCTTTCTGTCTTCGTCTATCGAGATTTGTTTCCGTCAGCTGTTCTTTTAGCTTAAAAATATTTGACAAATATTTATATCAATTTCCTGTGTCCTTGCAAAAACTTAAAATTTTCTGTTTTTTTATGAAAAAGTCATAATTTTAAGTCATAAATTTCAAACTTATTTTCTGAAGTTAATTTTGGATCAGTCTCGCTCCTAAAATTTTCCATTTCTTTAAGATCCTCTCTTTGCAGTCTGTAAAGCCGTTAATTTTCAGGAAACTTTCTTAACGATATCGGCAGAACTATGCCAATACATTTTTCGGCTTCAATAAAGCAGTCTAGCCCCTGAACATCAATATTGGTCATCTAAAAAACAAAAGGTATATGGAAATTTTATATGATAGTCCAGGTGATATAAAATTTCATCAAACTAAATATTTTATTAACCACAGTTTTTTGGTAACTAAAGCTGCCTGATTGCTTTCTAATACAGTATACGTGTTATGGTTTTCACTTTAATATAAAAGATGTTATTGAAATTGTGTATAAAAGTGGGAGAGTGATAGTACTCCTAAAACTAGTAAAAAAAGTTTCTATAAGTATGGGTTGGAAAATGCATATTAAGGAAGATAGGGGATTAAAAGAGGGTTTTTGGACTGTTTGAAACAAGACTTTAATTTTAATGATTTGTTGAACATATTTTCAGAAATATTTCCATTCTCGGACAATGTTTTTAAAATATTACACACTAAAACAAATGATATTGCTTTTTCTTAAAAAAAGTGGATGCATTTAAGTTAATGTTAAGCCAAAAAAGAGATGACTTTGACCTATTTTGGGAGAAAACGATGACGTTAAATGTAGAGCCACAAGCCAAGCGTCTTCGAACAGACAAGGTGGGAGATGTTCAAACATCATACAGACGCCTCTTTTATGAAATAATCGATCAAATTCAGCAACAAATAAACTATAGATTAAACGGTTTAAATGATTTTAAATTCCTCGAGCTCTGCAATTTTGACGCATTTAAAGAAAAAACTTTTCCAGAAGATGCGTTTAAATCTCTTCTTCTTCGTTATGGCCAGTTCTTCGACCGAGTGTTACTGCGATCTGAACCAAAAGTGATTTACGAAACTGATGACATTAGCGCAAGAAATAACGCTTAGGAACTAATGCAATTTTTAAAAGACGAGGAGCTGGAAGATGTCTTCACCGAAGTGTCGAAATTGTGTGAATTAGTATTGACAATACCTGCCACAAGTTCATCAGTAGAACGCAATTTTTCAACACTTAAACGTATAAAAAATTTCGTGAGAAATTCAACGTGCCAGGAGAGACTTTCGCATACATCGCTGTTGTCCATTAAAATAAACTTCTCCAAAATATGTCGCAGCATCGACGTTTTTATGATGACGTCATTGACGAATTTGCAAAAAATGATCGATGAATCGAATTACATTACAAATAGGTAAGTTTCTAAAAATTGCTTCCCTTTCTTAAAATTTCACCGCACGCCCTTGGCTACCACATTGGAACACGTGCAGAGAGTGCGCTTTCTGTCTTCGTCTATCGAGATTTGTTTCCGTCAGCTGTTATTTTAGCTTAAAAATATTTGGCAAATATTTATATCAATTTACTGTGTCCTTGCAAAAATTTAAAATTTTCTGTTTTTTTATGAAAAAGTCATAATTTTAAGTCATAAATTTCAAACATATTTTCTGAAGTTAATTTTGGAGCAGTCTCGCTCCTAAAATTTTCCATTTCTTTAAGATCCTCTCTTTGCAGTCTGTAAAGCCGTTAATTTTCAGGAAACTTTCTTAACGATATCGGCAGAACTATGCCAATACATTTTTCGGCTTCAACAAAGCAGTCTAGCCCCTGAACATCAATATTGGTCAGTTGATATAAAATTTCATCAAACTAAATATTTTATTAACCACAGTTTTTTGGTAACTAAAGCTGCCTGATTGCTTTCTAATACAGTATACGTGTTATGGTTTTCACTTTAATATAAAAGATGTTATTGAAATTGTGTATAAAAGTGGGAGAGTGATAGTACTCCTAAAACTAGTAAAAAAAGTTTCTATAAGTATGGGTTGGAAAATGCATATTAAGCATATTAAGGAAGATAGGGGATTTAAAAGGGTAAATTTAAAAAATGTTTTTTTTTTAAGTGTAAGCTCGGAAAACGAGATACAACCAGTCTGGCATAGAATTTGCCCTTAAATTAAATGGTAATATCGAAAACTTATTTGCTTAATCGGAAAGGGTAGTTCTTGCAAGGGTAGGGGGTTGAAGATTTTTTTTAAAAACATGGGCTCATTTTTCAAAAACGGCGCACTTTTTTCCATAAAAAAAGGTAGTCATCTTGTAAGTCGTTTAGAGCATCAAGTTTCGAGAAAATTGAAGGCAAAAGGTTTGCTAAACCAGTATTTCAGAAACATAAAAGTTAAATTATTCATTTTTTGATGGTTTAGTCACAGTATAATCAGCAAAAAACTATGACAATTGTTCAGTGTCTAAAAATCATTATGTTGTTTTGTTTTTTTAAAAACCTATACTGTGACGGGAATACCATTATTGACCTTTAAAGCTTTGGTTTGTGGTAAGTTTTATGAATGTTATTTTACATGTATAATTGACTCCCTATTCGCTGTTTTTTTACAGACGATTTTTTCTGAAGAGGGTCGTGTCTGACCGAAACGTCAAAAATGCAATAAAAAATCAACAGATAACACTTTGTTTGTAACCACTGGATATATTATAGATATATATATATATATATATATATATATATATATATATATATATATATATATATATATATATATATATATATATATATATATATATATATATATATATATATATATATATATATATATATATATATATATATATATACATATATATTATATATATATATATATATATATATATATATATATATATATATATATATATGTATATATATATATATACAAGTACTTTCTTGGGATTAGGTTCGTGGATTGAACAAAGAAACTTTAATTGACGTTTCGCCTGTCCATTTCAGGCTTTTTCAAAATATTTAATTCTGCACATCTAAAAATTAAATAGAAAAAGTGTATATATGTAAGTTAATAAATAAAAACAATTAGGTATAACGGCACGCACTAAAATTATTAAAACATTTATTTAAAATAGTACAGTACATACCTTGAGAAAGATGTTCTTTTACCTTGCTTGGCGGTGTGGAGGTAAGTGATACACTGGTTAAAGAATTCTATTGTTTTTTTTTTATATATATCCTTTTGTTTTTCTGATTATATTTACAATGTAGAACTATTTGTGGATACGGGTTGTTTTAAAAGTATTTGTGTGAGTCTGATAGTATACAGTATGTATTTATGATTGATGGAAAATAGTTTATAACAATTGAATTAAATTAGATTGTGATATATTTATATATATATATATATATATATATATATATATATATATATATATATATATATATATATATATATATATATATATATATATATATATATATATATATATATATATATATATTATTTTTGATATTAGACGCATTTTTAAAAGACCTCATAACATTTTATTTAACTAATATAGCAAGTCTTCAAACGGATTCCGAAAAATTCGGGAGTTTTGCACTATTATACAAACCCCTGTTTAGTCGGTTTGTTTTTTCATTCTGCAATATAACATTTCAAAAAATTTATAACTATGTGAACACTGAGACAAGGAGTAGGTATTATGAAATTGAGCAGTCGAAAAAGGAGACTAAAATTAGATAGACTGGTATAAGTAATCAATTTAAAGGGACAACTTCGTCATATATATATATATATATATATATATATATATATATATATATATATATATATGGGTGAATAGTCGTTAAAATTCGCAAAGTGAAGTATACGATATAAATGGATTTTTTAATTAATTAATTTGCACATTTTTAGGCATTCAGTTTTTCTGCAACGTTTTAAGAATTTAGAATAATTTTCGTAGAAAATACTAATGAAAATAAATGCTATGTCATGTTTTAAATTCTAAAATATAAGAGATTGTTAAAATACCTATAGAGTGCGTTACAAAAAAAAATTTTAATCGTTAAAAAAATTAATAGACATATTTAATTTGGAAATGATATTTTTTTAGATTGTAATCAACCTGTGAGAAATTTAACACTAAAGAGTAAGTAACGTTAAATTAATAAGTTGTTTTTATTTCTTTTTATCACTCAAAAGAACAAAAAAGTAAATTTGGTGTCTAGATTTGAGCCATTATGTTAGATAAACGAAAAACTGGATAACTGTCATTTATTTTATACCATTGTAGAAAAATCTATCGCAAGACAGTACGATATAAAAATATTTCTGAATTCAAGACGTGGGACTGTTCAGTTTGAAAGGACAATTCGATAAATTGACGATGTTTTAAAAATTAATGCCACGACTAAAGGGCAAACAGCGCCATTTGATGTTTATTTTTACCTAACATCAAGTAAAAATGAATTTTAAATTAAATGCTTACAGTTACATTTCATATAAATTTTATTTACATAATTTTAGAATACTTTAGAATTTATAGATTTCACCACCATATTTCCATTTAATACCGCATGTTATGTTTGTTTTCAGTTTGCTGTTGTGTCACAAGCGAAACTTTATTTCTTGTCGAGTCATTTTAAGGTAGGTTCAGAAGAGTCGCAGTCTTAAGAGTGCCTTTAAACTCGCAAACCTAGCTGAGACGCCACTATATATTTGTACGTTACTAAAAACATGTTAACATTTTTGTCATTACTTCTTGTATATTGTATTTTTGTAATTGTAAAAAAGTCATCCTGGCAGATTTTGCATATAGGGTTTCTAGATTTCCTAGATTCTCCCGTTTTCCTCGGTCTGTCGTTCTGGCTGTGCAGAACATAGCTGAAAAACTAAGATTGACCGCTAGTTTCAGCCAAAAATCAAGGATCATTGGGCAGGGTCACATTTTGGTAAAAATACACTATGGCGGCCTTATAAAATCCAAATTTTGCACAGGAATCAAGTTTGGTGTAAGAATAAACTGGTAAATTTTGGTGTGAAATTATTATGGCGAAACTAAATGGCCGCCTAATGAGTGTTCAAAAATTCAGTCCCAAAAAACTATTTTTCCAGTTGACTTAAAATACTGTACAAAAATCAAGTGTGAAATAAGGATATAGTGGTAGAATTTAAGTCGAATAGTATAATGCAGATTAAAATATCGGCTTAACTAAATGTTTAAAGAGTTGGTAAAATTCCATTTCCTAGAATAAAACCTTCTTTTAATGAAGGAAATTAATAAATTACATACTTTAGTTTTTAGAGACTTTATATAAATAAAGTTATGAAAAATAAATTATAACAATAATAATATAAAAATAAATTAAGATCATATAGAAAATCAGTACATTTCGTTTGCTCGGAACTTCCCTTGTTATGACTCTGTCTTTTTATTAGGAATAGTGAAGTATGACCCAATTTAGTTTCGCACATAAAGTTATTTAGTAACACAATATAATATACTGTCTTTTCATCAAACATTTTTATTTGGCGCCATTTTGTTCCCCTATATTGAATTCGCACGAATATTTTACCAGTTTCTTTATATGCCTCGTTTAATTTTTCAGCATTCAGGTCACTACCCTTAATTTTTTACCAAAATTAAATGTCTATCGGGTAAGTAGCTTTAAGTTATGTCACGAACAAACAGACCGACCGACAGTTAAACAGACCGACATAGACGCAATTGATAAAACATGTTTTTCGGCATCTAAGGATCCTAAAATCGGGATAATCGCAAAATCTCTGAGGGTGATTATTTCACGATTAGAATACTTCCCTTTTACGAGGGAAGTATACCGGTAAACTTGCCTTAACCCAACAAGACTTTCTTCGTACAGAATTCGGGATACACACGAATAAAACATTTTTTGAAGTCATATACCAGTTCTTTGGTAATAACTTAAAAAAAATGTAATAAATTACAGTTTGTTTACAGTAGTATCACCAACCTGTTCATTGTGTCAAGCCGCTTTAATAATGTTCTAATAGACAGTAAGCTACATAAACTTTTTTGACCAATAAATACATTACAGATTGTCGTGTCTAACTCGAATGCCGCAATTAAAACTGGGAGTGTATTTTTCTTTACATAAAAATGGGTTTTATAGTTACTAAACTAACTAAAAAACCAATCTAGATGCTAAACTAAACTATAAAACCAATCTAGATGCTTCTACTTCTGTTAAAGGGGTATTATTATGTTAAATTAATCCTTATACTGTCTGATTTATTTTATTTATTATTTTTTATATAATACAATGGTTTAATTTCGTAGTAAAAAATAGTTTTATAATAAAAAATAATAAAAACAATTAGTTCAATATAAGAAATACTTGTCAATGTTGTATCATCTACTATATGTAGGACATAGCTTGTCTTTTATATATTATTTTAAATTTATTTAGATATCATAGTTACGTAAATACGGGATGAAATACACTGTATATTAACATGAATATATATAGCGCTTCTACCAAAATCGAAAATATATCATATAACATAGAGTTAACAAAGAAGCTTTCAAGGTTTTGATCTATTAAGCGATCTTCGTTCTTGGAATAAGACTTTGTTGAATTGGAATTACTTATCGAAGATTCGCACTGGAATGCACTAATGAAGATGATTCGTGTTACAGAAGGCAAAACGACGGAAAGTGATTCCTAATATCGTATAATTCCAAGATCCATGATTTTTAAATCATAAAGTTACATTTAATTTTCTATTGCAGATGACTAGAACCAGTTACAAACTCATATTTTATTTGTTTCATCTCATTTTTAAAATCAGTATATACATTCATAAAATTATATTATTATTTAATTTCAGATGGATTTAATACACATATATGAAAATATTAGAAAAAGTTAGTATTTTTATTACTCGACAAAAATATAAAATTTTCCTATTTTTTTGAAACATTTTCTTACTTATTAAACAAACTTTTTTTTATATAAACTTACCTAGATCTCAGCATACATAGTTATAATAATATTTTCTCAAGGTTAATAACTACAAAACAAAACTATTACATTCAAACCTTGATTTCTATTTATTTGTTGTTTATATGAGTTTCATTTTGTCCTGCTAGATTTGTGTTTCAAATCACTGGGCGCTATGCTACGACAGTTACTAGGCAAGTTATGATTGGCCGGTACGTCACACGAGCCCGTTGGGGATTTTGATTGGCGGGTCATTTTCGAAATGACAGCTGGTATTCCAGACGGCAAAGTTTCGTATTATAACATTATGCGACTGGATACTTAGCGACTGATAATGCAAAGTATTGCATTTGATTCGTTCTTATCAAGTGATTAATTACCAACAATATTTCTTTATATCTGGATGCAATATTTTTGTGGTTTAGTGCATGCCATGTTTTTAAATATAAAAAAGTAACAAAGTTGCGTGTCATAACCTGTTGTAAATTCGCACAGTAAGTATGTACTTCAAACTTTATTATTGAACAAAATAGTTTCTTTTTGATCGTTTTAATCCCCTAAACATTAAAAGTGCATTATTTATAGGAGTAAAATACAATAAATTAGGAGTATTAGCATAGTTTCTGCTGAAATGGCGTAACAACCGGCAATAGTATAAGTCCAAAATAAAGCTTGAAGATCAATGAGAGCCAATAAAAAAATTGTTTGATGTTTAGCCGGCTGTCATCTCCGTGTGACTAAAACTTGATAGGAAAACAGCATATCTCAATGAAAATTGGCAGTAGGCTTATCTTATTGCTGTATGAAATGGTTTCGCCGCCAGCTCATAGAGGGCGGTTCTATTACCGAATTTTATGAAAGAGATTGTCTAACAATGTTCTGCTTGGTGCTTTCCCGTAGAATACATATATTAGTTCTAGAACTACTGAAAATTCAATCGATTTTAGTGAAAATTATCTTGTTATACAGAGCCCAAAGACGTGCACTGACAGCGAAGGTTAGGTAAAAAAAACGAATCATATTTTTTAATAGTACCTTTACCCATTACACAAGCCGATATGATTTTCATTGTCTAAAATGTTATTTACTTTTTTTACTAATTTGGAGGAAATGATTACGAATTCACTAATCATTTTATCGTATTACATCAGGTTTGCACCATATTTTCTAAATTTTTGCCAAACTTAAAAATGTTTGTTAGAAATATCAGGCATGCCTAGACGGCTTTTAGCGATTCTGACATATGGCATCGTTTTTGTTGTTATTGTACATTGACTTTGTCTATGGTATGTTTACTGAGATTGAAGTGTTTATTTCAATAAAGCCTTAACGTTTCTGTTTTGGTATTTATTGAACTATATTAAAGGCTTGTGTTTAAACAATATTTAAGAAAAAAAAATGTCTTCAAGAAAATGTAAAAACCATGTGGATATATTTTGTTGAGATTTTATTATTCCGAAACAGAAACAAAAAATTACTGATTATTTTATGAGTGTATATTTTGGCTTTAAAATTGAGGTCAAATCGTGGACTCCGCAAGTAGTATGTACGTACTATTTGTGTCCAAAACAATTAAAACAGTGGACAAATTGTTGCCTTTTGATAGCCCTGTGATGTGGAGGGAGCCGACTAACCATATTGATGATTGCTACTTTCGTTGTAACAATATAAAGGAGTTTAATGCAAAAAAAAATAAAATAAAATAGTATGCTCAGATGTGAATTCAGCTACACGCCTGTTTCTACATGGTCCAATGATTCTCTTGCCACTTCCATTTTCAATATCTGATCTTAGGTCAGCAACATCCGAACTGTCAAGTCAAGAATAAATCAAAGTTTTTGTATCAGATACGAATCAGCTCTAGTTATTTATACAAGGAGAATTAATTGATTTGACAAAATACTTAGGTGTTTGGAGGTTTTTCCATTTTGCTCAAATTCTTGGATTTAGACTTTAGCTCCTGGAACACAATTTGCTTGGTACAGAAAACGTGAAGCGAAATTTGTATCTCATTTTTCCCAAGAAGGACCATTAATTTATTGTAATACAAATCCTGCTATTATTGAAAACCTTGATGTAGAATAGTATGACCCTTTAAAATGGAGACTTTCATCATTTAACGAAGTTTAAAAGGGGTTCTTTTAAATAACCTAACTAATATTATTCTGTGCTTATAGGGATTATTTAAAGAAGAATTATGAAAATTTGGAATTATTACCCAATAAAATTCAATATCAAAATCACGGTTAGCGGCATTGCTAAGGTCTTCAAATTATATCTATAGGATATTCAATGAAGTAGGATAGTAGAGAACTACAACTACACTACGCAAAAAAAGTGGAACCCTCGAGATAAGCTTCAATCTGGAAACCAAAAGCATATTACGAAAAAAATTAAACGACCCTAAAAAAAATTTGTGAATCTTTCTAAATTCACATCTGAATTTTTCCCTGAAAAGTTTGGTGATTTTAATGAACAAGGAGATGAAATTCTATCAGGACATCATAACTATGGAAATAGTTGTGATGTCCAAAGCCGATAGAATATAAATATGATGGCAGATTACTGTTGGTCATTAAAAGTGTAATTCTATATAAAATCAAAAAAAAACATCTCTCTCACGCATAATTTCATGAAAAAAAAACCCAATAATATCACCCTCTTTAGCTTAAACAATTTATAACAAACGTTTGGTTTTTAATTTTGTAGAAAAACCATATAAGATGGAAAGAAAATGCCGATACTTCTGGATTTAGGGCACGTAATATAAAGAATGATAGTCATTAAAATGAAAACAACTCTCAACAATTTTTAATATGTAGGCCTGTGTTATTATTAGCCCAATAACCATTTATTGGACAGACGAGCTTCAATTTTAGCAGTAATGTAAAAAGAGGTAACGCTTGCAAAATTCCCAGTTACATTAAAAATTCCGAAAGTCAAACCGTGCAAAATATAAAAATAACTACTGCTCAGTGACATGTGTCATGTTGGGTCATAAATGTTTTGAAATAGTCCATAGAAGTTATTACCCGCTGTTTTGCGTCGAATACAATTTTATTCTTTGACAAATCGAATAAAAAGAGTTCAAAATAATCATAAAATTATTTCTCCATACACTAATTGTGAACTGGAAAAAACGGATAAATCAGTGAAACATACAAGAATACAGCGTGTGTATTTAGATAACATATGGACAACTTTTTTATTGTGATTTTAGATCAAAAAGTTATTCTTCATAAAACATTTTGCTTATCTGAAAAATAAGATTGATATAAAGAATAATGTCACTTTATATACAGGATACGAAATAAAAACAAGAAGAGGATCTTACAAAACAAAAAAAACTTTAAAATTTGAACTTTTGAGATAGGTAAATTAAAGAAGAAACTTTTTGATAATTGACTTAGTTTTTGAGGAAATTGTCGACTTATTGGCCATTAAATGAGTGAATACCTTATTTTTTATTATATTTTTGGATAGCCCTTTCAAAGGCAAATTTAACGATATACAGGAATATGGGTCTGTGATGCACCGTCTCGAACTTATTAGCGAATATGTTCAGAATTGATACAATTATTTAACCGTCATGGCTACGACGCTGATTAACATTGAAAAAAATTATATGCGTGTTTTTTTAAAACGATATAATTTGTTTGAATGTTAATCTTAATAAATATCAGTGCTTTTGCTTAGTCAATGCCCCAATTTAAAATTTCGTAAAAAACTACGCAGTGTTGCCACGTTTGACAAATTGTTACTACTCGCATTTTTTTCAAATGAGACACCTTGTATATTATTGTATTTTTGAATAGCCACTTAAACGACAGTTTCGATTATATAGCATAGTATGGGTTTCTGACCGTTTTGGCGTAACTGGCAGATAAATTCAAAAATTGCTTATAAGATTTAAATTGTTAAGATATGAAACTGAAAATTAGTTCCTTATCAACGTGTTCACCACCGTTTTAGCACAGGCTTTAGGCTGTTCAGAATAATAGAGAATTTTAAACTTTGCACAGTGTTACCAAATTTAATAAGTGACTTATTTTTCCGTCTAAATGTCTATGTAAATGACAGCAAAAAATTAACATAAATAGAAACAAGTTTTGTTACTATTATTTACAAATAGTAGAATTAAATAAACTAAATTTTAGAAATGTCCGCCGTTTTAAAGGATGCAACAGGTGTATATATGTATGTAATTTGTTTCATTGACATAATTTATTGCTGCGCGAAGTCGTTGCTTCTTGCACTTCCAAAACTATTGACGGTTTATCTTTGTAAACCATATTTTTCAATGTGCCCCACAAAAAGTAGTCCATTGAAGTCAGATCTGGAGTCCTCGCTGGCCAATCCACTCCGTGAAATTTTCGTTCAAAAAACGAATGATTTCACCACATCGATGGTAAGGAGCGCCATCTTGCTGGCAAATTAAGATTGGATACTCCCTTTCTGGAATAATATTTTGAATAGGTAACTGAATTTCGTTTCTTAATAAGTTTAAATATTCTATGGAAGTTAAATTTTCCTGGAAAAATATGGGTCCCAAAATTTTGTATCTCCATAATACGCACCACACTTTCACTGATCTTCGCCCCTGCTTGTTTAGTTAAAAAACACTTTGCTTATTCTCGGAACTCCAATAATACTTATTTTTTCTCTTAACTATCATAGTAAATATTGACTCCTCGGTCCAAATGATATTTTGAAAATGTATTTAAAAAATGCATATCCATAATTATGTTGCAAAATTAAAGGCTTAAATTAAAATCTGCTTCTTGTAATTTTTGTACTGGTCTAAATTTAAATGGCTTGTAACTTTTAACTTGTGAACAGGTTTGAAGTGTGGTTCGTCTTACATCTAGATTTGAAGCAGCAAGTGTTTGGAAAATGGAGTATTTTCAAAATGCAGAAGAATATCTAGCTGCGTATTTTCATCCAAAACTGTTCGGCGTCAGCCTTTTTTTACTGAAAAATTTCCATTTGCTCGAAACTGCTGGTATATTTTGGCAAATATTTTTTTCTGGTTCTATGGGGAAAAATAGCACGATATTGTCTGAGAGCAAGAGCCGGACTTTTGTTACTCGCGATATAACATTCAAGTAGGTCAACGTGTTCTTCCTTCCTATACATTATACAAAATAGCAACAAAAAATGCAACAACTTAATAAAATAAATAGAAAATACTAGAAGTCTAAAAAAATACGCTTAAAATATGAAAATACAGTAATACCTGTCAAAAAGTAAGTAATATTTCCATGACAACAGAGAACAATTAATATTGTTTTCAAGGCCGCTGTGATGATTATGTCAAAAGGTTCAAAATTAATATCATCAGTTTTGTGGTTGTGTCTTTCTATAGTCTTTATAAATTATTTTTTAAGGAATGTGGTGTAAATAATTGGATTTTTTTATTGCGGTTTTGTCTGTTTAAGTACAGTTAAGGAGTCTCATCTACAAGATATTTAAATTTTTTAAAAAGAATTGATGGGTTATCAAAAAATATTTGCCAATTAAGCCAAAACTGTAAATCAGACCCAAACATGCTATATGTTATAATATTTGAACTTGACATTGAAGCACAATAATAAACAAGGTGTCTCATTTGAAAAAAATGCGGAAAGTAACTTAATTTGGAGGCAATATGCCGCTTCTTATCATCTAAGTGATGAAAGATAAAATCATTCCTTTCTTGAATGAAAATTATAGATAGTGGATAGTGTACAAGGCTAAACCATCTTCGAGCCAACGAGGAGTTCAGATTTGACTCTCAATGGACTTTTTTGGGGGCACATTAAAAAATATTGTCTACAAAGAGACGCAACACTGTGCAAATTTTCAATGATATTTTCTTTTTAATATGATATCTGAACAAAAGCCTATAGCCTGTGCTAAAACGGTTGAAACATATTGATAAGGAGCTAATTTTCGGTTTTATATCTTAATAATTTAAATCTTATAACCAATTTTCGAATTTATCTGCCATTTACGCCAGAACCGTAAGTCAGAAACCGATACTATGTTATATAATTGAAATTGTCATTTAAGTGGTAATAATATGCAACATCCCTATCTAAAATGCGAAAAGTAACAATTTGCCAGACTTGGCAACACTGCGTAGTTTTTGACGAAATTCTAAATTGGGACACTGACTGAGGCACTGAGCGCACTATTGTGTTAAAAAAAAACCCGCATATACTTTTTTTGAATGTTAATCAGCGTCGTAGAAATGGCAATTAAATAATTGCAGCAATTCTGAAGAAAATCCCTAATAAGTTCGAAACGGTGCATCACATCGTATATATCGTTGAATTTGTCTTTGGAAGGGCTATCCAAAATAATAATAAAATATAGGGTATTCCATTAAAAAAAAACTTTGTTCCGCCATTTTGTATATAATAAAGCAACAAAACTAAAAATAATATGGTATTAAAGATAATTTTACTACAAACAAGTTTCATAAAAAGCTTTTTCGCGTATAACTTATAGTTTCCGAGAAAAGGTATAGGCCCTAAATGAACGGGCCACCCTGTACAACATTGTACTACACTGCCAGACATAAACTTATATTTCATATTGTTATGAATGTTCATGTATGTTCTACATTCATTAAAATTGTGTTTTCTTTTCTAGGTAATGTTATCAAGCAAAACCTTTTTTTGAATGAAACAACGTCACTTCTGGTAAAAGTACTTATTAAATATATTTACACAAATCGGTATTATAAGTTCATAAAACATATTATTTACAATTAAAGATCCATTATACTTCGAATAGGGAGTCCATCAAACAGTATTCGCTAAATCAATCGCTTGACTCGCCATCTAATGATAATATTAGAACGCACGCAACAATTTGTTTCGATATGGTAAGCTTCATGTAGGTTTACTTTCTTAGAAATACACAACAAAAATTATGCTCTAAAAAGACAAATTTGATTATGGAGTAATAGCATAAAACCAATCTATAAACAAATTTAACCGATAAACCTGTAGTTAGCTAAGCTATGGGGAAATGTAGTGATGGATCCCAACTAAACTGAAAACAATACAATGCTAGAATACATTCGGAGGTCATTTATTATCTGTTTGTTGGATCATCTATTTAGAGTATAATCGGTATTGGTATGATTGACTTCTGTCTTATATTTGTAGCGATTAGATAGAATATTAGGAGTCGGTTAAAAGCCATTGGTATAAAACCAATATTATGCTTTTTTTGTCAAACGCATCATACACATGCCAGCATAGTTTGCAATAAATGGGCTGGTATAATTTTGTGAGAATCTATGAACATAGTAAACAAGCTTTGATAGCACTAAACCTATAAAACAGCCATGCATGGTTGGTATGGGAATGTCTTGAAGTGCCTACTAGCTAATTTGTTTTGATTGTCTATCCTCCGGCAAGGCAAGAAAAAAGCTAAACAGGGATTGACCAGGACAGAGGCAATTTTAGATAAATTTTGATTATTGCTTGATTTGGTTTTACTTTGCTTAAATATATGCAAATTTTAGAGCATATTTGAATTTTACAAATCCTGTCATTTGTTCTGTTATTTCTTTGACATACGGAATGATTGTTTAAATGAGCTTGTCGGCTGGTCTTCAGCTTAGCCTACATCATCTAAAATCTTGACATCCCGATACTTCAATTTTAAGTTGATTCGTTCTGTATGAGACATTTTTTGAGGTTGGTGATGTCCATTGGAAAATTTTATCAATACTTATTGCTACAGCTTGACTAAAGAAAGTATTTGTTATTGCATGCTGACAAGTATGTTCTTTTTATAACTACACACTGTTTATATTATACTTTTAAAAAATCATCTGACTATATTTTTATTCGTATTTCGACTGTTTTAATTTCGTTCAATTGAATTATCGGGGTAAAAGGTATCTCGAGGTAATTTTTCTTTATATACACCATCCGGAAAACTATCAGTACAAGGAAGTCTTTCCGAAACCGTTTATTCGATTGATCTCAAAACTGAAAGTATATCATTTTTAGGATAACCGGCTATGGAGATTTTCCCATCGAGACTTTAGCAGTACTCAGAATATCTAAAGTATATATCATATAATTAAGTAGTTTCTGCAGTTGCTTCCACTCATAAAACAGCACACAAAATGTGTTAAATTTTTAGATAAAGCTGAAATAAATTCAACCTTCTTAAGTGCGTTAAAGTTAAGAACATAGTTTATTGTTATTAGAATATGTAATATTATTTTGAATTTCGCTTTATCAAGAATTTCTATTGTTCTGCTCATCTAGATTAAAAAAAACTGTAAGAGTATTTATTGACACTTTTTCGTGTAGCTCGTTGCCCTAAAACTGGATTGTTAACGTTCAGAATAATAATGCAACTTAAATATGTAGAGGAATAAAGCATGGTGCTGGTCTGGTGACGGACCCAGAACGTAGACATAAGAACTTCATAACTACATAACATAACTCCATCGTGTTTGGGTTCATTGGATTTGTCTTGACAGGTACTATGAATCTAGGTGGTGTCCAAGGTCTGATGATGAACCGTGAAGCTGGTCAGAGGAACCCCTCAACCAAACAAGATAGCCACCTCCTGTTTGGTCTTGTTGGATTTTAAATAAAATGTAAATGAATATACACAAGTAAAGATATTAAAAGAAATAATTAAACACATTCTAATGTTAAAAAGTACAAAATAAAATAAACCTTAAAAGTATTTTTAAAAAAGGTTTTTATTTATAAACTATTGCACTAAAAACGAAACACAATATATTTAGCGTAAGAATTCTGTTTCTACAGAAGAACCCCACCTGATCAAAAGCGCAAGCAGTACATATTTAATAAAACTTACATTAACACAGAACTATTAAAAGGCTTGAGGCGTGGGACGTCATCACACTTGAAATAAAGAATCATCTTTTAATAAAAATTCCGTATTTATTTAAGTTTTATTAAGTTTGTACTGCCTCTGCCTTTAATCAATAAGAGTGGGTTCTTTTGTAGTTGTACTATTTAACTTCATACGCTAAATATTATTTTTTACTTTTTAGTGCAACAATTTACAAATAAAAACTTGCTTTTAAAAATATTTTATACACTCTTTAAGGAAGCGCATTTCTTGTATCTATAGGCACTTTTACTGCCAAATGCAGATCAAAAATTATGCATAATATACTCCGAAGAAAAAAAAATTGCAATCATAAAAGTTTGAAACCGTAATTATATTTTGCGCATATAGCTCACCACACAACTACGGAAAGTCGGTATATATCTTATACGGAATGGTCAGTCGCTAGTATTGCATTGGGTCGAAAAAAATCCAAATCGTTGGTTGTAACTTTGTTCTATAAATATTTAATTTCGGGAATTATACAGAAGTTTTATTAATTAACTTTTACGAAACTTAACAAGATACAATACTGTTTTAAAATGTAATACCGTCAATACAACGTAGGTAAACAAAACCTATTTTTATAAACGAGAGGTTAGAGACACTAACAATAATTTTAAAATAAAGAGTACTTGAAACAACTAAAATATATATGAGTTAAAAGTCGATGATCTATTCATGTATGTAAATATTAAATAATAATTTAGGCATTTAAAACTTGCCAGCTGTTCGTTAAATATCAAGTAACTATTTTTTAAAATATTTATTTATTCAGGAAAATATTTATTTATTATTTATAGTTATTAACATGTTAGTATTTGTGGTCTTGCTTCTGTAAAAACTATGCGAAATCTGAAAGCTGTAAAATCAGTCTTACAGTCTTATGGTCTGGCACAAAATTCCAGACTTTTGCTATTTTGACAAAATAACTATAGTTATTGTAGGTAGAACTTAAAAGCCACTATTAAACGTCTTAAAGTACATCAAACAAACTAACTGAGCAATCCTGATGTTATTGCGTAAAGTCCCTTTGAACTTACCAATACATGCGAACGGCAGCCAATCTTCTTTTCGGGGAGCTGTTGGTTGTAGTTTCTCGGGTACACCATTAGAATTTAAAATAGGCGCCACCTAATTGAATGTAACTCAATTAGGAAAAAATCTACAATGATATTTAAATGCCGATAAAATAAAGATTTGGAGGGCTTTTCAGTAAAACACTTTACAAAGTGCAGACTGTCAAATTTTCAGACATCTAGAAAGGCTTCTCTAGGAACGGATAGCCAAAACAAAGTCCAGGACGCGATTTTGTTTACAAAAGATAATTGCGAAATTACTCACAGCAGGAAACTAATTTTAAAATCATCTTACCACGTGGTTGATCAAATGAGGAATCAAAAACGGGACCAAAATTTAGAGCCAGACGATGTCGATAAATAGGCCTTGGACTTTCAACGGCACTGCGCTTTAAAAATTAATTAATTAGGACATATTTTCAGTACTTTTAAAATGATCGGTCTATTATTGCATTGCACTATTGCACCTCCAAGGAGAGCTAATAGAAAAAAACGAGAGAATCAACTCCAGAAAATTCGAAGAAGTTTGACATTCCCCTCCACCATTCTTCATCACTTCAGAAGGGACTTAGGCCAACCTAACGGCATACAAAAAAAGTTATAATTACAGTGGAGTTCACTGCTGGCGCCACTAGTATAAGAGTGTCAGAACCCTATAATATTCGGTGTTCCCCCGAATAGATCTGGCGAATGGCCCCTGAGCAGAACCAAAATTGTAACTAAAATGAAAAACCAGACATTGTTAAAGCTGGCTGGATGCCGAAAAATAAAAAAACATAGTTACAGAAGAGAAAGGCGAGATTCCAAATGTTTGTAAACAAAACAAAAACAAAATACTTTTGTCTTAATTAAGAGAAGCTAAAAATACTTTACAAAATGTAATCCAATGAATTATGAATAAAACATATTGAGGTATGTAAGATGCAATCTACATGATAATCTTGATATTTTGAAGGTTAAATTTAACCGCAATGTTATTATTTTCAATTTCGTTTCAAAAGAAATTCAGTAACTTATTAACTAAAATTGATAATATATTCAAAATGGTAATGGTAACAGTTTGTGTAACAGTAACTATATAACTAGCCAAATTTTGTAATTGACTTAGTGTTAATATAAACTAAATAATTATATGTAAATTTGCAAATGTTATAATGTAATTAGTTTGTGCAGGTTACGCAATAATGAAAAATTGCTTTGGCAATAATTGATTAAATATTTTTTTAGTACTAGTATGTGCAATTTCTTGTGAATATTATTTAAAGTCTTTGGCATGACCACTTGGAGATAATTGTAAGTTTAGTTTTAGCCTCTCACTTATCCAAAAAACCGTGAAAGCTTTATTTAGATTTTTAATTTATATTTTAACATCGTTTGTTGATATTGTCAAATACTACCCAGATTAAGATTGCTTTTATTATATTTTGCCCAGTCTATTAATGAATTAATTAGCTAGGTCAGGACAAGTCTGACTTTGCTGAGAGTAAGCGAAATTTTTATTATAAAGGCGACTCGAAATATAGTAGATTCAGACTTGACTTAAAAGTCACTTCCAGTCTTAATCTATTCCGGAACTTCCGCAAATTACCTTATTGAAAAAGCATTGTGGGAAACCCTTCTTAAACCTGTCTACTCTCCTTAATCTAAAGTTTATATATTCAAGTAGCATGAAACCCCAGTGCGAATAACTAATCTGAGTTTACGTTAATGAATAAATGCTTTACTTTATTTTATAAAAAGCCGTGTTTAATCTGAGCTATTCACCCCCAGACAGCAAGAGCAAGAAGAGGGCGTGACTTGTGGGACAATATTTATAAAATATTAATTAAAATGTGAGGAAATGGATACCGCCTTTAATTTTGGTTTACATTTTAAAATCCCAATTCCATCCATATAATGTCTGTGACATCACATCAATCCAGTTTTGTAGCAATGCCACACTAACCAGCCACTTAACTGTAGAAGATTTATGGAATTTGTAGTGTGCGCAGTTGGAATCATATTCTTTTCAAATCGTCGCTTTTTGTTTGACCTCATTACATCTGCGCTGATGAACTTCGAGGAGACTATTACTGCGACTATATGACTATAATTTGCGAAAATAGCAAACCAGATGAAATTACCCAAAACAGGTTTTTGAAAACGATTATAAATTTTGCTTTTATAACCGAATGCCAATGAAAAATCTAAAATCTAACCGTTTTTAGGTTTGACTGGATAGGTAGATAAGATAAGAGATAGATAATCTGGGACGAAGATGTCAATATTTCTAGTTTTAAACAGTTAGTAGTGACTTTTAATCTCTACCCTCAATAATTATAGACTTTGAAAACATATATAAAAAGTAATATTATTTCAATCTTTTAAGGCAATATATATCATTATTCTGTACCTTAACTTGAAGATTTGAACTTCCTGTGATGGGCCACATCTATAATATTTTGGATTGTAATTTTAAAATATTGCTATATTTTTTCTGCTTTAAGTAGGAACACAAAGCGACCAAACTACTTATGAAAATAAATGGATCCCTAGAGTTGTTTTATCTCAGATTGGGTAGTCAGAAAGGCATCCGCCTTGAAAGGCATCCGCCTTGAAAGGCATAATACTGGGCGAAATCTTGTTTTTATATTTTTGAACATCTGAAATAATTTGATAACGTGAGGTATTTACAAGATAGGTAAATATAATTTAATAATTATCATCTTATTAATTGTAAACACTGAGTCGTGGACGAATATTGTGCACTAATAACTGTTTCAAATAATGCGTTAACTTTTGTTTCATCTGACGTAATCATCATAATTTTATTTTTATTTTATATTTTTTAATGATCTTTATACTGTATTATTTGGGCCATGAAACTTATACTTTAAAGAGAAAATGTCAGTTTTCAGAGAAGTGTCGGTTTCTGGCCAATAAATCAGTAGGAAAGTGGTATTTTTAAGTGGGTTGTAAAAGATATTTACTGTTACTGGTACTCCAATCGGTGTAAAATACCAAAAATTCTAAGAAACAAAGCAGAATAAGGAATTTAATCTGAATGAATACAGAAGGGAATCATTTCCAATCTTCCCTCGAAATTTTACATTAGCTTAAATTTATGTTATTTTAATGTATACGTTAAAAATACCCTATTGTAAAAAAATTAGCACAATATTTCAAGATGTTACGATATTTTTCTTAATTACTGAAATATTTGTAAAAAAATCCCCTTTCTGAAGTTAACAATTCAAATATAAATTTCAGCGTTATGTGGTTTCGCGTATGATATCTTTTTAAATTTTTATTTCTTATATAGGGTGTTCATGTTTTTTCTGTGCTGATATAACCTTCCTTGTTTAAAATAGCAAACCGTATATCTTGTTACGTATTATGTTTTAAGACAAGTTTAATCATCTAGTGTGTGCAAAATAGTGTGAATCTGTAAAACTAGGTTTCGGATTTATTGATATTTATCTTCAAACCAAGAGTTCATTCTCCTCTTCCTTCATATTACTATAAGCTTTGGTCATCTTAAGAGGATATCTGACTGACCCTGAAATGCGTCATTGTATTAACCAAAGAAAAACAAATGTTCTAAGTAAGAGTATTTATATTAACGTCAAGATTATCGGAGTGGTCAGTATAATATTTTCATATTTTATTTTTTCTGTTTTCAAAAAGTTAATCCTTTTGTTTCTTTAAAAACTGTAGACATTAGGATATTATGGTATAAAATTTCGATACATTTTGTTTAAATTTTTTTTCAAAATACAACGGTTTTATTACTAAACGACGAAGCGTTTTTCAAAGTCAGTTGTCATATTTTCGGCATATTTTGTATTTGACTGAACATCCGCTGGACTAACGTGGTTTTTGCCGGTATATCATATTATTTATCTGCTGAGCATCAGAATCGGAAATTTAAATTCATCCCGATATCCACTTAAAAAAAAATTTCTCGAATTGAAAATTGTGTGATAAGTTTAAAATACTTTTTTAACTCTCAATAAGATACTTAAACCTGTTAACGAAGGAAACTATGTTTAACTTGAAGTAATTTTGAGAAGAATTGATGAATCTTTATTCACTATTAATTATTTCCTTTTAAATGTTCGAAAAAATAAATGTAATAGACTTAGAATTTGCGAAGATTAACAACACTTTTTCTGTGGCTAAAATACTAAAACGTATAACCAAACAGTAAAAAATATGTACTGCAGTGAATATTGTGAACTAAGTGAATAAAATGACGAAGTATAAAAAATATTTTAAATAATATGCCTACTTTCAAACTTTAAAGTTTTACAGCCCTTCACAAAGCACGTAAAAAATACAAGATTTTGTATACCACCTACGACGAAACAATGTTGACTGCTTACATAACACATAGCAATCAAAAAATTTGTAAAAAAACTTTTTTGAGGTAATAAATCAAATAACAAATTTTATTCTCGTCGACTAAACATAGAACATATTACAATTTAGAAGAGATATCCCTATCAATTTTTCTAAAGTTTTTATTTAATAAGTACTTTTTTGCAACCTATGCAAGATTTCAGATGTACATATTACATTTTTAGCTACTGACATATTGATATAAGGGTAAAAGTGGAACCCTTTGGTCTTTCTTCAAAAATAATAATTTAAATATTTTTTTATAGATTTCGACGTATCACACAATAAGAAGGGATTATTAAAAGTAGGGGTACGTAATATAATGGTGACAAAATTGCTTTTTTTATCGTCATCTAGTCCGTTCATCACTCTCTTTAGAGTTTTCTGATATTTTACAATACGGTTAATTTTATATTGTGCGAATACACATAACCCCACAAAAAAGCAGCGAAATAACATCTCCTACAAAGCTTTATGACTTGACTTGGAAAACTTCACTGATTTTTTCTGAACTCTACCATTTACTCCTAACATTAGTGCAACATTGTCGTATCTTTGAGGCTTACAAAATTTAATGTCTAATCATTATAGCTTCTATGAAATAGAAATTGCCTGGTCAATATCTGTTTTTACTGACAGCACAAAGAAATCTAAAAAAAATCAATTCTAATAACCCAATCTTCAAACACGTTTGTTAAAAGGCTGGGCAGAACGCCCCACTGCCATGCCTTTAGTCGGCCACTGATTCTTTTACAGTATTAATTGTGGCTAAAGCTTTTTCCTGGTAGGTGGGAAATTTCCAGTTTGTAGCTGGCCAAAGCATTATTTAATATTTATATAAAAGGATTATAAAATTCTTACTCACCAAATTCCACAGATTGATTCACTTGCGCATTACAGGCTGTTGTAAATAAAAATGTCTCCTAGGAAGTCTCCCTGTCTTTATGTGTAAGCTCTTGTGAAGAACTTTGATGCAAAGCGATAGGGTAAAATCCTGCGGCAAAACCGAAACAGTGACACCTGAAATTTAGTTCTGGTCCGGCGTCTGGAATGTCGGTCATGTCTCCAGACCGAAAGGGATACGGTCACGGAACAAGGGTCTTGTTTCGCGGTTCAAGGCACTGCTTTATTACATACGCTCAGCGAGTGCCCAGATATAGGTCTTACATCACGTATAGGCATTCTCTGTGTTATTTAGCCTTCTAGTAACTAGTTAAAAAAAATATACAAATAAAAATTCCAATGATGAAAAAACCACGCACGAATCTTGAAAAAGTGGATTCGGTCAAATCCTTTAAATATTTTGTATGTAGCAGTTTGTGAAGGTGTGAGCAAAAGTTACTTATTGTCGTGACAAAGTCGTTCCAGCACATTTTGAGATAAGGCTGTTAGACTTTGCTCAGATCACATATAAAATACATGGGGAAAACAAAATATCACAACATAAGCTTTTTCAATAATTTGAGAAGCTTAAAGATCTCAATCGAGTATTATAATTTTATAGCTTTTTAATGTATTTATTTCTTCAAAATTCTAATATTATTGAAATTATAAAATACAATCAAAGGCACTATATAGGTCTCTTCTTCGTAGGTATTTTGGGTAATATTAGTTATATGATTGGTGTTAATTATTTAAATAAAAGATTTGTTTTTAAAACACTAAAAATCTGGTAACAAAAATAGAGAGGAATGAATAACTGTACAAAATAAGTCTTAAAGTTAATAACAGAGAAAATATTAAATCAAAATCTAAAAACAAACGAAATTTAAAAAGATACAAAATCCTAAGAAAAAAAGAAAAAGTAAATTTCTTTTGTGAAACCGTAAAATATGTAAACTTACTCCCCATATAATTATTAAGATTCAAACGAAAATTTCGTTGATAAAGCGTGAAATTTGACAACCCTCTGTATTTAAAATGACCACGTAATTAACACCACCAAAACAGAAATTTTAGACCAACCGAAATGACTTGAATTATGTTACCGAGAACCTATTATTTTCAAAATGAGCAAAAAACATGGACATGGTTAATTGACAAGAACTGCCGCATCTTATTGGCTGGAATGTGTAGCGTTGTCTTGGACGTAACGCTAATCTTTTGGTAAATTTGATATATGTCGCATAGAGTTTTGCTCTATATGGAAAATTGAATTAAAATCAAATATTATTACATTTTCGTCAAAATAAACAAAAAAATTACCGTTATATAAATGTCTAAACTTATACTATCTTATCAACAATTGCTATTGTTGCTACCTTAACAACAATTCCTATGCATTGATAAATGCACTCCCTCGTTATGATTTTTTTCCATTTGGTAGGAATAGTGAAGTGTAAGCCAATTTGGTTCAGTACATAGTCACAGTATATATATCTGTTACATATACTGTCTTCTCAAACATTTTATTGGGCTCCATTTTGTTCCATCATAATGGATTCCTACCAATATTTTACCAGTTTCTTTCTATCTGTGCCACACTTGACTTTGAGGCGTAATTTAAAATAAATGCAATAAGCAGTTTTTACATTGACATATACCGTTATTTTGTTACGTCATGTTGAATTCGCACCAGTTTAGTCGATTTTCACATTTAATTTTTCAAATTTTTTTACGTTGAGTTTTTAAAAAATATATATGGCCGCCATTTTGTTTCGCCAACTTAAATTCGTACCACATCTTTAACAATTATTTATCTCTATATAACAATTAATACTTACACAAAAATTGAAATTAATTTAATAAATAATATTTTCAGGCTGATTTTTTTATTAGGCTGCTATTTTGTTTTGCTATCTTAGATTCATATTAAAATGTTGCCAGTTTATTCTGACATAGCACTTGTAATATTTGTGCAAAATTTGAGGTAAATTGGATAATTATTTTTTTACTAATAATTTTTTTTAATTTTCTTAATTGTTTTCGTTGACGATCCTCTTGTTGTAGTAGAGTGGTGTATTATTTGGGGCTGGGATTCAGTAAAAAAACAAGTATTTTTTTAAATTGTCGACGTTTCACAACATTATTGTTAGTCCGTCGGTCCGCAGATATTTCCTAAGTTTCTAAATGGTTTTCGTTAACGATCCTCTTGTTGTTGTGTTAGAGTAGTGTATTATTTGAGGTTAGGATCCAGTATAAAAAACAAGTCTTTTTTTAAATTGTCGACCTTTCGCAACTTTATTGTTGCATCCTTAGGACACATAGATTTTATATCCTGCATAAAACCCATATTATAAGTCTTTACCTTTCCCGTTGGTCCGCAGATATTTCCTAACCCCAAAAAAAGATCGTAAACGAAAACCATATAGAAACTTAATATCAATTATTCAGGCAGAATATAGAATCTTTATAAGTGTCCTGTGGATGCAATAATAAAATTAAGAAACATCGACAATTCAAAAAAAGACTTTGGTTTTCTTACTGGATCCTCCTTACCTTACCTCTCTAACATAAAAACAAGAGGATCGCTAACGAAAACCATTTAGAAACTTAATATCTGGGAAATATCTACGGACGAATGTAGTAGGTAAACACTGAAAATATGGGTTTCATGCAGGATAGAGGGATGTCTTTTTATTAGAATAATTTAAATACACATACAATAGAATTCCAAAAAAAAAAGAAAATTCAGCTAAAAGTCGGGCGCAGTCTAGACAAGCGGCTACTCTACTGAACCTCACCTAATTGGACACTTAAACATAAGTCACAATAATATTTGAGTGAAAGTAAAAAAGTAGTAAAAAGTTGGTTGTATGTTTTTGAAATTTAAATAAATATGTTTTGAATTCCAATTTAAAATTTTTTTCATTAAGCAATTTTAAATCATCAGGTAACGAATTATAAATCTTTATGGCGTTATATAGCTAAAAGTTATCTTAAACATGGCAGTCTTTTGATGCGGCATGGTGATTTTATTAGGAAATCGAATATTTCACGTATGAATCTTTAAGAGGGATACAAATTTATTTTTAACAGACATAGGCAATAAAGGTGTTTTTAATATTTTCCTAAGAAATCAGCCAAGTGATGTGTCCTACGGTTCTCCATCTTTAGCCAATTAAGGTCATTCAAGTTATGCGAGATATGATCGTACTTTCTCAAGCCAAAAATAAGACGGGAACAGGAGTTCTGAACTTTTTGAATCCGCTTTATGTCTAAACTGTCCAGACAGGGGCCATACATAAAATCAGAATATTTAAAGTTTAACGGATTTAACTTTAGATTATGGTCTAAGGAAAACTGGCCTAAAAGAGCAAGGTCTTCATTTATTAAAAAAAACGCGTTCAAGTAGCTTTGATGATCACAAAATAAACTTGAGTATCATCTGCGTATGCTTGTACTTTGCAGTGTGCGAAGCTTTCAGTATATCAGATGTGTAAATAATAAAGAGAAGTGGCCGAAAATTGAACCCTGTAGCACACCCGATAAAACTTGCACTTGTTCTGAAAAAGAATTATTTGATGATTGAAATGAAATCTATTAGAAAAATAAGATTTAATGATCAATGATTGATCAATAAAAACATAATACTTTAACTTTGCCAGTAGAAGTTCGTGGTTAATAGTATCGAAAGCTTTTGAAAAATCAAGAAGGATCAATGCAGTAGAAAGTCTCAACAGCCGTCATTATATAATCAGTAACACCAACTAATGCAACAGATGTATTAAAATCCTTTCTTTCTTCTCAAAGATCTCAGAAAGGACAGGTAAGATGCTAATAATTCTGAGATCAGTAAAACTGGTTGTATTTTTTGTTTTGGGCAAGGGCTTACCTACCGATATTTTCCATTGATCTGGAAAATAATTTGCTTCTATACAGCAGTTAATCAAATGCGTAACATATTTATCTATAAATGGGCTACAATACTTAAACATTTTAGCATTAATTCCGTCTACACCTGCAGCGTCCGCACTAATACCATTAATAATCGTATTAATGTCTTCAGTTCTCACCATGCTAAACGCAAAATTTATATCGTCGTTAAATACCTTATTCTTATAAACATTTATTTTTGTTGTACAATCAGATACATTTTGCAAAAAGTTACTAAAGTAAGAATTAATTTGATTAGGATCTGACAAATTACTAGGAATATTTAGCTCTTTATTTGAACATAAGTTAAATGCCCTTAATGACCTCCAGGCTTCTTCGGGTTTCTTTCTGCACATACGTTATTTAAATATTACCTATTTTCCTTTCTTACCGCTGAAACCGTAAAATTTCTTATTTACTTGTAATTATTCCAACTTTGTGCCGTCCTAGCTCGTTTGAATTCCTGTAATGTTCGATTTCTTTGTTTTATAAAAACCTTAACATTTGGTGATAGCCACGGTGCTTTACCCTTGGTTATTCTAGCCTGTCCATAAGGAGCATGCTTATCAGAAATATAGGAAACAAAATTATTAAAAATTGCAATTTTACTATCTATAAACTGTTCATATGAAATACTGTTCCAGTTCATCAATTCAAAGTCGGTAAAAGAAGACTGCGCATTAAAATTATTAAAGTTTCTTTAGGTAATAAACTTTGACTCCGTTCGAACTTTCTCTATCTTAAAGTAACAATAAACTAAACAATGATCGGATATGCCGTCCATCGGTATTGTTCCAGATTCTTCTATTAACGATTCATCGGTAACAAAAATTGGATCCAACAGAGAAACTGTTGTTCTAGGGATTCTTGTTTGTCTATTTACAATTTGTGAAAGATTGTAGTTCTCGAAGAGAGGTGCAAGAGGATTATCTAATTTTAAAAGATTAATGTTAAAGTCTCCCAAACAAACTATTTGCTCAACCACAGGGTAAATATGTGCTCAAAATCAGTAACGACAGAATTAAAATTAGTGTTTGTAGGACGATAGAACACACAACAAAAGGCATAGTATTTATTCTTAATTTTAACTTGAAAAACCAAAAACTCAAGAAAATAAGCAACATCAAAGTCAAAAGTTATTAACTCTGGGCGTATAAATTGATAGCCTTCAATGTTAAAAGTATTGACGTCATTATTATCAGGCAACAATGTCTCTGTAAGAAATACCCTGTCAACATTTTTAACAGTAATTTAAGTTTACTCCAAACGTGACAAAATATAAAAGAAAAAAAATAAATTGCTAGCAAATCACAAAAAAAACATAAAAAACAATACCTAATAAGTTCGCTTAACTATTATGCTTGATCCGAGAACCCCCTGCTAATAAATAAAAAAACATAACATCAACGGGAATTCTGCCTTTCCTAATCAACAAATCCTTTACCGTTATACGATATCCCTTAAAAATAACAATTTACATATTTATTTAAGCGTTAGCCTAAAGAATCTGTGTCCTGAGAATGCAACAATAAAATTGCGTAACGTCGAAAATCTTAAAAAATGTTATTTGTTTTCTTACTGGATACCCCAAATAAAACACCACTCTAACATAACAAGAGGACTGCTAACGAAAACCATTTAGAAACTTAATATCTGGGAAATATATGCGGACCAACGGAGTAGGTATAGACGGATAATATATGTTTCATGCAGGATATAGGATCTATATGTGTCCTGAGGATTCCACAATAAAGTTGCGAAACGCCGACAATTTAAAAATATACTTTTGTCTTTTTTACTGGACCTTAACCCCAAATAATACACCTCTCTAACACAATTTTTTTAACATTGTTCCGCCATATTCGATTTTTTGCGGCGAATTGTTTTGCAAAAAGCTCAGCTTTTGCTTTAGAATCGGAGATGATTTCAGTAGCAGAAATTATACGTCGAAAGGAGGTTTTTCAGAAGTTTAAATTTATATTTTTAGCAAGCGACTAAAAGGACTGGCTCCCATTTTGGAAAGAAAGAACGTCGAAGAGCTCCTTGGAGGAATTGTCTGAGGTAGAGTTATAGATAAAACAATCAAATTTAGTGGACTTTCTGAGGGCTAGTTTGAGCCACAGGGTATTGGATTCAAGTAAACCCAAGCATGTTTTTTTTTCAGAGTGGACTTTTAGGGAAGGTTTATTTTATTTCTTCTCGTGAATGACGAGCGATCTTATCAATTTATTTCTTTTAGTTTGAAACCACCCCAACAAAATTTTTTTTTGTACTTTCAAAATATATCCTAAAACATCTGGCTTTCTGGGTAAAAGCCGGCTTTTAAAATAAATATGAAAAACATATTTGTTCTGTTTCATTAGATTTAGCTAATAGGACTCTCCAAAATAAGAAAAACGTATGTTAACATAGGTCTGCAAATGCTTTGGTCCCGATAAGTAGAGTGTTAATATGTAAACGTTATTACATATAAAGTTGAGGGCGTTCACTATCCATATTTCAGAATTCCTTACTGTCTTGAAAAAAAAATGTAACTTAACTGGCCAAGAACAATACACTGAAAATATAAGTTTCTAAATTGAGCGCAAGGGATCGCAGTTGCTAGGGTGAACTATAAGTTTCAAATATTCTAAAAAAACTGCTAAAACTAGATATAACTTTGGTTACCCCAATGGAAAGCTGAGTTTCATATCATATTGGTTTTTAACTTATTATTATATCACCTTTGATAAGTGTGGGGAAGGGGTTGACTTACGAAAGATTTAAATCGTTAAATTTTCTAAACCCCTTATTCGAATTAAATGAGCTTCAGCTTATTTAAAAGGGAATATTAAGCTAATTTCTTACAAATTGGTTAGAAGCCGCTGTTTGTAATAAGGACAGTTATTCCCAATCTATTTGATTTTGTTAAAAGGAAGGTTATACTTCTATAACACTAGTTAAAAAGAGTAATAAAAAACCGAAGTTTTTTTTTGGATAAAATAATTATTAACGAGAATATCCGAGTGAATTTAAAATCTGCAGGGGTGTCTCTTGCTGTTGGGGAAGGGGGGGGGGGCTTAAAAACCCTCTGACAAAGTATTACAATAATTTCAGTATAGTAACTGGCCAACTTTCCAACTCAACGGCAAGTTTGCCAACGGCTTAATGCGTTGGAGAAGGACAGCCCTAAATAGAATTCTATTTGTATTATCCGATGAACCCACAGTGTTGGCGAATAATTTCATGAGTTTGTTTTCTTTAGTATAGCGAAAGTTTTATGTAATTTTTTTACTTAGTGCCATATGTTATATGATTTCCACCAAATATCGGACGAATCAATCCAGTTTATATGAAACTTTTTCTTTCTGTCCTAGAAAAGTTGTATAAACAGAATCTATTAAAAAGCTTATGTGATGTTATTCTGCTTTCCCCATATATTTTATATAGAATTTGAGCAAAGTTTAATGCCCTGTATCTAAAAATCCGCTTGAACGATTATATCAGGACAATAGTTACTTTTGCTTAGACGGTTGCCAACCATATCATACTAAATTTCATACTTCATATCAGTAAGTATACAATTCTGAACGCACAACCAACAAATTTATAGTATTCTTTAATAAAATTTCATAAACCTGGATTTCCTATCAGACCAGTAGTTCCTTTCTTTTCAGTGCCATCTTATAAGATATCTAAAAACTTCTAAACATTATTCAGACATATACGAAGTTTTCAGAAAAATAACAAATTAAAAACCCTTTAGAGTTAATTAATAAAATCAAAAAATATTTATTTACCAAATAATGCGAAACTAATCTCGTTTGACGTTACCAATCTGTTTCCTAGTATTCCTGCTAAAGATAACATTGAAGTTAAACATCTTTTAAACAAAAAACTAGCTAATGTGTTAAAAAAACATCACTCCATCATCAAAAGAATCCCGCACTTCTATTTCTTTGTCCCCCATTGTTTTTCGAAAGAGAGAATCGGATAACAGTTAGCATTTTGAAGTCTCCACAAACCATCTAACGATGTTTTTGATAGTCCGTTTTCTCAAAAATAATAGACAAATTATTAGAGTTCTTTCATATGCACCGAAAAGAAAGCGATGCAAATAAATTACCACTATGAGTGACGTATCTCTGAACAGGCGCTAGTAAGATTGATTATATTCTCTATCAAAGTACTTCATTAGCCCTTGAATATCATTACAAAAATCGAAATTTCCCTTTTTGGTGAAAAACTGAGTGAATTCGTTTTCGGTGCCTGTACGAGAAAAATGAAGTTCCAGATGTCAGCCGATTTTGGTTTTTCAATCTTGACCGTAGCAATTCAGCTCCATCTTTAAAAATGCCTAAATCTCTAACTAGATCATTAAGCTCGATCTGAGAAAAAGGTTGGGGTCCCTCTCATTAACAAAAAATCTGAGCTTGATTCGTCGTGGTGAGGTAATGCGATGTAATGTGGAACGGGTTTTTCTGAGGTATGAGGTACTGGACGAAAAGCTGAACTAAGGTTTGGGTAAAATATGTTCTTTTTATTTTTAGTATTAACGCCTTTTGCATAGCGTAGGTAGCGTTTTAAAAATTCGTTTGCGTTTTCATTAACCCTGCTTAGACCCCTTTTTGAGGTGATATAAAAAAGCGTATTTATAATAAAACACGAAATTAGCACCAGGTTCGTCGATAAACCATCATTAAGATCATAAACCACCATTTAAGACATAATTTAAATCGTACGGGCATTGCGGAAGCCCGGAAGCTTCGATGCTAAAGTAAAATTTGGACGGGCTAGACATATTTTCAAATTATACTTTTCCCTTTGTACTTTTCATTTCAGTAGATGTGATTTGAATCGTAGTAGTAGCTTGTGTCGGTGGGTAATTGTTTTTGTTCATTCTTCAAATTCCTTGCACTTTCCATTTGTATTTATCTTGAGTGTCACTCTTAGAAATATGAGATTAATATGTGAAATCATTATTGGACATGAATAAGATACCTGAAACGTGAGTTTTGCATGGAATTTTGAAATATTTTGGATGTAATATCCAAAATTGAAATACGAACTACCAGAAAGCTAATTAATTTATCACAAATAAGAAAAAAATACATATTGTTAAATACGAATTTACATGTAAGTTAGTAAAATGGTTAATATGCCTTTGTATAATGCCAGTCCCCTTTTTTTGTTATTCTCGATAAGTACATTCTTCAAGTTTTAGCAAAGAATATTAACTACAAGAAGTAAAAGCACTGGCAGTAGGTAACTTTCAGATTCGTAGATCACAAGCCTTCCGACATCTTCGCAGAAATCGGGCTGTTCCTTAAGTTTACGAGGGACGACAGCGCTCGGGCATGGGCATATACTTAAACGGAAAATACGGGGGCTATTCAGAACTCGTTGTTCTGAACGAATTTACTTATTTATATAGAATTAATTGGTAAACAAAAGTACAAATGATTGATAAGTGTTTTATATTGTGCAAACGATATTTTCCAGGGGCACATATATTTTATTTATTTCCTTTATACATTTACGCCGACCGATGAGGCTTAGGGGCAGCCTTTAAATTTTTTGATTTTACTGAAGCAATGTTTGCCGCTCAGCTAGATATTTAATAAAATGCATGAAACCAATTAGCTCCCGCAAACGGTTTCCACTGGGTGATTAGTGCGCGGGAAATGATTTGATGACTAGTATTTCAATAATAGCGAAAGAACGCGGCGGCGCTATCTAGATCAGCGCAGGTTTGCTTAAAAATAAAACAAGTGAAAGAATTGAGATTTTATTAAATTAAATAAATTACGTCAAATTTGGTATAGTAACGTTTTTACACAAATATGTATATACAACACGCCTGTCTAGCAGAACTGGAACGTATCGTCCCAAAAAGGATAAAAAATCCCCGAATCAAATGACTCGAATCATTTTTATTTTCGGATCACAAAAAAAATTGCGCAGGTAAAACATTGTGCAAGGCTTTCTAATAAAGTACCCACCCAGATTTAATATTATTATATAAATGTATTTTACATAACCCTGAAATATATATTGTTAATGGATACAATACAAATGTTTTCATATAAAAAGATATTTTATTTTTAATGAAAAGCTGACTTGAATATTTATTATTTGCGTGATGCACAAAAAAACTCAAAAACAAATTAAAAACCGTTTTTGCCGTATATGGATTAAATTGTAAAAATATCAGTTGAATTTTTATTTAGAGGTCCGGCTAAATTAAATGACTGTCCAGTTTCATTTAATGGAAAAGAAAATGTTGTTTTAATGTGCAATATGGAGCGGAAAAATATGAGTATTTTCGCTATTACACTCACATTTTGCAGGGTCTAAAAATACAGTTACCTAATATTTTGACGAAAAAAAAATTTAAAAAAAAACATTGTGTTGTAACGTAAATTTAATTTTTGGCTTGTGTTTTTGTTATTACAGCCATGCTTTTGTAATGAAAATATGTTTTTCTTTGTAAGACGTAGCACTCATCTTTGGGATCATTTCTTCATAACTGTTCAAGTAAGCTGATGATTATTGTTGTTATTATTTTGATACGTAATAATATTTAGGTCTTGATTTACTGAACGAAATTCTATCTCCACAAATACAAGCAACACAACATACACTGTTTGTTCCTGTCGTAGGGTTTAAAATCCTGCAAGTTAATAAGATAATAAAAAACAAACTTCTAGCCGCAGCGCCACCTATAATTAAGCACCCTCACATTTTAATCTACGTAAGTCCCATCTAACGGAAATTTGAAAGGTTAATCTTAAAGTATCAAAACGCAAAGAGAGCATGATTACCGAGTGGCATAGTGGTTAGAGGTAGGAGTCACATTTAAGAAAGCCGTTCGATCTTCGAGTGGCTTCGTTTTTAATTTTGTCTTTTATAAAATTTTTAAAACCTGTAATTTTGGTAATTTTGTATGTCATAATGATTTAATTATCGAACTGCTATTTTTGGTTAGCCCAGGGTGGGGTTTTTTTTTTCTGGTTTTGATGTAAAAAGGTGATTCAGTAAAATCCGTAATTTTGTTAGGAATCGGGTTTTAGTAAATTAGGCTGCATTAGATTTTTTTTAATGCAAAAAACGTATGCGGAACTAACTTAATGCATTATTGTCTAATTTGACGTAACTCACATTAATTGCTTCTCTTAATCAAAACTTTCTAGAGATTACAGCACATATGTAAAAAGGAACTGAAGCGAGGCTCTACTAAATAAAATTAGCTGTTCTAAACATTTTAATCAAAAAAATAGGACTTGTTGCGTTTCAAAGAAATTAGCAATTCACATTCCATTGACATAATATAATTAATAACTTTTGGTTTCAAATTTTAAAAAATCAGAATTACCTTTACCCGGAACTTCCATCGTTATGAATTTTTCTTTTTATCTAGAATACTAAATTGTGACCCAATTTAGTTTTTCACATAGCTATTTAGTAGCACATATATACTGTCTTCTAAAATATTTTTATTGGGCACCAATTTGTTCCACCATATTGAATTCAGACCAATATTTTACCAGTTTCTACGTATGATGTCACACTTGATTTTGGGCATAATTTAAAATAATTTGAATATGTTGTTTTTACACTGAGTTTTTTAAGACGGCTATACTATTTTATCCCTAGATCACTTTTAAGATTTATACGTTGGTTTTTTTAACATTTTATTTGAGGTAAACTGGATAATTAGTTTCTTGGTAATATTTTTTTAACATTTCACTAGGTCGCCATTTTGAATTTTTACCAAAATATTACCAGGTCATCCTCTAAATGACCCTTAATTTTTAACGAAAATTTGAAGTCAATCGGGTAAGTAGTTTTTTAGCTGCGGCGTGAATTGACAGAAGAATTGAGAAAATATAGTTTTGGCATCTAAAGACGCTTAAACGATATGTAAACCGGACGGTGATTTTATTTCACAATACAAAAATCGATAAAACATGTTTTTCGGAATCTACGGACCTTAAAACGTAAAGATCTGAAAACATCTTGGAGAGTTATTAATAGCGAAGACCCCATTGGAGCACCATCCATTTGTTTATACATTTGCCCGTTGAAAGAAAAATAAGTATTTTTGAGGCAATGCTCCGAGAGTTCTATTATATGTGCCTGGAAATCCTCGTTCATAGCAATCTTGTCCAATGCTTCGTCGATTGGAATACTGGGATATAACGATTTGACATCTAGGCTTGCTATGATATCGTTTTTTTCAAGGACGATATCTCGTATAATTCGAGTGAAATGCTCCGAGTTTTTTACAAATGAATCAGCTTTTTCTACAGTTGGTTGCATAATTTCAGAAAGGTATTTCTCCAGTTTTTGTAGCGGCGAATTAACACTAACAATAGGTCTGATAGGCGCCCCTGGTTTGTGTATTTTTGGTAAACCATAGAGTTTAGGACATCTGCTCGACTTTTCCCGTGGTGTGATTTTTTGTTGAATTTCGGGGTTTATTGGTGAACTTTTTATTTTATTTTTAGTTGTTTTTTCTAGGTACGTTGTCGGGTCCCTTGGAACAGGCCTATAGTCTTGTAGGATATCTTGCATTTTTTGTACGTAATCTTGAGTATTCATAACCACAGTTGCGTTTCCTTTATCTGCTGGAAGGATTGTGATGTCTTTATTTTTTCGAAGGTTTATTAGGGCCCTTTGTTCAGTGGCATTTAGGTTTTGTTTTGGTGTTTTGCTTGTTCTTAAAATTCTTGCCACCTCTTGTCGAATCTCCTCTGCTTTTGTTTCTTCAGAGGAGTCAAGGACAGCTTCCACTCCAGCTATTATTTCTTCTTTCGGGATTTCCTTAGGAGATATTGCAAAATTAAAACCCTTACTCAGTACGGATTTTTCACTTTCTGAGAGACTGTAGGATGATATATTATGTACTAATTTATCGACGTCTACTGATGATTTTTGTGGCTGACTCGACTTTCGTAGAAGATTGTCATACTTTTTCGAGAGTTTACCTGTCTTAATATTCTTATTTGATTCTGTTCGCCAAAAAGCCAAAGTTTCTATGCGATTCCACAATAAAGGGTGAATGATATTACTTAGTTTAAGGTGTAACTTTAAAAGTTCTTTTTCTGTCTCGGCTAGTTGTTTTCTAGTTTGATGGATTTGTTCTTTTAATAACGCCTTACTAGCATTTTGAAGTATGGTGTTAGTTTTTCTAGTTTTAGTATGATAAGACAACCGTGTAAAAGTAGGAAGTAAATCGCTGTCACGACACTTAATTTGAAAGGTTAGATCGCATAAAAGATTAGTTTTCTTACCTCTCAGTTTCTCATACATCTTGATTGTCTTGAAAATCTCCTCCCCGTAGAGGTGTATAGTGTTGATTTTTACTCCTTCACGGATGGAAAAATACAATGTGTTTTCATTCCGGGTGTACATCCGTTCACTACTGTCGTTCTGAAAAGAACAGATTCGACAAGAGGTGGCAAGAATTTTAAGAACAAGCAAAACACCAAAACAAAACCTAAATGCCACTGAACAAAGGGCCCTAATAAACCTTCGAAAAAATAAAGACATCACAATCCTTCCAGCAGATAAAGGAAACGCAACTGTGGTTATGAATACTCAAGATTACGTACAAAAAATGCAAGATATCCTACAAGACTATAGGCCTGTTCTAAGGGACCCGACAACGTGCCTAGAAAAAACAACTAAAAATAAAATAAAAAGTTCACCAATAAACCCCGAAATTCAACAAAAAATCATACCACGGGAAAAGTCGAGCAGATGTCCTAAACTCTATGGTTTACCAAAAATACACAAACCAGGGGCGCCTATCAGACCTATTGTTAGTGCTGTTAATTCGCCGCTACAAAAACTGGAGAAATACCTTTCTGAAATTATGCAACCAACTGTAGAAAAAGCTGATTCATTTGTAAAAAACTCGGAGCATTTCACTCGAATTATACGAGATATCGTCCTTGAAAAAAACGATATCATAGCAAGCCTAGATGTCAAATCGTTATATCCCAGTATTCCAATCGACGAAGCATTGGACAAGATTGCTATGAACGAGGATTTCCAGGCACATATAATAGAACTCTCGGAGCATTGCCTCAAAAATACTTATTTTTCTTTCAACGGGCAAATGTATAAACAAATGGATGGTGCTCCAATGGGGTCTTCGCTATCACCAGTAGTCGCGAATTTATTTATGATATACTTCGAGAAAGAAGCTCTTGAGAAAGCAAGTTTAAAACCCAAATTATGGATTCGTTATGTGGATGACATATTTATTATATGGCAACATGGTCATGCAGAGCTCGAAAAATTTCTGACTCACGTAAATTCAATCCACCCCAGAATACAATTTACTCTAGAGCTAGAGGAAAACAACAAACTACCATTTTTAGATGTTTTGGTCACAAAACTACATAACGGACATTTCGAATACACCGTGTATAGAAAACCGACACATACAGACAGATATTTAAATGCAAAATCACATCATCACCCAGCACAAATTCAAGCTGTGGCAAATACTCTAATATCTAGATCCGTGCGACTAACTGAAACACAGACGAGACAAAACGAACTTAAGGTAGTATCTAGTGCTTTAAAGAAAAATGGCTACACAAATCGCACCATAGAGAAAGCTATTAATGCACAGGTTTCCCGAACAACGAACAACAAAAAATATGAGCCGGGAAAGCAACGAGTAGTCTTACCATATGTAAAAGGCACAATAGACAGAATCGGAAGAATTCTGAGGAAACACAACATACAAACAATACACAAGCCACAAACAACTATAGGTAAACTACTCGGAAACCCAAAAGATAAAATCAAACTGGAAAACCACGGAGTGTACAGCATTCCGTGCCAGGACTGTGAGAAGTTGTACGTAGGACAAACTAACAGGCGAATATCAGCAAGAGTGGAAGAGCATAAACTCAGCATCAGAAATAAACAAACAACCTCAGCTTTATTCCTACATCATCAGGAAACCGGCCATAAAATAAATTTCGATGGGTGTAGGGAGATTGCCAATATAGAACATTATAAGACCAGAATAATCCGAGAAGCCATAGAAATTGAAAAACAAGGTGATTTGAATAAAAGGGACGAATCATTAAAACTACCAACAGTATGGAAGACAATCATCGACAAATCTAAAATCGCAAAAACTCAAGCGCAGTTAGCGCAACAACAACAGCACCATCCGGAAAACATAAATAACGACCAACGCCTGCGCAGATATAACCTTCGGCCCCGAGTGGGGGTATAAAAGGAAGCGTCGCAGTCACCAACACTTCAGTCTCCATTCGGACGCGAGAAAGAAAGCTTCGAAAATGCCAAATGTGATTTTGGCGAAACGTCAGCAAAACTGTTCTTTTCAGAACGACAGTAGTGAACGGATGTACACCCGGAATGAAAACACATATATATATATATATATATATATATATATATATATATATATATATATATATATATATATATATATATATATATATATATATATATATATATATATATATATATATATATATATATATATATAGGTAAAATAGTATAGTATATTTAAATCAGTTTTAGAAAAATTGTAAATTTTTTTTTATAATTAGACTACTAAATGTTTTTTAAATTGATTGTAGATAGGAAAGGAAAGCCATATATACACAAAAGAATGAGCAATTTTTGAGAAAGCCTACTATGATAGGCGAAACGTATATATATATATATATATATATCGATGGCTAAATTCTAACAGGTCGTATCCCTTGTGAAGAAAAATGATTTAGCCAGGCAAGCTACTTTGTTATATCTATAACTAAAAAGTTTCTAGATATATAACTTGATTATACTGCTATTTAAGAATATGTGAAATAACGTTGTATATCTATGGATAGAAGTTGGCTGCAATTTCACATTCTTCCCAGAAGATAATTATATAGCTTTAAATTTTGAATAAAGGATAGAAAATATTATTCCTACTATTGCAAGCTCATATCTAAACTTTTATAGGTCTAAATTTAAGAAACAGTATATGATGTATATCCTGCTATGAGTGTAATGATAGAGGATAAACATTTCATGTGTTGTAAATATGACTTATGTTATTCTGTGAAAATTAGAATGTTTTATGTGAATGAAGATATTTGACATAAGTTGTGCGCTTATTTGTTCACCAAAACAGAAAAATAGTTTTAAAGAAATATTAGAAAACTATTGAGAGGTAAAAAATAATTCAAAGTTTATCTTTTTTCTCTTATTTAAGTTTTTGTTTAGGAGACCTTCGATGGATGCATACCACACAACAAAATACAACACAGCACAACATAACAAAACATAACATAAAACAGTACATATTTATGTGTCTATATATATATATATATATATATATATATATATATATATATATATATATATATATATATATATATATATATATATATATATATATATATATATATATATATATATATATATATATATATATATATATATATATATATATATATATATATATATATATATATATATATATATATATATATATATATATATATATATATATATATATATATATATATATATATATATATATATATATATATATATATATATATATATATATATTTTATAAAATAGTATAGTATATTTAAATCAGTTTTAGAAAAATTGTAAATTTTTTTTTATAATTAGACTATTAAATGTTTTTTAAATTGATTGTAGATAGGAAAGGAAAGCCATATATACAAAAAAAAAATAAAAGAATGAGCAATTTTTGAGAAAGCCTACTATGATAGGCGAAACGTCAAGTTAATATCATTGTTTAATTTTGCAAATAAACCTATACCCAAGAAGATATATATATATATATATATATATATATATATATATATATATATATATATATATATATATATATATATATATATATATATATATATATATATATATATATATATATATATATATATATATATATATATATATATATATATATATATATATATATATATATATATATATATATATATATATATATATATATATATATATATTTTAGGTAAAATAGTATAGTATATTTAAATCAGTTTTAGAAAAATTGTAAATTTTTTTTTATAATTAGACTACTAAATGTTTTTTAAATTGATTGTAGATAGGAAAGGAAAGCCATATATACAAAAAAAAAATAAAAGAATGAGCAATTTTTGAGAAAGCCTACTATGATAGGCGAAACGTCAAGTTAATATCATTGTTTAATTTTGCAAATAAACCTATACCCAAGAAAGAAGTCCAATTAATATATATATATATATATATATATATATATATATATATATATATATATATCGATGGCTAAATTCTAACAGGTCGTATCCCTAGCGAGGCATATTTTACATGAGCCAATAAAAACTGCGTAGTTTTTTTTGGAAAGCCAAAATGATTTTTATGGAAGTTGTTACAATTATTTAATATTACAAGAAATCTTGTAACTATACTTGTTTTTTGTTAAGGGACTTAAACAATTTTTAGGGTGGGATACGACGTTTTAGAATTAAAATTTTTTGGTTTTCGCCCTTTTTATACTTTAAGATCTGTGGGTTACGATTTTTTAACTTTTAAAAAATCATAAAAGCAAAAGGATTACGTCTTTTCGGAATTTTAAATTAGAGATTAGATTATAACGTTAAGATATAAAAAACATTGTTTTAAAATGTTGAATAAAAATAGGTAAAAGGGATTTAGCAGGTAACTCAGTGATAATAAACATCAATATTAATTCAAATTATGACATTAATTTTATTTAAAAATCTGGACAAAATGAGGTAACTTTCTACTATTTAATACAAATAAGCTAGTAACCTAAACACAAACAAAAAACTTAGGAAAAAGAACGAAACTGATAATTCTACACATTTGTCTTATCGTTATTTTTAGTTTTGGTTTCTATCGCTAGACTGTCGTAAAAATTATGAACTTCTAAATTCATTACAGTTTTTAAGTCCTGTAAATGTCGATATTCTGTATCCTTAATCGGAAGTCTTTTGAGAAATGATGATTTAAATGTCGTGTTTTTTGGTAATAGTGGCAGTTTAGGTCTCCGAGGCAAAATTTTGTAGTTGTCTTCATAGTTTATTTTATAATGAATTTCACCATCTGGTAAGTATTTCAAACAGCGCAAATCGGTGACTAAGGGGTCGCTTTTAATTTTTCCCGGCCTAATTGAATCAAACCGTATTAAAGATTTGTCATCAAATTTAAAAAAAAATCGTGAGTAAGATATTCCACATCAAAGGGAAAGGGATTTTTTCGAGCCTCAAGTATTATGTCTGCGTATTGATATGGAAGAGTGATATCCCGACCTTTTAGTTTCCGCTCAATAAGGGCATGAGTAGAGTCACACTCCATTTGAGTGTGACCCTTCTCAAGATATTTTTGCTTTATACAAACATCATATTTTGACGTAAAAAAACTAAGTGCATTGGATAATGTCGTGTTCCGATTTTGAAAACCGCAACCATCCGAATAAATAATAATATTTTTTTTGTTTTGAAGGCAGTGTTTTTCCAGGTGGTGTACAACGCATGATGTAAAGACAGAGGCTTGTAAATCTGCCTCAGTTTCGTTCCAAACATAATTTGTTCATTGATGTGTAGCTAGGTTGAAAATAGTAAAAATATGAACTTGAAGCCTTGTTTTGTAATAAACTTTGCTAGCTGCGATCATGGGGCATAATTTTACTGATTGTACATCCATGGTGAAGGTGTAATTATTTTCTTTAATCGCTTCCTCCTTATCTTTTGCCTTGTTTTCTTGAGCAAAGTTTTTTCGTTTTATGTGAGTTTCATATTTTTCGACGGTAAGCTGGATAGCTTTGTACTCAAGGCACGTGTCGCACTGATCTTTTTTCGGCTTATGTATTGCCAAATTCAAAGTCTGAAAAACTCTATTGAATGTGGTAATTGAAACATTTTGCTTATTTTCGTCGATACATTTTTGTTTATAAATCTCATAAATTTCGCTTTTATTTTGAAAAGGATGTTCAAGGTATTGTTCAAGGTACTTGCTTTTCAGAATTCTTTCGGCAATAATGAGAAGGCAATTTTGGAAGAAGATCAAAAAATGTTTTTAAAAAGTCGATCTGTTTACTGCACTCTTCAAAATATTTAGAGAAACTTCGTTTTAAAGTTTTCCCATTATTTTCCACTTCTTTTCGTTTACCCAGTCCATGACTTAAACTACTCAAAACCCATCTATGAGTCATTTTTTCTTTGACATCTAATGTTGCGAGAAACATCTTCTTACAGACCTGGAAATTATCGTTATTTAAACGTAAATAATATAAAAATGACCCATGTCTCCGTGATGGTCCATTAACATAGCATCTTTTTTTGTCTCATATCTAACTAAATTTCGCACATCCATTTTTTTCTGACACCAATCCATTTCCCAAAAAAGTTCAAATATTTCCTGACGCTTTTCAGTTGTAAATAAATGACAGTTTCTCTTTCCAGATTTTTTGCAATAAAAACCGTTATTACAAGCTTCTTTCATTTTTCGCTCAGGCCTTTGAATATTGTGTTTAACAGATCCTTTAATTTTTGTGTATCCCGTGTATTCCTTACCGAGTATTCGACTTTTTTACACTTATTTTTTTCCCACTGATCAAGATTTGGAACTTTTCCTCGAGCTTTCCTTTTTTTAATTCCCTGTTGATTATGATGCTGCTCATTATGCTCTGCAATCTCTTCATCTTTTCCATCCTCATCTTCAGGACGCCATTCGGGATCATCAATGTCACAGGGGCTTTTTTCCTCGCATAAATCTTCATTTGGCAAATTACTAAAATTTTCTTCTGTGGCTAAAAAAATATCAGACATAAAAAATGTTATTTCTTTTTAAAAAAAAATTAAAAAATATTGAAGGAAACTATTTTAAAATCGTGCCTTGACTTTTGCCATCAGCCATTAATTCTGTACAATCATGAAAAATATTATTTTGTATTTCTGAAGAATGGAGTTCAGGAAATTCTTCAGTAGAACAAATATCTAAAATATTTTTGTACGATTGCTTAAACTGGATAAAATTTAAAAATCATATTTTTTACCTTCAATTATTTGACATTCAATTTCATTAAAGTTACAACTTCCAATTGTAAGGTTTAAAAATGAGTCGGTTTGAAAATCCTCGGTATTTTGTGATTCAAGAGGTTCTGCAGGTCCTTTCTGAATGTCGACGACGTCTTGATCTAAATAAATAAGGACACAACCATATCATTTACATTACTGCATGCATATGCAGAAAACTTTCCATCTGATTGGATAGATCTAAACCATCTCCATTACTGCTAACCATTAAATTTACTACGTTGTTAACAATTTGACAATTGTATTCAACAATACTCTTCATATTTTGTGTACAAAGTTCTACCATTCTTTTACTTCTACTTCCCATCTAACAAAAAAGATAATATTGAAATTAATGATTATTAATTAATTTATTTTCAACTACGAATTATTTAACATTTTTTTAAACAATGCGCAAACTTTCCATTAATAACTCCCATGATGCATATTGGTAAAAGGGGGTTGTTTTACATATTTGTTGCATTAAATAACAAAATTATTTCATATAAACCTATAGAAATTTAATTTTTAGGGTTGCCATATTAGTTCTAAACGATCGTATAATCAATAAGTTGCACTAAAAATGCATTTCTAAAAGGACGTATCAACAATTAAACTTAACGTATTTTATATTAGTTTTGAATGACTATTAAGCAGATTTAAATTAACTACATCAACTAATGCATGCTATTTTATATCTATAACAAAATTTACTCACCACGAAAATTATAAAAACACCTTTTTTAAACTTAATATTACCATCTGCATCTACTGCGCTTGCTTACACGCTGTTAAAATAACCGTTATGTGTGATACGACAAGTTGCGCCTGTCAAACGGGCAATGATGATACGATCTTATTTAAAACTTAAATAAAAAAGGTTTCTAATTTTTGGAGGCATATAAACTTCGGAAATTAGTTCTTAGATGTCACAACCTACCCAAAAATGCAATAAATAATGTGGGATACGACCTGTTAGAATTTAGCCATCGATATATATATATATATATATATATATATATATATATATATATATATATAAAATCTATAACTTTTAACATGGCTATTTAGAATGTAGTTCTAATTTCATTTTCCTGTAGTTAACAAATAAATATATTTCCATTTATCTTTACCTGATGATTATTAAAAGAACTAAATATGCGTACACCTGAATATTTATTCCGGTAAAATAGATAACAAATAATACATCAAACTGTTTGCTCGTTATCTTCTGATATTTGTTAAAGCTAGTACTATGTGCTTATAAAATACGTGCAGTTACAAAAACTTTCTTTCTCAAAAATTGCTCATTCTTTTATTTTTTTTTGTATATATGGCTTTCCTTTCCTATCTATAATTAATTTAAAAAACATTTAGTAGTCTAATTATAAAAAAAAATTTACAATTTTTCTAAAACTGATTTAAATATATATATATATATATATATATATATATATATATATATATATATATATATATATATATATATATATATATATATATATATATATTATATATATATATATATATATATATATATATATATATATATATATATATATATATATATATATATATATATATATATATTTAAATCAGTTTTAGAAAAATTGTAATTTTTTTTTATAATTAGACTACTAAATGTTTTTTAAATTAATTGTAGATAGGAAAGGAAAGCCATATATACAAAAAAAAAATAAAAGAATCAGCAAATTTTGAGAAAGCCTACTATGATAGGCGAAACGTCAAGTAAATCTCATTGTTTAATTTTGCAAATAAACCTATACCCAAGAAAGAAGTCCCATTAATATATATATATATATATATATATATATATATATATATATATATATATATATATATATATATATATATATATATATATATATATATATATATATATATATATATATATATATATATATATATATATATATATATATATATATATATATATATATATATATATATATATATATATATATATATATATATATATATATTACTTTCTATAACACAGCTATTTAGAATGTAGTTCTAATTTCATTTTCCTGTAATTAACAAATAAATATATTTCCATTTATCTTTAACTGATGGTTATTAATAGAACTGAATATGCTTCCACCTGAATATTTATTCCGGTAGAATAGATAACAGATAATACATCAAACTGTTTGCTCGTTATCTTCTGATATTTGTTAAAGCTAGTACTATGTGCTTATAAACTACGTGCAGTTACAAAAACTAAAAAAAAATGAAATTTACAGTACTTACCTAACAATAATTCATAAAACGTACAAAATACGTTTTTTAAACCAATTATTTTGTAGAAACTGACCAACCTTTTAAACCCCTATAAGCAAGATTTGAAAGTCTTCGAAAGACAATAAAATCCTGAGAAAAAAAATCTTGTGGTATGCAGACTTTTTGGGAGTTAAGAATTTACCTCCAAGTATAGTCATTATAAATTACCATAAAATTAAAAAACCGATGCATCCGTATGTAGTAGCCGGAGGGGGGTAAGTATTTTATAATAAAGATAGTGAATAAGTATCTCCAATTCACATTCCTTGCGACGAAGTCGGTTACTTTGCTTTAAAGTTTATCAGTGTAAACTTCTAGATAGTATTAAACTGAGACAAGTGATCAACTAAATATTTTAAATTCAGTGAACAAGCCAAAATATGAGATACTAAAACTTAGTAATATGAACATTAATGCGGAGCATCAGATTTCCCAATTGAGACCATTTGATACTAACAAACAAACAAACAAACAAAAGTATGCTTTATTGCCGCAGAAAAATTTTACAATTTTATGGACAAAGCAAAATATACCTAAAAATAAGACATATCAAAACATTAATCGAAAATAATTTCGACAGGTCAGTGCTTTTTTTTAAAAATGTAAATTATCAATTTACCAAATCGTAAAACACACGTTAGAATATAACATAACATTGCAAACAGTAAATGAATCATGATAACCTTATAAAAGTAAACAAACACACATGTACGAGGTGAATAATTTCGATGACATTGAAATCAAAATTGCAACTATGCGACCTTAAACTCTATGTTATTATAGTTATACAAATAATTGTGATGTTAAACAGAAGGTATATTGAACTAGTGTAGAATGTAGTATACAAAAAGAATTAAATTGTTTTTAATCCAATACCTAACAAAAATAATTAAGTTTTAAGTGAATGTTCGACAGTTCTTTTCCCTATATAATGATTTACAAAATTCTATGCTACGAGTTAGGACATGACTCACAAAAGATTTAAGTAAACAAGCGAGTTTAGTGACAATTTAAAGAGATTTACTCACTGAAAAAAAAAAATCATTAACGCTGTAAAATGGTCTCTCAATGAGGTATGCTTTGGTGTTTTTTCGAAATTGTGCAAGCATAGGGATAGATTTTAAATGTACTGGCAGATTGTTGTAAAGTTTTATGGCGTTGTAAATAATTGATTTTTTTATTAATTCTGTGGAAGGAATGGGGAGATAAATATCATGCCTAGAGTTTCTGGTAGGGTATACATGTTGTGGCCTTTCTGGGAGGGTGTTTATATGTTTTCTCAGCAAACATACCGTTTCCAAAATAAATAATGCAGGAAGTGTTAATATTTCATGTTTTTTGAAATAGTATTGGCAGTGAGCTCTATTATTTAGACCAAACAAATAACGAATGGCTCTCTTTTGAAGCATAAAAATACTACGAAATTGCTCGGTGGTACAGCAGCCCCAAAAGGGAAGGCCATAGCGGAGGTGGGATTCAAATAAAGAGAAATAAGTAAGTCTGGCAGAAGGAACGTCTAGTTCTTTTGAAACTGATCGAATGGCGAAGCAGGCGATAGAAAGTTTTTTAGTTAAGGTGTCAATATGATTAGACCATTTTAGGTTGCTATTTATATTTAAACCCAGGAATTTAACCGACTCTACGTATTCAATATTGCTGTTATGTACCTGAAGTGGTTGTAAAGTTCCCTTATAAGATAACGCCCCCGTTTTATCGACGTTAAAACAAAGCATATTGGAATCGGACCAAGCCTTAATTATAACCAAGTCTTTGGAGATACTAGAGTGTAAAGACGTTGTATCAAAATCACTCCATGTTATGCTTGTGTCATCAGCAAAAAGGGAGATTCTTCCATTAATTTTAAGGTTCGTGATATCATTAATGTATAACAATAAAAGAATAGGTCCCAAGACTGAACCTTGAGGGACTCCACTTGTAATCAACTTACAATCAGAATCGGAACCATTAGCCCTTACAAGTTGTTGCCTTTTTCCAAGATAAGATTTGAACCAATTTAAAGAAGTACCACGAATTCCATAAAAATTTAGTTTGTTTATCAGAATTTCATGACTAACACAATCAAAGGCTTTCGCATAGTCACAAAAAACTGAGGCAGTTGGGTGGTTGTTATTGAGAGATAAGTAGACGCCTCTAAGCAACGTGAACATGGCGTCACTGGTGCACTTGTTGGGTAGAAATCCGAACTGCTCCGGGGATATTATCTGATGTTTCAGGAGAAATGGCATAAGACGGTTCTTCAGTAGCCTTTCGATGATTTTTGATAGCACTGGTAGTAGTGCAATTGGGCGATAATTGCAAGAGTTAGTTTTTTCGCCGCCTTTATGAAGTGGAATAATTATAGCTGTTTTAAGGCAATCAGGGAATACACCTTTTATAAAGGACTCATTTATTAATGTTGTAAGGGCCTCTATGACTGGGAGTGGCAAGTTCAGGAATATTCTAATTGATAGGCCATCAGTGCTACACGAAGATTTACTTTTGATATTATGTATTACCTTCAATAGTTCAGTGTTGCTAACGGGACTTAAGAAAAAGCTATCAGCTAAATTTTTTGAAGGAGGGAGAAACGAAAGAGGGTCCAAACTTGGCGAGATACTAGAGGTAACATTTTTGCTTACATTAATAAAATAATCATTTAGATCATTAGCCCCTGGCAAGATCTGAGTCACAGGGTTTGATTTGTTTCTGAGGTTATTGATGATGAACCAGGTTTCTTTTGAAACGTTATTAGAGTTTGTTAGACGTTTTCGGTAGTGTAATTTTTTTGCTGACTTAATAAGAGTAGTGTAGATCCTCCTATAATTAGAGATGTAGTCGAGAATAAGAAAGGAGTCGGTGAATTTTTTTATATATGAGAGCGAGCGCATATTTTTAGCAGAAATTCGTATTCCTTTCGTGGTCCACGGTTTATGCCGCTTAGGTTTGATATTCTTAAGCGGGAAGGCCTTGTTAAAAGCACTTAAAGTTTTATTTAAAAAAGTTCTGAAGTTTGTGTTGACATTATCAGATTCAAAATTCCAATTGGTGTTAAAGCAAATATTATGAAATACTGAGAAATTTGCGGCCGAGAAAATTCTGCCCCGATGGCGAGATCTTGGTAAGGGCCTAATAGGTAAACTAAACCTGGAAATTACCGCCTCGTGATCGGAAAGACCTGAGTTATAGACCTGTGATTGCACCTCTGATGGAGAAAAATCAGACGTCATATAATCGATGATAGAAGAAGAGTTTTTTGAAATTCTAGTTGGCGAGGATACATGCATTGAAAGACCGAAAGAGTCGAATATAGAAATTAGATATTTCTGGATGGCACAAACAGTAGCATAGTCAATATTAAAGTCCCCGCATAGAATTTTTTTACCTTTAATCGGTAGGCTGTCTAGCAAACTTACCAGGCTATTTAAAAATGATTGTACATCAGAGTTTGGTGATCTATAAATACAAATTACATAAAGATCAAGGTTTTGATTATATACTATAGAGAATTCAAAAGAGCAATCCGCTAACAAATGATCATATTTAGATACCGACATGAAATCTCCATTTAGGGATAGAATCAGTGTTCCGCCATGAGCTGAGTTTTTTCTGTCATATCTAGCTACTGTGGTATACCTCTCAATATAAAAGGGTTCGTTTAGATTCAGCCAGTGCTCAGTAATTGCAACAAGTTGGGGGAACTCCAATTCTTCCAGAAATAGGTACAACTCGTCAGTTTTATTTCTTAGAGAAGCAATATTAATTAGAACCATATTAAGACTAGTAACAACAGGAAGTTTTGAGGAATCTAGTTCCTCAGGACACGTCGTGTTTTCTAAAAATTTTTTTTGGGAGAATTGCTGGTAAAATAGTTTTTATGGCATTCTCTGGTCCTCTGAAGATGAATCGATCTCTCCGAAGATATGTAGGATCCATAGGCTGCAAGATCCGCTTCCACTTCTGCTGCGTTAAATCCGTAAGCAGCATGAAAATCGAAATATATCTTATGTAGGGTTCTATAATCTATAGGAATGCCTTCAGAAGCCAAAAACAGCCTGGTGCTTGTATTTGTAAACCCTTCAAAGTGAATTGGCGCAGGTTGGTCGTGCAGGAAGGCGAGATATAACTTGAAGGCCTTTAAAATGGCTGGTTCTCTTAGTCTAGACATGAGGAAACGGTTATCAGAACTTTTTTCGGTTCGCGTAAGCTTCACTGTTGGGGGAGACATTGGATCAAAAATAGGTTCTTGGTCAGTAGAAGCTTTCTTGGAAAGACTGTAGCAGTTGTCGCTCAACAAGACATTTGCTTTGCAGGCAGCAATGGCCTCTTTGTCAGAAGATATTATAGTGCCCTTTTGAGAAATTGGAGAGGAGACAACCAGTGAACTGACGGAGCTCGAGTTGGTGGGCAGTTTTTTCGGTGTGGAGGGAGGTGGGAGGTTCGGTGTAGATTTTTCTGTAAGTTCGGATACAGCTGACCGTTTTATTACTACGCCATGTGGCCATAGATTGCTGTCTAAAAGCTTTTCAGACTTTTTTGACTGAGTTCCAATTTTAAAATCAATATTTGAGATATGATTGATTTGGTGGTAGCATCGAATAAACTCTGTAGTCCCAAGCTTTTCCTTAACGTAGTGAACTATGTTGTTAGGCGTAAACCCTGCAGGAAGATTTCTTACGACTACATAGTGCCACCGTTGTGTATTATTACAAGCCAGCTTGCTGGAGCCTTCAGTAGTACTGGGAATATCCGTAGGTGTTACCTCAGTTTGTGTAGAGGCGGTGGAGCAGGTAGTTTCCATAGTTGGTGTAGGCAAGGGTATGGTGGTAGGGTATGTATTTTTGATATGCTTACACTTATGTTGGCTTTCATATTTGGAGTATAACTCCTTTACCAAGTCAGTTACACAAGTTAGGTTGCTCTTAATGTTAGCAATACCTGCTTTTAATTCAATTGAAGAGGAGTCCTGTACTTGGATTTTTATCACTTCTTCGGCATTGTTGAAGAGGATTTGGGAAATATTGAAAGTCGTATATATAAAGCAATATAGGCTACTCAGTCAGTTGATGATTAAATTATTCAAAATTAAAATCATATTTTTATGATAGAATAATTAGTATTTATTTAGAAAAAAATTAATTGTATGGGTTGTTTTTATTGTGGGTTTGAAAATGTACCTGCTTCTATTCTGTTCCAAAATAAATGTGAATTGCCATTCAAAAACACCACCTTTTCTACATTTTTTGGCTTAAGTCTACTTCTACGGTCTGAAACCACTTGACCCGCTTTAGAAAACACTATCCCTTAGAGACTTTAATAACATATCTGGTTTGTAAGCAGAAAACTCCCTCGAGAGATTATGGATATCGTCAATTTTTTTCTCCATGAGATCCCACCTGGATTCACTCTTCACTAAAATGTCATACATTTCAGAAATTGTCGGTACACTACTTGACAATTGAGATACACGGTTTGCGACTGAATCAAAAAGTTCATGTGGAATCAAATTTTGAGATACCTTTGTGATTTTATCGTTGAGATATTTCAAACTAGGGGAGTCGCACAGGGCGCAGAAAAATCGGAGGTGGGTTGATTTTTGTAATATCAAGATTTTTGTGGTAGCCTTATCAAGGCCCGTGCAATTCATGCAAAAAGATCGTTTACACTCGCCACTACAACGAAGTTTATTGTATTTGTCTTTCTCTGAAAACTCTTTACGGCAATTGTCACACTTGTATTCAGCCATATTTAGAAAATGAAAAATTCGAAACAAAAATACACAGTCGTCATAATTTACATCTGATAACGAAAACAAAACAGAACAAACACACGTACTGCGAAGCAGCTCGACTGCGAGGAACGCAAAACAAAGCACACCCGAACGGTACCGCAGTCGAACTATGTATGGTAGAAGAATATTTTAGAAGAAAGAAAAGCTGTATGGCTCCTTGAGCACTCCAAAACATTAACAAATCAATTCCTTCAGTCAATCATCTATCAGTTACATCTTGTCTACAGAGGTATGAAGAAGATAGCTGCATTTCGGAAGATAAACGAAATGAAGTCTGAGTTTAAATCTACGGATTAATGTAGAATATAATAAATGTACATATTCAGTTATAGGTAAATAAAATATGTGTGTATGTAACCTAGAATATCTTTTATGTAGTTAACCACTTTAATGACTTTTCAGCTATATATATTACAGGAAAATTAAATTAGAACTACATTCTAAATAGCCGTGTTAAAAGTAATAGATTAATGTAGGGAATGAGTAACCACTAATTTGTTTGATATAGACGACAAATATTATAGAAACCAATATTTTTACTGGCACTTTGAATTCTTCCATACATATAAACTAAAACCTTTTTTTATAGAGAAAATGGAAGGAAAATGAAAATAGGCAACACAGGCATGACAGAAAATGTATACAATTTGAATAAATGATCCCCAAAATTTCGTCGGGATTAGTGCACAAAATTAAATTTTGCGTTCGAATTTGAATAAGCATTTAGCGCACGCTCGAAGAAAAATAATTTGGTAAATTTCCTTTACTCTCGTCTTTCTTCTTCTCTCTTTTATTAGGAATAGTAAGGTATGAGCCAATTCAGTTCCGCACACAATAATTGTAACGCGTATATAGGATCTTCAAATATTTTTTGGGCGCCATTTTCTTCCATCATATTGGATTCGTACTGGTTTCTACTTATGCCACACTTGATTTTTAGGCATAATTTATAAAAAATTGATTAAGTAGTTTTTCACTGATTTTTTTTAAATTTTACCATAGCGCCATTTCGTCATGTTCAATTCATTCACATTTTATAACTTGATGATTTTTAGGCAATGGTTTTTTTGCAAGATTCAAAAAATAATTTAAGAAAAAAGTATTACCATACCCAATTTTATCTGTGTATAATGCGGGCGGGTCATCCAATGCCCGGCGGCGTTGTCAATACTTATACAGACATTAAAATATTTAGAGGTGCCCGTAACTTGTTTATTTATAATGAAATATGCATTGGGTTACATTTTAGTCGTCTAAAAAACAATTTACGTATCAGGATACTAAAAGTTGAAGTGAAATAAATTGTTGAGATGAGTTGTTAAATTTAAAATTAGTAGTTTCTTTTGTCAAAATTTTGGTGAACGGGTATTACGTACTAGTAACATTATTTTATTTCAGATTTTTCCTTGTTTAGTAAGGGGGAAGTATTGCAATCGTAAAAAAAAGTTATCTTTCCAGGTTTTGACAGGGTTAGAACCCTTAGATGTCAAAAAATAAATTTTCTTTTACCGTCGATCTGTCTGTCTGTCTGTTTTCAGCCTAGCAAAATAACTACTTAAGAGATTAGTCAAAAATATGTAGGGATGAACCGTTAGCATTTTGGTAAAAATGTAATAAGATAATACAAAATAGCGGCCAACTAAAATGTTAAAATGAATCAGTGTAAATAATTGTTTATCCAATTGATCTCTTATTTTGCACAAAATCAATTGTAAACTGATAAAATTTTTGTACGAATTTAATAAGGCAGGGCAAAATGGCATAATAAAGTTTTATAAAATCAGTTTATTTAAATTCTTTTTACTTGTCATAATAATCTCGTTTATCAATATTTCTCAATAATTTTAAAATATCTAATTTAATTCAAAGTTATATTTAATATTATAATAATATATAATTTGAATATCTAAAGCTTGATAATCTAGCAGGCAACATATTTTTTTTTTTTTGAATTCATGAGAGACTGACAAGTAGCTTTCATATAACTCACTTGGTAAATAGTTTGTTCATCACTTGTTAGTGTGTAACCCCAGCATAAATATTTTTTTAAATATTTTCATTTACAGATTTCATTTATGAATGCGATCTTTTTCAACTTTTAAACCTGGAAATAATATCATTTTATTTGGCACATTATTTAAATTATATATTTATACTTTTACTTCATAATTGGTGATTTAAATATTACCTTTTGATATTCCTCCGTTAAACTATAAACACGATTGTGATATTTATTTATAATTTATAATATATTCTCATGGATTAGAATTTCTCTTTTTTATCTTCTTTCCATTAGCATTAGGACACTGCAATGAAAATTATCTTGAAAAATTTTGATTTTGTTTATGTTTTAGTGTTTATCTTTTCCTTTCTTCTTTTCTGCTCATCATCTTTGGCCACTCTAGGTCTGACGCCCACGCAATTGTTTAAATTATTAAAAAAAAACGCCCTAAGGCCTCCAAAATAAAATTCTGAGCGACCGAGACCATAAAATTATAACTTCAAAAAATACATAACATCAAAAAATATATATAAAACACAACAATAAATAAATAAAAGAAAGTTATACCGTATGCTTTTCAAATTAAATCGCGGTCGTAGAATAGAAATTAAATCATTATACAATTATAAATGTCCTTCTGATGAGACTGGCCGAAAATTTAACGCAAATTACTATAGAAGAATATTAAGCAATGGAGGGCAAGTTGTTAGAGACTGGCTCGTGTACTCGGTTTCAAAAAACAGTATACTGGCTATATATGTTTCCTTTCATTTTCTTCTTTGTTCAGAAAAACAAATTATAATTAAAGAACTTAATGATATGGGTTTAAATTTACAAGATATTAGAGGGCAGAGATATGACAATGAAGAGCGACAAAACAGGAGTACAATCTAGTGGTTAATAATATGGCAAAAGCCTCCTTGGAAGCCGCTAATTTCTTCAATATTGTCCAAAAATATATTTATTTTTTTCTGGCATCTACTTTTCGATGAACAACACTTTTAAAATATGTTTAACGATTCACTTTTAAACCATTGAGTGACATTTGATGAGAGAGGATAGAAACCTTAAAGCCTTTAAGATTTCACGTGGAAGATATATACGATAGTTTGCTAAGCATTTATGAAAATCAAGACATTGATAATTTAATAACAGATGAATCCTCGAGTTTATTAAATTGCATTAATCCAATTAGTAAGCTGATGCAAACAAAAGATTTTGATTTAGCATCTGCCTTGATCTTTTGCAAATGAAAAAAATTCTTTAAGGATCATTGATACCGACACCACGATACCGCGTAAGAAGAAAAAATACAACTTGTCATACATTAGATAAACCGATTGAGGATCCCAAAAAAAAATATTAGATCGATATTTTTTTTATTTTATAATTCAAGTAATGGCCACATTGAATATAGAATTAAACCTCAAAACTTCAAAAAATTAATATGTACAAAAATAAAATAAAAGAACTTAATTTAAAAATAGTAAAAATTATAAATACAAAAAAATTGACCAACTTAAAAACGCTCTTTATATATAAATATATATATATATATATATATATATATATATATATATATATATATATATATATATATATATATATATATATATATATATATATATATATATATATATATATATATATATATATATATATATATATATATATATATATATATATATATATATATATATATATATATATATATATATATATATATATATATATATAAATGGGGAAGCAAATATTTATATAAGGAATTAAACCCGCCCCAATACAATTAGGCCCTGCAGTTCCTCCCAGAAACACTCTTAACCTCCAAAATATTAAGTCCCGGTCTTGCAACGTCAATAATCGTTACCTTTAGGACAACAAGTCTAAAATACGCTGCTACCCAAACCACCACTAAACAACCAAATTGACACAAATGTTCAGTGTCCCTGATATCGTGCTTGTAGCACGGATCGTATAAGCCGTTCTGCAAATCAGCCATCTTTGAAATATGGAGGAGCTGTCAGCGTAAATTGCTTTGTTGCTGGCACGCCGCACTCATCAATTTTGTGCGTTGCAAATGTGATACTTCCGTTGATTTGTGTTTCAGATTCCGGCTAGTGGAAAAATTCAGTTAAGTCTTGTTAGAACATTTACGAAAATGTTGGCAGTTTATGTGTTACAGTTTTTATTTTCATCCCGGATCCTTTTCGAATTTAATGCTGTCTTGGAGAATAAATTCGTATAAATTTGTATTATTTTAATACAAATGACGTATAGAAAATTGTAGATATATTTAATTTTGATAATTATTTTAATCATCTTTCAAGGATGACTTAAATCAACGCGATACGGACACATATATCATGATATGACAGCGTTCTACCGCACTGTCAAAAACGAAGTTGTAGCATTTTAAATTATTTCTATTACAAGATAAATTGTTGCCGCGCTCGCTATGTTAGCGTTGGGAGCAATATCCTCGAGTAATTGACTAAATCTTTATATTTTAGAAGAATTAGTCAGTGTTTTGAGGTTTTTCTGCCTTAGTGTTATTTCAAGACGTTCTTCTGGGCTAAATGACATTATCGCTGTTTCAATATCTTTTCTAATAAAATTTACAATATCTTCGAAACAGCCACTGATCAATCAAAAATATATTTAAAAACATTTTGAATTTTTTTGTAGCAGAGGCCTTAACGTAAAAAATATCTATAGGTTCAGCCGTCAACATTAATATTATGAATCTATTTCCCTCCTTTTTTTACAAAGTCTTTTGTTCTTCAACTTACTGCTAGTACAGAAATATTTCTTTTCATAAGACGAGGAATGCACTAGGATATCAATTTATACACCTTGGTGTAAATAATATGGTTTTCCCATATTCATATTTTTGAATCTAAGTTTCAGTTCGTTTTGGCCTGGTACGAATATGTCATAGTCGATTATATTACAATATTGACCTCAGTACAAAATGGAAAGCAAGATGTTTTGTGTTACTTTCTTTTTGTTTTTATATTTTAACGCATTATTTATTACTAATAGTAAGCGTCATCATTTTGTGGTTATAGATTAATTCATATTTTTTTCAATACACTGTCCGTTTCGTTAAAACGTCTATTCAAAACGGATGCAGTTTCGTGATGAATAGGATTTCGCGGTGGATGTCTGATATTAAATTCTTACGCTAGTTTTCTGCAATTTCGATTATTATCACAAAATAGTTTAGTAACTTTGATTGTTTAAACTGGTATTTTTATCTGGCATTTTTCTTAGTCTGAATGCAAAAATAAATTTTAAAACAAGGTCAGTATTTAAATTTTCATAATATTTGACAATTCTAAACGTCGGATTTTGTTTCTATGGAAAAATAAAAATTCGAACTATAACGTTTGTAAAAAAGAATTTATTTTTTAAATTAATTAAATTTTGATACATTTTATAACTCGAACAACATAAAAACTAAACAGACATCAAACACAACATAACAACAAGGTATATCTTTATTAAATAATATAATATTCAAACTTGTTACAAGGCTTCCAATCAGCTCTCAACCGCTTAAAAAAACCAAAAAAGGAATTTTATTTATGAAATACCCTGTAAATATTGCAACAGCGTGTATATAGGTCAAACCAGCCAATACTTGGAAAACCGACTGAAGGGTCACAAGTATGACAAAAAAAAAGCGACGGCTCTAACGAATCACAAAATGTCAAGAAGACATACTTTTGATTATAATAATATCAAAATATTAAAATCGAAACCACATACTAAAAAAAGAAAATTTCTTCATAATTTTGCTTATTGTCTTTTATTTTAATGATCTAACTTATAATATCAAAGGCATATTCGCTAGTCAGACAAATATCAAATTTACATTTAAACAAACAAAAACTATTTCCACACTTTATACGAGAACTAAATCTTCTTTAACTATAAAAGAGAAATGGGAATATAGTTTATAAAATCCCATGTTTAAATTGCAATAAAGTCCGTGTAGGCCAAAGTTCTAAAAACTCATTGGTCGTGGCACCACTTCACATAAGAGCGATTGCAACGGTGATGATTCTAATCCCAAATAATACTCCACTCTAACATAAAAACAAAAGGATCGTTAACGAAAACCATTTAGAAGCCTAATATCTGAAAAAATACGTGTTTCATGCAGGATGTAAAATCTATATATGTGTCCTAAGGATGCAAAAGTTTCGAAACGTCGACAATTTAAAAAAAGTCTTTTGTTTTTTACTGGATCCTAACCCCAAATAATACACCACTCTAACGTCAAAACAAGATGATCGTTAACGAAAACCATTTAGAAATTTAATATCTGGGAAATATCTGCGGATAAACGGAATATGTAAAGATTGATAATATGGGTGTCATGCTGGATATAGATATAATCTACATATGTGTCGTCGACTATTTAAAATAGTCTTTTTTTCTACGGGATCCTAACCCCAAATAATACACCGCTCCAACATAGCAACAAAAGGGTTGTTAACGAAAACCATTAAGAAACTTAATATCTGGGTATTATATGCGGAACAATTAAGTTGCAAAACGTCGACAATTTAAAACAATACTTGTTTTTTTACTGGATTGTAACCCCAAATAATACACCACTCTAACAAACATTTTTTAACGTTGTTCTACCATAATGGATTTTTGCCAAAATATTATCAGTCCATCCCCATATGACCCTTAATTTATGGTCAAGATTCGAGGTCAATCTGGTAAGTAGTATTTAAGCTATGTCGCGAACTGACACACAGACCGACAGACCAACCGAGGGAATTGATAAAACATGTTTTTTTGTCATCTAGGCATGCTGAGAGAGTGATTTTCTTCACTATTACCAAAATTTTATTTGGCCGCAATTTTGTTCCGCCATCTCGAATTAGTAACACAGTTTTACTAGTTGAGCCCCCAATCCATTAGGTACTTATTCCGGCAGTTTTTAAATATTTTATTATACCGCCATTTTGTTCTACCATCTCGCATTGTACCAAAATTATACCAGTTGATTTCAACATAATATTTGATGTTTATGCAAAATTTGAAATAAATTGGATAAACAGTTTTTTCATAATAGTTTTTTTAACATTTCACTACGCCGCCGTTTTGTTTCGCCATTTTGGATTTGTACCAAAATATTACCAGGTCACACCGAATATGACTCTTAATTTTCGATAAAAACTTGATGCCCGAAGGTGAACTATATGTGTGGGTTATATGTGTTGAACGTTTCAAGCGCCATTTGTTAAACTTTGCATTAGGAGGAGCTAGCAAAAGATTATCCACGTATCGTTTGACAAATGGCACGTGAAGGATAGGTACTGTATGCAATCACTCACTAAATCATCCACATAGTTAACTAAAATTGGTAAAATTTTAGAGCCCGTAGGGGTGCCGAAAATTTGCTTATAATATTTATTATTAAATTCGAAAAAGCTAGACTCAAAAAGAAATGTGAGAACACCCTCAAAAGTGTGGAAATCCAAGGAACAATGGTCAGATGCGATGGTTTTTTATTGGCGTCAAAACTAATTATGATATAAATGTTAGGAAGTGGTGGTTACTTGAGTTGGTCCGATCTCGGACGATAATCAAAGCAAAGCATCGTCGCGCGTGGCTAGTACTTGGATGGGTGACCATCCAGGGAAGACCGTGCTAAGTCTAGGATGGGCTACTAATAATAGGTAGTAACCTAGTAACCTTTATACAGTATTACGTGTTCTGTATAAAGGTTTCATGAAGTGCGAATGCACGTTTCGGTATTTGGAGAACGTCGACGGAAACTCCCCCTCCACATCTCTAATGGGTCACTAAAAAAAAAGGCAACCACGGTTTAATGTAAGTGGTATGTCCAAACATAAAAATAATAAGCAGTTTCTTTGACTGATTTTTTAAACAGGTGTAATTTTTTTTTAAATATGTTCTAAATGTCGGCAGCGTGTTCATATTTGTGACTTTTTTTGGTTTTGCGCCACTTATGGTAGGGATCGGCTATTAATGTGAGACACAGTGACCCTTCCTGAACATTTTACAATTGTGAGGCACAATCCCTTCAGATTAATTGTGTTCCACACAGAGACCGTGGGGAAACTCTAGTGGCCATTCCATACCAGAGGAGGCGAAAAGCTCAAAAACGTATACGCCAACATTTTTTAACAATAAAATAAATTAAACAGAATAGCTCTACCGTTTATGTTTCGTGACGAGAGAAAATTTCTTCTCGTGTCGGCATCATCACTAGTTATTACAAATTAACTGTTGTTATATATACCTATCCTAGGTTTTCAATAGTCATTTATTAAGATTAAACGATCAACTTTTCCGAAATTGTTGTTACAACGAATACCTTCAATCTATGAAAAAAAAATAAATTATGTCCCTAACGAACATTTTTTTGTTGCCAGTCGAAATTTACGAGCGAATCGTGTCTGCAACTCACACAATTGATGGGTGAGTGTGGCACGTCAGCAACAAAGCAATTTACGCTGACACCTCCGCCATATTTCAAAGATGGCTGATTTGCAGAACTGCCGACGAGATCTACGTTATACGCGAGGAGAACAGCCTGCGCGAATTTTGTGTACATATATGCACATTTGATGGTTTTTGCTGGAAATACATTGCGAAAACCAGTGATATATTGCCTATTAGAACGCCGCTTTTTGCCACAGAATTTCATTAAAAGGGTTAACAATAAATTAAATATAGGCATAAGTTGAAGAAACGTTAGTTATAATTAGTACGTAAGCACATAACTAAACTGACGGGGCAAAAAAATTTACTTAAAAACAGACAATCTCGGATTCGGAGAACAAAATATCATAATAGGAGGTTAATTAATCCTTAGAGTAAGAATTAAAGTAGAGATCACAACTCATTCATAAATCACGTTAGAGGTATGCGCCAACATGGTTCCCCTATTTTTCACATTCTATCGACCAATGTTTACGATAAAACATGGGATGGCCCATGCCCAAGCCGTGGCCATTTGTTGACGAATGCCAGTGACGGCGTGAGTTTTCACTTCTTGCATAAGGAAATATCATTAATCGTGAAAAAATTATTGTTCCGGGTTTTTATAGATCCTCATGTTTTTCCATTACTGTCGGTCGGTCGATCTGTTCCGGTATAGCTAAAAAATCCACTTACTCGGTTAAGTTTAATTTTATGTAATTTTCCACAAAAATTACGTCTGATATCAAAAAGAACTGGTAAAATATTGGTCTGAATTCAATATGGTGAAACAAAATGATGACCTGTTAAAATATTTTATGTACGAAAATAAAGAAATGGGCCATGCTTCATTATCGTTGACAAAAAAAAGGATTCTTATCTATTCCTTAATGAGGCAAATAGGTATTTTACAAATTTCAAAGAAATAATCGTTCTCTACTTCACTATCTAAAATCAAACCATTAAGTTAGGTAAGTTTAAAAGGAAATTAGTTATTTATATATTATTAAACTTTAGTTTTTAGTTATGTTCGCCTTATGTCACTATCATTTTGTAATTGTGACATTTAGAAAAATTATTTGTTCAGTTGTTACAAATGTCATCTTAATCCTGTAACTGTCAAGTTAGACCTTGTCTAAAGTTAAACCTCTTTAGTGAATACAGGTGTTAGAGTTTTAAACTAAAATCAATGCTTTTAACGCGGTTTTATTGGCTTCCTATTCGTCTGATTGTATGTTTGTATGTCTGGTTCAAATCTTGTAATGAATTTTTCAGCACTTCCATTACCGATTATTTTCAAATTTGACATGCATACACTTTCGGATATAAAAAATCCGAATTTTTTTAGTCAACGTTTAGAAATCCAAAATGGCGGCACCAATACGGCCCACGAATTTTGTTACTTGTGTAGCTAAAACTGAAAATCGGTGCCTAGGTATTAGAAAATATATATCAAACATTTTTAGTAAATATTTAAAAAATGAGAGTAGGAACGCCTAGAATACGAGCGAATTTTAATATTTATAGAGATTTCATTAAAAATCGAAATTAAGTGAGCAATTCATATATTTTTAGTAATAAATATTTAAAATGGGGATGTCATCAATTAATCCGATAAGTACTTTTTTCAGATATTTTTAAACATTTAATTAGGCCACCGTTTTGTTCCCCCATTTTGAATTTGTCTCAACATTTTTACCAGTTCATTCCTATATAATATTTGATTTTCGAGCAAAATTTGAACGTAATCGATGTAGTAGTTTTCTGCATTGACACAACATTTTATTAGGCCGCCATTTTGGATTTGTAGTAAAACTTATCAGTTGATGGTCATGTCACACCTAATTTTTCTGCAAGATTTGGATAAAATAGATAAGCAGTTTTTTAGTAATAATTTTTTAACATTTCAATAGGCCGCCATTTTGTTCTGCCATATTGGATTTTTACTAAAATGATACTACGTCATCATTATATGACTTTTAATTTTCAACCAAAACTTGAAGAAAATAGGACAAGCAGTTCTTGATCTTTGTCGTGGACAGATATACAGACCAACCGACGGAACTGCGCAAACTGTTTTTTTGCAACTAGAATACTTGCGTTGCGAGGAAAGTAAGAAATAGCGAGCGCTACAAGATAAAAATAGAATAGCCAATTGTCATATTGTTATTCTATGTTAATAGCTAAATTTAAAAAATAAAAGATGTTTTTTAATTTTCCATATCCTAAATCTTAAATTCTAACCAGTTTAGAACATGTTTACGAACACATTTTTACATACCCAAAGAATCACCATTTCAATTCCTTTGCCTCAAAAAATTGGCCCAATTCAAGTGAAAATTAAAAAAAGGTCCGAAATCACCTGAAACTTTATTATTTCCCCAGATTTCATCCAAAATCTAGTGAATTTAGAAATCGTACGTTTTTTTGAGCGTTAGACGCCCTTTGACTATTTTAATTCTCTGGTAGGAAAAACTATTGTAATCGTCAGAATAATCGAGTTTTTCTTGTATCATTATGCTTCTGAGGATTCTCACATAACCCCCGACAAAATAAACGTTCTGTTGTACTGAACCGGATTGGTCAATACGTCATGTGACCCCAAAATAAGTCATAAAGGTATCTTTCATTAGACATAACAAGTCCCCTGGAAAAGGAAATCTAGCTGTTTACTTAATGATTAAAAGACAATTCCAAACTTAAACGGCCATTTTTTGACCAACTAAAGCTCCTAGTTTCGCAATGTCCAAGATAAAGTAAATAAAACTTATTTATTAAATATATAAAAATCAATGTTCTTCTAATGTCACTGCACCTTTAGAACGCAGCGTCTTGAAGTAAGGCAACATATGATTAGAAGATTTGAACCGTATTAACAATTACAAAATAATACATTTAGACACATGCAGTAGTGAAGCTAAGAAAAGCTTCGTATTTTTTTCTTTAATGTTAAAGTTTATTGTAGTTCCACGAACCGCTATTGATTTTTAGGCCACGCCGGTCACGTGACCCTGTAACAATCTTTACTGTAGTCTATTATATTTTTTTACTATAAGGATCCCTTGTCAATGAAAGTGGGATGGTTTAATGGAGTTGTCGTTCGGGGTTGCCATATCTAACTAAAACTCTTGTTACTGGTGTAATCTGACCTAAGGCTTTGGGTATTTTAACTTGTATTTTACTATTTTGCAATAAAAGTAGTTTCTTTATACTGCTTAGAAACTAATACTGGCAAAACATTACTATTTTTTGTATGAAAATTTTATTGCATCATATTTAAACATATTCACCGTAATATAAGTTGGTATAAACATTGGAGTTCCTGGCTAGGTTTGGCATCGTCGTACGATCGACCTTATACTGTGAGGTAATCTTGGTAGTGGCTAAATATGTAAATAATGAACTCTATTTTTATTCTTACTCTACGGATTATCCACGCATTCAAAAATCCTTAGAGTAAGAAATAAAGATAGAGATGACAATTCATAAATAAACCACGTTAGGGCTATGCACTTACATAGCTCCCCTACTTTTCACATTTTATCGACCAAAGTTTACGATAAAACAAGCGGTGGGGATGGCTTATGTCGAAGCACGTAGCTATATGTTGCCGACTGTCAGTGGCGGCGAGGGTTTTTACTTTCCTTATAAAGAAATATCTCTAATCGTGAAAAAATCATCGTTCCGAGTTTTTACAGATCTTCACGTTTTAGGGTCCCTAAATGCCGAAAAACATGTTTTTCCATTTCCGTTCGTTCGGTCTGTTCGCGGTATAGCTAAAAGATCTATTTACTCGATGAACCTTAATTTTATTTAATTTTGCACAAAAATTAAGTCTGATATAAAAGCAAACTGGTAAAATATTGTTATGAAATCAGTATGGAGCAACAAAATCCATCCGTCCTTTTAAAATATTTGATGTGTGAAAATGAAGAAATGGGGCATTCTTCACTTTCCTTGATAAAAGAAAGTATTCTTACCTATAATTTATTGAGGCAAATAGGTATTATTACCGTTAGTGTTTTCACAAATGTGTGTAAATTTACATTACAAAAAAAGGAATGAGAAATTTTTGAAAAAGCCTATTATGATAGGCGAAACGTCAATTTAACTCCATTGTATTTGATTTTGTAAATAAACCTATACCCAAAAAAGCGCCATTAATAAATATCTGGTTTAAAAACCAAATTGAAAAGATATATATTTATATATATATATATATATATATATATATATATATATATATATATATATATATATATATAGGTTTGTAAAGCTGAAAGTCGCGGTTCTCTTGAATCGTTATATTGTGCATGCGCGAATAAGTATGTGTGATAATACACCTATTTTATTTACGTATCTAACAGACATACATATATACAAATATTCCTTCACCTACCATATCTACTTAGATAAAAACCTAGATAAAGCTTCGATACTTCAGTATACCATTTTTCAAATTTGCTTTTGTTGTTTATTCATTTCTTTTAAATTTTATATATATTTAAATATTTTTTTTGTAAATTTAATAATCTGTAAAAAAAAATAGTTCAGACTTTTATTAATTTCCTTCGTAAAAAGGCTTTTATTCGAGAAAATTGAAGTGTACCGACTTATTAAACATTTAGTTAAGCTGCCATTTTAAATGTACATCAAAATTTTTACCAGTTCACCCCTATATAATACTAATACTTGATTTCTGAGCAAAATTTTGAAATAATAGATGAAGTAGTTTTTTGCATTGCTTTTCATAACATTTTATTAGGACACTGCGCTATTTTGTATTTGTAGCAAAATTTACCGGTTGATGGTCACGTCATCAATTTTTTCTGTAAAATTTGGGGTAAAATAGATAAGCAGTTTTATAATAATAATTTTTTTACATTTCAATAGGCCGCCATTTTGTTCCGAAATATTTAATTTTTACCAAACTATTATCACGTCAACCTTCTATGACCTTTAATATTTAACTAAAATTTGAAGCAAATAGGATAAATAGTTTTAGTAAACCCACAGACAGACCAACGGAATTGAGAAAACATGTTATTTGCGACTATAATAGTTTCCTCTTCCGAGTAAAGTTAGAAAAGGCGAGCACTATAAGATAAAAACAGAATAGCTAAATGTATTGTTATTCCATGTTAATAGCTGTATTAAAAAAAAATATTTTTTTTAAATTTTCGGTATCCTAAATCTTAAATTCTAACCAGTTTAGGACATGCTTACGAACACGTTTTTACTTTTGATTACTGAAAGAATCACGGTTTAAGTTACTTTACCCTACACTTAAATAAAAAATTGGCACAATTTAAATAAAAATTAAAAAATTACCCGAAATCATCCCAAATTAAATTATTTCCCCAGATATCATCCGAAATCTAGTCATTTTAGAAATCGTTATACGTTTTTTTTTTGGGAGTGGGACCTCCCTCGACTATTACCCAATAAATAACACTTAAAGTTAATTTAGGTTAGCATATAATAACATCTAGTAATTATTGGGAATAACGTTGAACACGAAAATATATGCTATACATATAAAGAATTATAATTTTGATGTACGAATAGATATTTTTTATTGGAATAGGACAATTATTAGTCGAACTCCTCCGTTATGCCATTTTATTCTATAATCATTTTAATTCTTCAATAGGAAAAAATTATTGTAATCGTCAAATAAACCACCTCCAAAACTTTCATTTCATTTCGTTTTTGAGGGTTCTGACATGTCTCCTTCGAAATAAACGTTGTATAATACTGAACGGAATGGGCCAATACGCCATATGACCAAATAGGTCATAAGGTATCTTCTATTACACATTACATGTCCCCTGGAAATTTAGCTGTGTACTTGGTAATTAGAGACAATTCCAGACTTAAACGCCTATTTTCTTAAGCTTCAAATTGCAGCACTATAGTTAGGTCAACTAAAGCTCCTAGTTTCGCAATGTCCAAGATAAAGTAAATAAAACTTAATAACATTTTAAAGATCACATTCTCCTAATCTTACCGCATATTTAGAACGCTACTTCTTGAAGTAATGCAAAATATAATTTGGTTTAAACTAGATCAACAATCACCCAATAATAAATTAAACACATGCCTTAGTGAAGTTAAGAAAAGCTTGGTACCTAATAATAATTTTAATTCAATAACATGCGTTAAAATATTTTTTGACAAATTAATTCCTTTAATGTTAAAGTTTATTGTACTCGTATAGCCGCTCACGTGACCCTGTAACAATCTTTGCTATAGATTACTGTACTATCCTACTATAAGAATCCCGGGTCAATGAAAGTGGTATAATCTAAACCCGCTACTCACTATTTGGTTCGATTCGTTCATAAGGTCGCTAATGCCGTTGGGGGACGGTCATGTCAGTCAGCGACTTTAACTTTATATTATTTGTTACAACAGGTGTCAATTGTTATACTGTATTTTGGAAGTTAATTAGTTACCTTTAATAAAAAATTATTTATATTTTTATAAATATCTATATTTTCCATGCAAGTTTTACAAATATATGCCTATTAGAAGGTATCTTGAACGAAGCTATGTGTTATATCTACCATACATCTGCGTATTGCTAAATATTTACATTATATATAAAACTCGTTCGAAACGGAATAAAATTTGAATAGGGCTTCGAAAAAACCAGTCAGCGATTCGTATAGTCCAAAAAATTTTCTCCACATGTTAAAGAAAGCTGGCAAAACTCGTATTAAAATAGCTATCTTATGGACAGCAGATTTTTGAAGTTTTTTTTTAGCTCAGGATCCATGTAGTCATTATAGGCTTTAGATATCATCACCAATATAGGTTCAATGTAGTCTATAGGTGAACGTTTTCCAATTTGGTGATCGAAGGGTGTGGTGAGTTTCATAATGTTTTCCTATAAAAAAATTATTATTTTTTAAATTTTGCGGATTTAACCAATACATTGATATGTTGGATGTACACTGTCTGCCAAATTAGACTGAACAGTGGTTTGATCATCAGTAATTTTTTTTTGCATTCAGCTGGCTGGCTTTTTAATATTCTAAATACATGTGTGTTTTTGATGGCCTGTTAAAAATTAATTTGCATATCTGGTACGTTGCATTAGTAAACTTAACTGATTAAAGTTATTAGGGATATATAAAAAATAAATAATTGATATATAAAAAAGTTATTGGTGATCAAGCCCAGTATAATTTCGCAGCCAGTATATGTATTTCTATTTTAGCAACTAACAAGTTTCCACCAATAACGAACAGCTGATTCCAATTGTAAATCAAAGGACGAAAACATTAAACTATTTTAATAAAGGAGTGCATTAAATATAGCAGCAAACTATTTGAAAATATTAATAGAAAAACATAGATATTTAAGAAATGCTGACTTATTCTGAGGCATCAACTGAAAATACCCAGTTTTTAGATAGATAAGTCCAGATGGGCAATAATTAATAACGAGAATCGGTAGAGAACAGTGGTTAAAATATTAGTACAGTTAAAATACGACGTTTGCACAGATGGTTTTTTGAAAGCGAAAAATACAAGCTGGTATATAAAGGTTTTAAAGTTAGGTGTTCTGAAATCGGATTAGGCAGAAAAAATGATCTTAAGAAACTCGCATTTATTAAGAACAGGTATATCCAGGGTGGAATGAATAATAACCTGAAATAAAACCAGCAACATGAAAATTTTTCATAATTTGGACAAACTGTTAAAACCCCTAAATTGATTTATTCGACTCCGAATCTTCTGGTAATAACAAGTTCACTGTGATGCCATCTGTGTAAGAATTATGACTTTTTTGTTGAACCATCCCGTATATTGTTACTTTTTCAAGTTACTGGAACATTCCAAACGCATTTTATGTTATACGTCTTGCACCAAAATTCAAAAGTTTCGAAGAAAAATTGTCGTTCTGGACCGCTTAGAGCCATCTATTTCCCAAATTGTTACACTAAGAATACAATGACTTGCACTGTCCATAACTTTTGAAAATCTTTTAGGTTCGGTTAGACATTCATTTGATGTCATCAAATCGATTTTAAAAAGTTAAGATAAGAAAGGGCATTTCATTATCAGTTTGGCCGACAGAGGACTCTAAGTTGCCTACGATTTGGACATGTCATTTTTCGAAAACAGTTGGATTTAGGTTTAAGATATGTAACATAAAATGTATTTGGAATTCTCTCCATACCAGAATGATCACAAAATAAGTTAATGTACGAAATGGTGCGTTTCAGAAAGTCTATGACGTCGTTATTCTTACACAAAACACAGCAACACATGAAGAAATTAGTTCAAACAGCTAAACCCTTTTTTTAAAATCATCAATCGTTTTCAAATTATTGAATTTGTTCCAATTAACTGGCCCACCTTAAGAAATGTCACCCAGAATCCGCGAAAAATTCTATATTTTATTATGTATGTCTTAATTTGTAGTAAATGTTCTTAATTTGAAGCTCATTTTCAATCATTGAATTGTCATTTTTGAATCAAAGTTATGCATTTTTTCCAATAAAATTCTTAATAAACGTTACTAAGACAAATTCTTTCTTTCTATTTCCTTAATATATAGATAGTTTTTAGCTTTTATTTGTTGAAACACGTAGCTTAGATTAGGAAAGAGAAACCGTAAATTAATGCATATGCAGTTGTGATGCGATTAACATGTCGACCAAAAAATATGCTACATTAAGAAAAGTAAATAATTACCCAAGATAATTTGTATATAAAATATTTAAAATAATAATACTTGCCCTTTCATGTCTTTCTTTAGTTTGACTACCATATTCTTGCATAGCTATTTTCAGAAAATTCAGGATATAATCCATGTCATTCACATTCCTTAAGTCCCTCCGTTTTATTTTTCTAGTTTGTCCTTCAACTCCTATAAATCTGTCTATATAGCTATCAAGCGTATTTTGGCAACCTCCAAGTGAATAACATATCTTGTATACGAACATTGGGAAAAAGAGAGCGGTCAAAACTGATAGTCCAGCCGCAATAACAACACCAACTACAAGGAAAATAATATAAATTATTGTACAAAAAATTGGTAGCTTGGGAGGAGTTATGACGAGCTTTGTTAACAAATTTACGCCAAAGATGTTATTAAGCCGCTTATCTACATGAAACAGAGCCTCAAATTGTATAGTTGTCGCAATGTATAAAATAAATATAACTCGGCAAAGAAAACCCCGAAATGTAACACAGTGAACTTAAAAGAGAATATTTATTGGGAAAATTGGCGAAAAAAATGAATATGCGCTTTTGTTCAGCATCTTTCAGACATTCAAAATCTTCTTACATTTAAATTACAACTGATCCTTTTTTAAAGTTAACCCGTTTTTTTAATTAAATTCTTTAAAAAATCGTTATTCCAAAAAGCATAAATTTCAAATGCCTTATAACCAATTTTATGTTAGGGATTAACATTAGATATTTTCAACCCAAAAGGTTAACCCTGCAATTTTTAATGGAAAGGAGGTCGAGTGAGACCTCGTTTTAAATTCTCTTTTCAATGCCACTTGTTTTTATGTTGTATGCCATTGCATAGCAAAGCCCTATCATTTCGAATTTGTCCATATTTGGTTAAAACTTACAACCAAACTAAACTCGTCAAAAATTTTTTATGTAGGTTTTTGAGTACAGAGTTTTTGTACATAACAAACAAATTACTTTCTTGTTATTATTCCAAGTGCTCGAGCTTTTTGATTTAATTAAAAAAAATAGAGCCTATTCAACTGCTGAAAATAATATAAGGATTAAATTATTTTATAAAAACAACACATGTGCTAGCACAGCCATAGCCACTGAACTGTTAATCAATAAATTACTTTTAATGTGTACATGCAGGACGAAAATATGTATGAGAAACTGTACAAAATTAGGCGACTGCAATCGCAGTTTTTAGTAATACTAACGTTGATCCTGCAATATCAGGGATAACTTCAACAGCAATCATAGAGCATTAAAATCTTTATTTACATTACAACGCACGCAACAATATTTGGATCAGTGTTGCCACTAGCGAGAATGTTCATTTTCTGGTCTGGCCGTTCTATTGGCAGTTCAGTGACCTGTACGATCAACGGATTTGTCTCCACTGGACTGCTTTCTGTGAAAACATCTTAAAGCTAAAATATATTGTACGCAGCCTGATTCGTTGAATGCCTTATACCAACGAAATTTAAATGAGTGCCACAACTAACAACAAAATCTTAATTGTTTCAAGGATAGTGGTGGTGAATCTCAACATTTAATAAATAATTACCTACGATGAGTTTAGAATTGTATTTATTCCATTTCAAATACAATTTCTCAGTAAATTGCAAACCAACATTAATAAAATTGGTATCACTGAGAGGACAATTTAATACGCTTTAAAAAACATACTACTCGACCCCTTTTATTTAAAATTGTAGGGTCAACTATGTGCTCGCTTGAGGGTTGATTTGGCGGGGTGAAAAATATGTGGTAACTATGTCCCCTGGAAAATAAAATTGAGCGGGCGGGATAGTGGGATTGACATTTGTGTTTAGCGAATTTTTCAACAGGAATATAAACTTGAGAAAAATGGGTTAAATTCAATCAATTTGTAAGGTGTAAAATTACAATTTGTCCTAGTAATGAAACAATTTATTTTGTCTTTAGGAGTAGTTTAATGAACTTAACCACTAAGACTGCTGTCCCTACGATAAATTTTTTACAACACTTAACTATACGCGGTAAATAACGGCATATAAGTTTGAATATAGTAGTATAAAGATTACTAACCTTTTTTTATGCACTATACAGTGCGAGTTTAAAGAAAAAAACGGTTTGTGTATCAAATATTTTGATCTGACGATTTTCCAGAAATTGGCAGTAAAAAAATTATTTTATGAAACAAAATATAATGCTTGAATGAATGAACAGGGTGTATCAAAAAACTTGCAAGAGATATAACCTATTAATTAAAATAGAAATAATAAAACTAAAATACTATTTTGTTTCATTTTAAAATGGGTTTAATGTGGCTTTCACTCTACTCTAAACGTATAATAGCTTTCTTCCTAAATGCTTGCCGAACTGTTAAATGGATAGCTGAAATGACATCCTCACATATACCTATTATTCTTTGCTGCATATTTCAAGAGTCATAATAGACATCGCTATGGTTTTCTTTTTAATTAAACCCGCAAAAAAATCAAGGGAAGATTTGTTGAGTGATTGTGCAGGGCAGTTTAATGGTATTTCATAAGCTTTGCTTAAGGTACTGCTTGCTTCTCGATGGTAATATAATGGATTAAATATTAATTAAATTTTTGGAGTATTTGACAATGACCTTGGCAAATCTTTTGCAGAATAGAGTTGCTTCATAAAAATATTTTTCCCAAAAATTGTTAACATCGACATGGCATGGCAAAATGATAAACTCTTGGCAATGACAATCGAGCAATATACAGAGGATAGAACATGCAATTACGCAAAATTAAAGAGAACTAATGTCTTACTCTAGGGGCTTGATGCATAGGACAGCCACCATTCCGAGGACTTTTTTGCCACAAGAATGTTTGTTTTTGTCTGGCTTTGGTTTTGAAGTTTAGCTAAAGCTGACCTGTTTGATGACGCAGCCTTATGAGGTTTTGGTGACAACTATTCAAGAATTTACGTCTATATATGTTCATATAAGTATAAATAATAAGAAACATAAGGGCTTTTTCCAGTCAACTCATGTTTCACCAAATTTTTTAAATGTAGGGATATTTATTAAACCATACTAAGCCAATTAAAAGAAAAACATCGATAATTGAAATATCACTCAGAGATATGTAACAATACAATATTTGAGGTCACTTTAAAATAGTATTAAAATGAAAAAAAATTGTTTAAGGCACCTTATTGTTTTTGTATTAGTATTTTTTAAATTAAGACGATGTCCAAGATTTTTGAGACACATTATATTATGTTAAAGAATATTTGAAAGGCATTTATTTTTTTCAAGTACGTTCTTAATTTTTGAACTATTAGAAGTACCTTAAAGTACAAAGTTTTATCTCAGAAAAGATATCTACTTAAGAATGACCCATGTACAAAATTTTTCACACCCTTTTACAAAGAATTGCTTATCTCTGTAAAAACATTATCAAAAGGTATTTATATTATTTTACGACCTTTTTCCTCACTAGTGCTTATTTAGTAATTTTTAGTACCGTAAGTAGATTTATTGCCAAATAACTGATTATACTTAACGAATATTTATGCTAGAGAATAAAAATTATTTATATTTTGTTTACCTGTTACAACAGCCGCAATATTGTATTTAGTCCAGACGAAATTGGGAGAAAATGGATTATATACCATCTCGCTTTCACTTGGTCGTAACTGCACATCTGTTGGTTTGGCGGATGTAGTAAATACCAACAAAAAAAATAAATACGTAATAAAAGATGAGTTTGCCCTAAAAAATATTTACGTGGGGTTATCACACGTGGTTGTTTAAAAAAAATAAATTTTATTTCTATCGAAAGAGAAAAAAAGCGATCATGCTCAAAAGAATAGCCAAATAGTCACAACAACCTATTTTTAAACAAAAAAAAACAGAATTTTAATTAAAAGTACATGTCATATTTCCGAATGAAATAAATTTTGTTTCGTTTTGAAATAATATTTTTTCAATAAAAAGGGTAACTATTAGTTGTTAAAAAATTAAATAAAATTTAGTTCATTTAAAAAGAAAATTATATCATCTGTAATCCTTTTTGTTTAAAAATAAGTTCTTATGGCGATTTTGGTTTACTTTTCACCCTTGTCGCTTTTTCTCTAAATATAATTATAAAAATAAATACTTAAAACATAAAAACTAATTTTTGTTCAAATATTTATTTTTTTAGATTAAGAAATTAATTAGAAAGTCTTATTTAAAGAAAATTATTTTAGTGCCATGTTGAAGAGAGTTGGAAACTTAGATTTAAAAAATAGAACATTCAATTTGATTGATTTGCACAAAAACGACACACCATTCAATTTTTAAATTGAACTGCTAAATACCGAAAATTTTATACGCTTAGTGACCACCAGAACTGTCTTTTCAAACGTTTTATCAAAATTTATTAAACAGAAAAAAAAGTCGAAATTTTTTGGTGTTATGTGGTTTTTGTTGTTTTGCAAGTTGTATATTGGACGTAGAGGTCTGAATTCAGAGTAGTTTTGTCGAACTCCAAAATTTAAAAACGAATAAATTGTTTTTTTTTGTTCTAATTGGGCCAATGCCAGTAGAAGCGTCTACATTTATGTTTTTGTTAAAAAAAAAATGGTTAAACATGCCATTTTCGTACAAAAGTCAAAAAGTATGATTTCCAGCCATTGTAAGATAGACAAACTCAGGATTTCCTTCCATTGTAATCTCACGAATATGTTTATACAAAAGAAATCGAGGGGAAGTGCAGTTAAATCTCCGTTAGATTGTCTCCATTGAAAACGTATTTAACATAACTTTGTTGGTAATGAAATGTTTCTATTGTTAGGGAAATTGAAGTATACTATTTATGTTATATGTATAAAATTATGCTCAGTAACTATAAGCACATATATAAATTCTGTTATCTGTGAGTGATGGAATTCGTTACGAGGTAAGTTGTAGGTAATCTAAATGCTAATTTAGTAATTTTTTAATTCTTCTCACTACTTATATGTTATAGCTTAAAGTTTAATAATTTTAGTATCCCATTTTAGTATGTATTTGGAGTGTGAGCAGGAATGTAGAAATTTTCACGTGTGGAGTAGTGGCGTCTATAAAATTTGCTTTGAGATTTTTCTTTCCTTTCCTTGAAAAATATACAATATGAAATTATTAGATTTGCGTTAAAAATTTGAGAGATCCAATAATCCATTTTAAAGAGGTTAAAGAATTTTAAAAACTGTAAAATGGTTCCTCGCTTTCTGTTTTATACGTAATTGGATGAATGGACGACTAAAGTTCTTACTTTATACACTTATTTAATTTTAGTTTAAGAAAAACTATCTCTCCACCCCCCTAAATACGCCACTGGTGTGCGGGATGCCAAAATAAATAATCAGTAAGTTTGTACTAAGTAAATTTGAAAATTTAAAAAAAACTAATACGTAGCTGTAAAATAATTATTCGTCGAGAAATAAAGACTACTGAAAAGTGCAAATGCATGTTATCGTAAAGTATAATCTCTGGAAAGTGAAACAAATACATAATTCCAAGACATAACTTATTCTTTGTTTAGTTACATTTTCTAACTGCATCATAGGTTCTAAATTAAAATGGATTTTATTTTTTTAATTAACCACTGGAGTGCTTCCACAATATTAAAAAATCGGTAAATTTCCTTTACCCGGAACATCCCTCGTTATGATCTTTCCTTTTATTAGAAATAGCGAATTTCGTTCCGAACATAGTTATTTGTAAGATTTCTATACTGTCTTCTCAAATTTTTCTATTGTGCGTCATTTTGGTCCACCATATTGGATTCGTCCCAATATTTTACCAGTTTCTCCCTATGCCACGCGTAATTTTTGTACATATTTTAAAATAAATTGAATAAGTAGTCGTTACAATGGTTTTTTTAAGACCGCCATTGATCCGTCATGTCATGTTGCATTTGTACCATTTTATACCTATATTGTATTTCATTTTTCTGCAAAACTTAAAGTCAATGGAATAAAAAGAACATTTTTTACGTTGATTTTTTACACGTTTTATTTGGCCCTCATTCTGTTTTGCCACTTTGAATTGGTACCATAACTTTTCCAGTTTATCTCTATATCACACTTAATGCTTCAACAAAATTTAAAATTAATCTAATAGGTAGTTTTTTCAGACTCATTTTTTTAATATTTTATTAGGCCCCATATTTTATTGCTATCTTGGATTCATACCAAAATATTACCAGTTCATTCCTATGTAACACTTGAATTTTTGTGCAAAATTTGAGGCAAATTGGATAATTAGTTTTTTAGTAATAATTTGCCTAACGTTTAAGTCAACCCCATATGATCTTTAATTTTTGACCTAAATTTGAAGTCAATCGGGTAAGTAGCTTTTAAGCTATGCCGCGACACACAGACCGACGAAATTGAGATCATTTTTTGGCATCTAGGGAGGCTTAAACAGGAAGATATGTACAACCAAGGAGGGGGATTTTTTCACGAATACAAGAACTTTGTTTGGCCCACATTTTGTTACATCATTTTGAATTCGTACCACAATTTTACCACTTCATGTTTATATCGCAATTAATTAGAGTACACAATTTTAAATCAATTCATTAGGTAATTTTTTTAAGCCTGAATTTTAACATATTTTAATGAACCGCCATTTTATTTCATCATCTTGCATTCGTACCAAAATTTTACCAATTTATTCTTACACAATACTTGATTTTTGTGCAAATTTTGAGATAAATTCTTTAAGTAATTTTTTTTACGTTTTTTTAACTTTTCACTAGGCCGCCATTTTGTTTGGCCATATTCGATTTTTATTAAAATGTTACCAGGTCATGGCCATATGATCCTTAATTTTTTACCGAAATTTGAGGTCAATCGGTAAGTCGTATTTTAGCTATGCCGCCAACAGACCGACGGAATTAAACAAAAAAATATATTTTTCGACATCTAGGGACCCTAAAGAGAAGGACCCCTAAAGATCTGAAAAAATCTCGAAGGCTAATTCCCTTTTACGAGTGGAGTGAAAATATTAAAAAGATAGTATTACTCATTGTAAATATATTTAACATGTGAACAATTATTTTTCTTTCCATTATGTAATAAAATTTCAAACCGTGAGAAGTATATTAAACAATACCAAGCAGAGAAAATGCCACGAATGCTGAAACAGCAGTTTCGGTGCTAGTAGTCTAAAATCAAAACAAACATAAAAATATTCAAATCTCTTTTGAGAAGTCCACACTGTATTGTTTTACCTAGACAGTATTTGCTTCTTAATATATAAATATAACTCAAACAGAATATATCCGAAAAGACCCTTTGGGCAATAAAAGCAGTAAAAGTTGTCCGTTTGATTTCCATAACAAAGGCAATAGAGCCAGATATTGGCCGACAAAGGAAATTGTCTTGTTAGCTTACAATATACTTGTGGAGTAGACTTAGTTCCCTGGGAGGAATAAAGATGCTGAAAATGGAGATTAAAGGCAAAATATACGTTTCTCGGTTGTTACTTTTTGTTCTACAATTTTTTGAAACGCTTGTCTTATTTAACGGCTATTTTTTATTGGAAGTAGATATTGGTATTTATTAAAACTAGCGATATCTAAAAGTTTTATTCTCCACCTACAGGCTATATTCCTGAACCATTTTCATCCGTGAGGCATTAAAATATTCGTCTGTATCCCACGAGTGTTCTTATATAAACAATTAAAATGGCCGAAATAGTACGCCCTATTACAATTAAATTAAAGACCTCATTGAGACGATTTTAAGTATATATATATATATATGTACCTTCTTAGAGTAAGAATTAAGTAGAGATCACAATCCATTCATAAATCACGTTAGGGGTATGCGCCAACATGGTTCCACTATTTTTCACATTCTATCGACCAATGTTCAAACGGTGGCCATTTGTTCGCGAATGCCAGCGCGAGTTTTCACTTCCCGCATAGGGAAATATCATTAAACGTGAAAAAATCATCGTTCCAAGTTTTTACGCTCAATCGGTCTGTTCTGGTATAGCTAAAAAATCCACTTACTAGATTAACTTTAATTTTATTTAATTTACCCCAAAAATTACGTCTGATACAAAAAAATATTGGTATGAATTCAATTCGCGGAACAAAATGACGACCTACTTCACTAGTAAAATCAAACCAATAAGATAGGTAAGTTTAAAAGAAGTTAGTTATTTATATATTATTAAACTTTAGTTTTTAGTTATGTTTGCCTTATCTCACTGCCATTTTGTAATTGTGACATTTAGAAAAATTATTTGTTCAGTTGTTTAAAATGTCATCTTAAACCTGTAACTGTCAAGTTAGACCTTGTCTAAATTTAAACCTCTTTACTGAATATTATTGTTAGAGTTTTAAACTATAATCATTCAATGCTTTTAACGCGCTTTTATTAGCTTGGACAGGTTGTAGGTTGTGCGCCACACATACAATTAATTTAAAAAATATTGATTCTTAATAATAGCTTAGTAGAAAGCAAAGGAGAGAAATGTTTTTTGCAAGTATACCTCCTTTATTCGATTCTAAACTTCTTTAGTACCTATTGCTTGCATAACAGACAAAGGTTTTTTGGAACATGCCTCGGTCGTATTTTAGCATTTGTATTCGACATAAAAACAAATAATTATGTAAGGAAGACTTTAGGGGGGATACAATAAAATTTATCAGGAATATTCTTATTTCCTAAAAAACTGAAAGAAATACATACAGAAAATCAAAAAATTTAAAATTACAAATTGCACAGTTCTAATAGCAGCCCTAACATGTTTAAAAAAGAACAATTATGTTTGTGGTCCTAGCTAAAAAGTTAAACTATAAATCATGTTGATATTATGAACTCATCATCTTAACGATTTACTTGTACTTAAAATGCTTTCGTAAGGTCCTCTATTGTATGCAACCGTTCATAGAAAAATGTTATGCCGAACGTAGGAATATATTCACGTGTTTTTCAATTACTAGGACTCCTTTAACCACGTTCGTCAAGATATGTTCCTTTTTATCTTAACAAAAATTGGCACTGACGAAAACAAAACCTTGGAATTTGCATTATTTTAGAGACAATTATTTTTTTTTATTTTAAAGTTTACAAAATATAACAAAAAAATAACCACAGGACTCCGGAGTTCATCCTTTTATATTCTCAGCACTTTTTATCAATATACAAACTGGCAACATTATTTAATTATCTCTTGAAGGTAAAGAAACAAAGATGAAAGTGACGGCATCCTGATCACCAACCTACATTACGCCGATAACACAGTAATTCTAACCGGGAATATCCAAGATTTACAAGCTACTATAAATGACATTAATAATGTAGGAAAGAGTACAATTCCAGTAAATCGATAACCGCAAGCACCCGCACGGTTCTTAATAGATGTGATAATGCAAATACCTACGCCCCACACTCTACGAGAATTATGATAGGTATAAAGTACGTATAGCAATGGCTCAAACTTTGCAACTCCAAAAAGTACTCGGTTGCCAGCGGCAAAACGTCGTATGTGCTCACTATTAATGTATGAAGCGAAAATCTGATCCTTCAACATAAATGAAATATGCAAACATTTCTAAAAGTTTCTTGGATAAACCACAAAACATTCGATGAAGTATTTCGGCGGACAAACGACGCGGTGTTTTAGAACTATTGGATAGCGTCAAACAACGAGAAACTTGCTATTTAGATCACACGAGAAGCTATAAATAATGTTCGAAAAAGTATTACAAAGGGTGAAATAAAAAGAGAAAAGAAACCACGATGTTCGAAATAAGGGCAAGATTTTTAGGCGAGCTAAAGAAGACACACTTCGTATAGCCAGTTAGGCACGTGGACGTCTATACGCTTCTTGAAGCATATGACACTAAAAGTTTTGATTGCTAAAATACGAAATAACTATTCCAACAAGGAGGAATATTTTAAATAACGTACATATTTTTTATTTAAAATATTTGGTAAACGCGATCGTATTCTTAGTACCGGAGAAATGGGTATACATATTTCTCTAGTGTAGAATTTGCACATGTTCTAAAAACTAGTCAGCAACTTGCTGAGGAACAGACTTTTACGTGTAAAGTACCCAAGTAGCACTTTTAGTCATGAATACGTCATTGTTATCACAAGTATTTTTATTGAAGTAACCCGAACTTGTTGTCGCCACATTCTGTTTAAGCTGAGTCATTACCAAAATGGGGAACAATTTCAGGGTAACTATTTCGTGTATAACATGTAACTGTGACTTTGACTATTACGTAGATAGTACGGAATTGTGTAGTTCCATTTAAGTAGCCGAATAGTAATAATTTACCCTATTCGTCACTTCCTTATTTCTGTCTTTATTTAATCTGTTTTAAAAAGATGTATGGTTTGTTTTAATACAAGCAAAACAGTTATGGCGACGACAAACACTCAAATTGGGAATATGGTGTAAGCGTATAGAATACGTTATTGGTATTTGAGGTAGGATACATGCGTTTCACTTAGTTTTCTGGCTATGCTAAAGACCTAAAATTAAAACGCAGGCAATTTCTCTGGTGAAACTACGCGCCTTTAAAATTCGTTAATTTTCAATACATTTTGGTTAAATAATTATTATTAATTAATTTGTATGCATTTTTAATCTTTATACTCACAAAAACAAACATTATAGCTAAATATTTATAGGTTAGATGAAAATAAACAATGGCGTTCTATTGGACTTTTACTTTTAGGTTGGCTGCATTTCTTTATTGAGAAGTTACTTAACATCAAGTGTCTAGGACTGCTCCCATACGCTTTTATAGTTTTGGATTCTTTAAATACGCAACTGTCACTTATACCCAATTACTTTGAAGTCTCCTAGTTATCTACAAAGTTTCCATTAATTCCATACTGTATATTGTTACCAAGCGGTTACGATTTGCGAACATTCCGCTGGTTCTTTAAAATTTAATGCGTTGTGTCGTAGCATGCGGAGAGTTGCGGTACTTGAGTCACTACTATAATTCTGCCATCTATCATAACTATAACCCTTTGTTTCGTTTTTATTTTTTGTTTCCTTAAAATACCGCTTTAGGTTGTTTTGTTCAGGCATCACATAACACAGTTGTGATATTTTTAATTTTATAAAATGTGGCTGAGTGACGAAAGCCACTGTGAACTTTTTTAACTTGTTACTCGTAGACGATAACACAACACATACACAACTAATTAATAGCTGTATGCTGAATTACAATGACGTTATAAGGACAACAGTGGCGACAATAGAAGCATGCATGATGCAAAATTTCTAAAAGTTTAAATGGGGGCACCCATATTATCGTTAGTTTTTAGCAAAATTTGCCTAAATTAATCTACTTTTATATTGACATCTGTCGGCGTCAGTTGTAAATGTAGGGTTATGTTAATGTTTAACTTTAATAATCTATTAGAACTATCTTGTACAAACTTACTTTTTCATTTAGATTTTTAACAAATAACAATGTTTGTGCAAGCGATAAGTGAGAATTGCCTGCCAAGTGAATTTAGGAATGTAATATGTACTGAAGAAGGCCTACAAAATAAAGTTTCTTTTATGCTAATCTTAGCGTGCTTCTACCTCAAATTGAGGTGCTGAATGAAGTAAAACATAAACTAAGACATAAAACAAAATTGTTTTTTACAGCAAAATAAAACCAAAATATAATAAAGTGCAATATTTAATAACTTTTATTGGAGTAAACTTAAACTTAAAACATTTACAATCCTAGTAATTTACACATTCATCACAAACACTTTATAACTACAAGCAAATAACAGGTGAACCAGGCTTAAATACATTTCTCCATATGACAATGACTGAGAACTTCTTGTTTGAATCAATATTCATTTTAATAATCACCAAAACTAATAAAATGAGACACCAAAACAACAAACCTCATAAGAAACCCACGTAGGCGAAAAGTAAACAAAGCGATTTTAGCAGCAATATGGACGAACCAATCAAAAATTGGTTACTCTATTGTTGCCACTGTCCTTATAAAATCACCGACCGAATCTCGTACCAGTGCCCCTTATCTCCGGGACCTCAAGTACAAGAGGTAATAGTTTACTTGTAGTAAATAATTACTGTAATTCTTACTTCTAAATTGCAACAGAAGAATAACGATTGGTAATAATAGCCAGTTTAAAGTAGCAGTAGAAGATAACTTTTTCTACTCGGCAACGGCTCGTTTTAGTTTATAGTAATACCTTATAGGAGTGCATTTGAACGAAATAGAGTAGTCTCTGCAAAGTTCAAGAAGGTACTGATACTTAAAAGTTGTAATTTAGTAAATATATCAGAAACAGTAACTTTTAATAATTACTATTATGTCACAGAAAAGAAATGACGACCTTAGAGTCAATTCCTTAAGTAGTTGCTTGGCAATAGTTATATAATTACTTCACATGCAAAATTACTACAAAAGTCTTATTTGCAGTAACAAATACATATATAATACTTAAAAACCTGTAACCCAAAGTGTTTGTTGATATATAGTAGGATTATTAGTAATAAATACGTAAAAACTCTTAAAGAGTAGTAGTGGAAACGGTTGTGGCTACTTTAGTGCTAGCTGGGTATTTGTATCAACGTTGTTGCAAAAGGAGCTAATTCATGTTTCAGTAAAAAATGTTTTAAGTTTTCAATCATAAATATTTTAAATGGTAATTGCTTATAGGTTACAAAATATATTTTTGCCATTTTATATCTCGAAAACTGAAAATCTCATATGTATTTTTATATTTTATAACATTTCTTTACAAACTTCTGCATTTACCCTCATCATTATATTAAAATCTTACATTTTACATTGTAGAATGTTTATTTATATAGGGTCGCCCAAACCAAAGTAACTTAATAATCCACGCATTTTTGTGATACTTTGTGTGCCGATTTCAAAAAAGGAGGATGTTCTCGTTGACCGATTACTGCGCGATGACTTGACCAATTTAGAGAAATTTTTCAGGAAGGGTATTTCCGTGGTAGTTCCAAAATTGCGGAATTGCGCTATTTTCATTTTATGCAACAGGGTTTCTGCGATAATTTTGAAATGCTTGGCCTATGAAACGTGATTAACTAAAAAAGATTTTGTGTAAGACTTGACCTAGAAGAGGGAAACATAATATATAAAATAATATGTATATAATAAAATCTTTAGTAAAGGCACTTGGTTAGACACATTTACAAGTAAAGAATAGTAACAATAACAATAACTATTATATATTCTATTTCCTTGTTTTAATAACTTTATTGGTGACGAAGCTCAATTTTACTAAGCATTTTAATTTTTCACAATTTGTAGTGCTGACTATTCTTGAATATGTACGGATGGTGCCTATACAGGGTGCCACAAATTCAAGTGCATGCATGGGCAGCCTTCGATCTCCTAAAATCATCAGAATTTCCTGAGCAGCGGACAGTGAATGAAAATACTGTAGAATGGCCTACGATGTCTCCAAATCTTTCGCCATTAGATTTTTATTTATGGGGTACTTTAAGACACGTTATTTATAAAACATAAATTCGTCACCGTTGATGAATTACGAATGCGAATTCTAAATGCTTTTGTTTAACAAAAGATGTGTAGAAAGATCAGTTTTGTTATGTAATTTAGACTTAGTCTTTTCTTGTTATCAATTCCTTTGTAATTATGTTATTAAATTTAAGTGTTATTTAAAAGCGATTCAAATATTTTATTTAAGTATAAAACATCTTCTTATACTGCAGGAAATGTTGCTATTATAAGGTGCTATTTATGTTAAAAAATCTCTTTGAATAAACTCAGGAAAAAATAAAAATGCTTCTACAAAATTTTGTTTTTTTTTTCGGATATCTCTGGAATCAGTTGGAATTTCAAAGTCCTTGGAGGTATTTTATTAAGCATTAAACTGCACAATTTTGCTTCATTTTGATCGACCTCGTATATGTTACGGTTTCAGAGATTCCCATGCGGACACTTAAATGTATAGCACCCTATATAATTTTAGCTACTCTGGTTATATGTACACAAACTACCTTGAGAGGATTTGTCCAATTTGGACAAATTGTTCAAGAAGTATTCAAGGTAATGCTTAGGTGGTCTTATATCAAGTATATTAGAAAAAAATTAAAAATGGCGCAAGGAAGTCGAATAAAGTGGGTGATCTGAAATATCGTAGTTCAGGTGGCATTTTGTTGATTGTCTATAATAATGTTTAGATATGTATAGGTATAGGCTTTTTATTCAACATTAGTTATCGTGATTCTAGAAAAACATATATATGCAATGGACACCAGTAATTGTTTATTTTATTGGCAAAAATCTTTAGGTTGTGACCTCGAAAACTTTGAAGTCGGCCTTTACAATAAAACTTAATAAATAAATAGAACTAAAAAGTGTAAAACAAATAATTTTATATACAAAAATAGTATAAAACTGACTGCCACCAATAAAAAATAGTATTGTAGTTCATCCCGAAAATCTTACTTTATGAAATAAAATCAGTGAGCATAAATTTCACTTGTGGTATAAATGTTTTCTTGTGATAGAGTTAGTAATTTGGTATTATTTGGACCTTGACTTAATAAAGGCACATTTTCAAGATGGAAAAAGAAAAATGTGAATATAATATGTATATGCCCTCTATTTGACGTTCAAAAAAGCTTAATTATAAATGCCAAATATCTAATACTTATTTATATCATTTGTGATAAATGATATCTTTCTGCTTCGTTGTTTACGAGACAATGCTCAGTGTAGCTGTCTTGTTAAGTAAATAAAATGACGTTAGGCATGTGTATTGTAATTTATAAAGAAGTATTATCAGAAAAGTAGGTAAAACATGGATCTAAGGGAAGGTAATATAAAAACGCTATAAGGTTTAAGGTTTACACAAGGTTGGCACTTGCAGTAAACTTAAAGGGCTGTGTACACGTGCAATGTAATGAAAAAAAAGGGTTTGTCTGTTTGAGTTGTATATTATTCAAATCCAAAATTATAGCAGAGCACTTTCGACTAACTAGTCATCATCAGTGCTACCCGTCAATAAGCAGGCAGAAAGATAAATGGTACTATATCGATATTCTTAAAACTTTTTACATGTAAAATGGCATGATCAATTAGAGAAAATTTTGTCTGCTTTATCATGCATATATAAACTATGGCTGCTTTTTAAAAAATAAATTTAAAAAAATAAAATGTAATTTGGTGTTAGGCAACTTTTGTTTTGTGTTTGTTACATGTAAAAAGTTTTAAATACATTAGTTAGTCGAAAGCGCTCTGCTGTAATTTTGAATTTGGATAATATACACGTTATACAGACACACCTTTTTGTTTCATTAAAATATAATAACCTTGTAATTAACTTTTAAAATCGTGTGATATAAACAATATAGTTGACCTTGAGAACAAACCTAGAAGGAACCCTTCTTAACTCGCTTCCATTTTATTGTGAAAATATATACTTTTATTGTGGAAGTTTTTAAGTTGTCAGACTGTGGCATCTGAGCACTAAGTATTTATATTGTACGTTGTAAAAAATGCCTGCGAAAACTGATTCAGTTCCAGTCAAACCTGTTATATCCTATAATTAAACCATATTTTTATCAATGTAATTTTTTGTAGTATAACAACATAAAAGGATTTAGCTGTAGGCATTTAATAGAGTAACGAATTATTTATTTTTAGAGCACCGAATTATTGTTACAGTGAAATTTACCCGTTTTTCCACCTTTCGTCAATATAAAAACTTTTTCGTAACTACACATCTAAAACATTTTCGATCTTTCTTTTCTGATAATTTGATATTCAGGCGCTTTCCATATAAAACGGGAGATAAAAGTTTATGGTTTATTGCGCGGTTTGAGAATATGTTAAAAAATATCTAGGTTATTTTAGGTCTAAAATATGTATATCAAGGATGCGTGACAAAATATGCAGGCGTTTTTTTGCGAATAAAAATTCAGTTTAACCAAAGTTTAAGGCTAAATGGAAACTTGTTTAACTCGCTCTCGGAACTTTTGATGTGGCTGAAGCCACTTTTCACTTTCCTCATATTTTACGCTTGCGCATATCTTTTTGAAAATTAAGCAACTGGACTAAACATCCATAACCGGCCTTTTGGTGTTGGGAATATAAATAAATTTAATATCCTTATTAAAATTATTGTGATGTTAAAGATGGATATGCTATATATTCATGAAATCGTATTTGCATTTATAGTTATAAAGGTATCAAGAGTATTATCAGGCTAATAACGCTTGAAGTCGACAGAAAGCGTTATCCCTTATCATAACCGTGGTACCCATGATATAATAAACCGAAGATATGATATCGATTTGCTACGTCATCGCGTGATTAACGCCGGCTGTCAAACGGCAGCTGGGGCACATAAATGTTAAACTTGTTTAGTGTGTGTTGTTTTATTCCCTCTCATACCTGCATTTTTTTTAATTAGACCTCCTCCCCTCAAATAGAACTTAGTTACGTCCCTGTACTTATCAAAAAACACAGATATTATAGCATATTTAGTTCTCAATTAAACTAAATACAAAGGTGTATAACAAAATAACAGTTTAAAATTAAATATTGTCGGATTTTATACAACCTTAACTCTTCCTTTAGCCTGTTTTTTATATTTTTATTAAATAAATATATAACTACCATGTCATAAGTTTTTAATTTCAGCGAGGTATATGTCAATGTTTCGTTAGAAAAACATCTTTAGAATCTTTTAGAAACGACATGCATCTCCCATAAGCAAATTAAAAAAACTACGCACGCAATGACGTCACTGCGCGAACTGGTCGCATTTGAGACTGTCTAGATATCACACCTTCCGTTTATTATTTCATGCGTGGTGCTTGCAACGTTTATTACCTGAGTAAGTAATTTTTTTTTAGAAAAATCTAGTTTTAATAATTAATAAACTAAATTATAATTTTTTAATGCCCTATGACGTTATTTTTGTGTAATAATGCCTTAGGGTGTTATTTCTTATTATATTATAATTCCCTAAGGCGTTATCCCTTAATTAACTAACTTTGGCATAATGCCATTATTTGTCAATAATAAGCTAGTCGGACATTAAATAATAAAACTGCTCAAAACTCGAAAACAATATCAAAAGCTTTTTTGACATAATATTTCTTTTTTTTGAATTTCTTAACCGATTTAAATACAATTTTCGGATTCAGCGACGGAGAGTGCTTTAATGCTTTTCTTTTTTATTTTTTCGCGTTGTACAGGGTGGTAAAAAAGGTAATGTTAAAAAATTTCAACGAGGTGTATTTTCTTCGATATTATATATTATATACCAGAGCTAGTACGTCATTTATTTGACACTGAAATTAGCAAAAAACTGCACGCCTTCTAAAAATTTTAAAAAATGGTAAAGAATTTTTTTTTTATTTTATACCTACAAAGCCTATATTTCAACGTAACGGAATGTTCGCAAATCTAAATCAATTTATAACTGCACTTTTATCAATAAAATCGTTGGACAAAAAAATGTATTCTAGTGTTTCCATAGGCTACTTTACAACTTTGGCTTTATTTGGCTAATTCAATACCTTAATAAAAATATGGCAAATTTATTTTGATCAACAAAATTACGTTTAAAATACGAAATTAATTACGAATATTCAGGCGATTTATTTACTAAAAATAGATAATTTAATTTAACTTTGCTTACATTCGTCTCGGTGAAATAGCACTATAAAAAAAAAGATGAGGAAAAATTGACGTCAAACATTATTATTGAAATTTGGTATAATGCAAAAAATAAAATGGAGCAATTTTTTCTTTACGATTTTTCAAAATTTTTAGAAAAAAATGAGTTTTTTGCTATTCTGTGAAAAAAAAATGTCAAATTTCACAGGTAAGTTAAATCACGAGACTAACTTCTTTACTGTTTCATTTTGTTACTCTGTCATTTTGTTTTGATTTTCAGGGAAAAAATTTGATTTAAAACCTTTAATAGAATTTACCAAATGTTTGACAGTTTTATACTTACATTATGGCGTTACTAAATCAAGCCCAATTTTGGCATTTTGTGTAAGATAAAAGCCCTGTTTAAAAATTGTTTTGTTAAAATGAACTAACGTTATCATCAACAATAGAAATAGGATATTAGGCAATTATAAATCTGCACGTTTACCATTTTTGTCTGAAATTAGTTGTTTTTAAAAGCTTTTACATAACTTCACTTGGGTGTAAGTTATATAAAAGTAGTATTAGTAATATTATTGTGTTCAATCGTGAATGCCCTATAAAAGGTGCCTAAAAAATAATGCAAAAATGATAAAACAGTTCACATTTTCGGAATTGACTGAGATTTGGTATACATTCAGAAACCCGATGACAATACAATATTATTTTATCTATTCGCGAATGTCTTTTACAGGGTGCTTAACAAATAGTGCTAAGAAGTACAAAAATTCCTGTTATCGGAATTGACTGAGATTTAATATACATACATAAACTTGATGGCCATACAATATTATGGTGTCCAATCGTGAATCTCTTATACAGACGCCTAAGTAATAAATAAAATAAATAACACAGAACTTTCAAAATTTTTAATATTTTCTTAAAAGCTCGAGGCGTGAGACGTCATTACACTTGCAGAAGAAAATATTCAAATTTTTAAAAGTTTTCTTTATGTAAGTTTAAGTATTTTTTTACATCTCCGTTCAATAGTTTTCAGAAAAAAATAACATCCCGAGGTAATGACGTAGGCTACAAAATATCAACAATAATGAGGAAGATCTTTCTTTAAGAAAATACACAATATTGAGAATTTTACTTTTTTTTCCATTTAGGGGGGTGTTTTATTTAACTTTGAATGGATAGTTTATACGAAGTATTTACTGACTTTTGTTTAACATAATTGTGCAAACTGTGTAAAATATAGCAATTAAATAATGTTTTTTTATAATACATGTAAAATGATGATATTATTCACATCAATTATATATATATATATATATATATATATATATATATATATATATATTATATTATTAATAGTTAAATTGTGTATTCTTGGGATATGGTCCTTTAGTTTAAAAAATAACTACATTAAGTAGCACAAATCTTTATTAATGACGTTTCGGCCGTACGTTCAGGCCTTTTTCAAAATCTACAAGAGATAAGCCGGTCAGAATGAGTTTTAAATTTTAACTTATTGCTAGGACTTACATAAATAGTAAAAAGAAACTTGAGCAAAATCTCTGCCTCGTAAAATATTATCAATCTGTATTACAAATATGTGCGGATTGCCATAAAATATTTATAAAACAAAAAACCACAATTATTTTGCATACTGTATCGAGTACGTCTAATGACATGTAAAGGTGAACGTCTTGTCTTGTCTTTATATATATATATATATATATATATATATATATATATATATATATATTTCATTATTCCAGTCTATTTAGTATCAGATAACAAATTATACATGTAGAAACTTGAAATTGAACAGAAGTAAAAATAAGATAATCGATATTTTGGTCGGTATTGTTGGTAAAAATTAAAAAATATAAATAATGCTAAATAATTTATGCAGTTAGCCGTTACTTGATGGAAATTCTTTATCACTAGTTTAATAAACTATTGTTTAATAATTTTCACTAATTTATTTCAGTTTGACCTCAGTTTCCACACTGCGTCTTTTTCAAAAACCAAAAAAATGCTGTTGAAATACAAATAAATTAGATTATACACATAAGGACTGCAAGCTAAATACAATTTTTCCAAAAATATTTGTAAATATTCAGGCATACTTCGAAAATATCTAATGTTGATTGAACTAGATTATAAACATTTAAGTTTTGTAAGATGTATTACTGTTACAATACCAATATGATAAAAAATGTAACTTACATTTTAAACCTTCAAAAGAGGGTCAAGTGAATATCACAACAGATCAACTTAAACTGAAGTTTGCTAAATAATTCTTAAAGCAATAATCGTAAAGCAATTACTAGAAAAATACATTTAGTTAAAACTGATTTCCAGGTAAGAGTACTTTAGACAGGTAGATAAATAAATATGAAGAATTTGCCATTTACAAGGGACGAAGAAGCAATTATCTCATAAAAGGCACTTTCAAACTTTAAAGGGTTTTCATGTAGCAATTTAGGGGGTTTATAAATTGTACAGAGTCAGAGCAACATCCCATTTCAAAAGTTATGTATATGATATTTTCGTCAATCTTGTGTTTTATTCATCAAGCCTAATAGTCATCCTAACAGTACTCATTAAGTTCCCATCTAATAGGCATATATAATATTTACTATACTGAAATAAAAACGATGTTTTAATATATAATACCAATTTGTCGTTTTACATTTTTTATATTTAAATTCCCTATCTCATTTTTGTTATTTATCATATTCCTCAATAAAAAAAGTTTTATTTAAGAAAACAGAATTTTAGTGATTATTTAAACATTTTATTAGTTGTTTGGTTAATTGAATAGAAAAAAATTAATACTGATATTTTAAATATTTTGTTAGGTCGCTATTTTATTCCGCTATAATATATTTGCATCAAAATGTTACCGGTTATCACAATTGATTTTTGGGTAAATTAATTTTAAATCAATTACAGTATATAGAGTTTTTAATATGGGATTTTTAACATTTTTTTATACCTTCATTTTGTGTCACCATATTTTTAATAGTTTATCCCAATGATCATTGAATTTTGTCAATCAGATCAGCAGTGTTTGAGCTACCCCAGACACGGACTGACTGAAACGCAAATATGTAAAAATCTGAAGAATATTTTTTTACGAGGGTGATTCTAAAATGTAAAGGTATTACTGTGTAAGGGACAAAAAGTGAATATATAGGGACTTTGTAAAATAAATTTTAAGAATAAGACTACAACGAGCTAAGAACAGTCATTGTACCAATCACCGATTGTCAGGTTTTAACCCATATGTGATGACGAAAAAATCCGAAGATCTTTCACCACTTAAATTTTTATAAAATAGATTTATTCCAAAATTATAACTTACTTTTTCGGTGGCTAAATATAATAGATCGGTTGGCCCATCTCACCATTTCTAAGTTTGAGTTAGAATATTTTTGTTCGCTCTCTTGTCTACAGAGTAAATTTTGCGAAACCAAGATAACATTGATATCGTGTGATTTTTTGCATTTGCCCAAATATCTTCCACTGCTGCATCAATAGCTTCAAATCAAAATCAATCGTTCTATTTTCTGACATGTAATAAAAAGTTTTATATGTTTCTGACTTAATTAATAGAACGCCAAAAGAAAAACAAGGAAATCCATAAAGAAAAAGGGATACGTAATATCCATGTTATTTTACAGGATTATGTAGGTAATAAAGAAGTAAGATACGGAACTAAGGTTTTGGCTTTAATGTATTTTAACGATTTCCAGAAATGTTAGAGAGGATTAGACATTTTGTAAACTTCAAAGATCGAAAAAAAATAGAAGTAAATTGTAGCCTTCTTTTGTTTCTGCTGACGAGCAAGCTCAAGAAACAGCACTGCTTCTTATTCAGGTAACCTGATTTTCTAAAAAACGATTAAATATGAAAACCTGCAAATGCCTAGTTGTTATTTCCATGGAAACGGTAGACTTTTGACGTATTATGTTTTTAGTGTAAACCCGACAACCGCAGGAATATGCAGGTGTTCCATTTAAAATTCTAAATTTTTATTTTCGGTTTAACCGGAAGTAGAATTCATAGATTTTACGGATCATCAAATTCTTGTACTATTTACACCCTTTCTGCCAATTTATTGCAAGCCACAAAAACAAATTTTATGCAAGGAAGTTTTTTGGAGCAATTTTTTTCCTATAAATTAGCTTTGCGGAAATTTGTTAGGTATATATTAGCTCTTTCCAGTAGTCAGAAGAGTTTTTTATTACAAATTAGGATGATCTCCTGACTAAGAGAAAAGACTAATTATACTTCGCCTGTACGTATCCAGTCACTTTGTCAAATCTTAGATATCCTAGATAAATGATTTGAGAAAAGAGTATATCATTTGACAAAGTGATTGGATAAGAGTGAAGATATTAACAATTTAATGAAAAATGAAAATTTACATCTGGAAGCACGATAAATGAGTCAAAATATTCTTGTGAAATTGAAATCGGCCGATACGTGTCGCATCGAGGCCCGCTGAAAGTTAGCGCAGTAAAAAATTCAATTTCCAATAACTTAAAAACTAATTATCCGACGAAGCGGTTCTTGTGCTTGCATAAAGTTTCATGTCATTGACTACCATTTCCCAGAAGATCTACGCTACAACTTAAAAAATAGCTGACATATGAACTTTTAAAAAAATGATAAATTTTCTGATTTTTTACGGATTGTTTTCGAAACAAATGTTTGAAAAATAAATAAGGTTTGCGTTGCAGCCACAATTTTAATTCTTCATTTGTTAGAGAAACTCCAATGATGTCTTCTATACTAAAGTTATGTGATAAAACTGTTACTCTTGGCTTTAAATCTTGTAACGAAATCTTGTATTTCTGCTTGGAGTTTAATTCAAAATATATTTAATATTTGTACTTTTGGGAAAAAATTATAAACGAGGTAGGCTTTTGTAGTAGTAGGCCCTGTATAAAAAATTAAATTTTTTATACATTTTATCACTGTACAGATTGTTTATCATTGAAGAGGTAATAAATAAAATTCTACATTCCGGTGTTTGTAAAAAATTTGACAAATATTATCTTCCCAAAAATATTTTTGTGTGACTTTTATAACTCCAAAACATTGTATTTTGTCAAAATAAGTGATAATACGTACCATATTGCTATTGTGTGGTTTTTAGTACCATAGACTGCTTCAGTACTTCCTAGCTTATTTCGAACAATTTTGGAGCTATAATAGCAATTTTGTAACATGGGAATCTTACAATAAAGGAAGTTATTTTGTCAAAATACCACCATACCATACCATATTGCTATTGTGTGGTATTTAGTACCATAGACTGCTTCAAAGAAGACTTACTTCCTAGCTTACTTCGAACAATTTTGCAGCTATAATAGCAGTTTTGTAACATGGGAATCTTACAATAGAGGAAGTGGCCGAATTGTACAACGTTTCGCAATGTGTGATTTCTCGGGCTTGACATCGATTTCAGAATACTGAAACTGCCAATATAAGCCACGGTAATGGTGGACAACAAGAGCCAGAAGACGTGCTCGATATCCCCAGTCGAAGAGGGAACATTGTGTTGCCCGAAGGGCAAATTAGCATCGTAACTAGACTGCAACGGATTATCGTAGTTTTTTGTATACTGATACGCTGTATTTTGAAAACGCGAAACCGACAAGCAATTGGTTGAATCGTGTTTAGGTTTTCAGATATATGACTTTCATCTGTCTATATAAATAAGTTATAGGATTCGTTTTATATTTCTAAAAGCAACTGTATATTTGGAATATTATGGACATTTCTTGAATTTAAATCCAAAATTTGTATGTCGCACCCTTTCCCGGGATAACTTTTTTACGTAAATACCTGTTTAATTTATTACTTCCTAAGGTCATTTGTATATACACGATGTCAGTGTTTCATAAATGTCTTTCCTTTCAAAATGTTTGGTTGGAAAGATAAAATATTATTTAGGAAAAATACGTTGCAATAAAATTAAAAGATGTATAGTGTTAAAAAACTCAATAGGATAATTAGGGCATATATATATATATATATATATATATATATATATATATATATATATATATATATATATATATATATATATATATATATATATTATATATATATATATATATATATATATATATATATATATATATATATATATATATATATATATATATATATATATATATATATATATATATATATATATATATATATATATATATATATATATATATATATATATATATATATATATATATATATATATATATATATATATATATATATATATATATATATATATATATATATATATATATATATATATATATATATATAATAATAATAATAATAATAATAATAATACATTTTATTTTGCACTCATATAACATATAACAAGGTGTACACATATTTATCATGAAAAAAATAAATGCAAAATAGGAGCTGAAAGCAATCAAAATTGTTCAAGGTCCAGCCCCTACAGAAATTATTAAATTGACAATATATGTTCGCAAAGTGAACTAAATACTATACTTAAAATAAAGTAGTAATGAGACAAGATAACAGACGATAAAATGAGAAAACAATTTAATTGCTCATTAAAAAATATTTTATCCTCTTTTTAAACGTTACAGGTTTAAGACTCTTAAGTAAAACCGGTATGCTGTTATACAATTTATAAATATTATAAGAAAAACTTCTCTTAAAAAATTGGGTCTTATGAGGTGGTGGAGAAATATGACCTCTAAATCTTAAATTTAATCTGTGGACATCTGTTCTGTAGGTTATTTTGTTTGTCAAATATGGGGGACAGTTATTAAAGATTATATTATGGAAAAAGACCAAAGAGTGCAACTGACGCCTACTTTCCATATTAAGCCACTTTGCATCTCTTAATTTATAAGACACCGGGTCAAACTTTCGAATGCCATATATAAAACGCAAACAGCCTTTTTGTACTTTTTCTATTCTATTTTTATCAACTTTATCCAAGCATGGCCCATATAAAACATCACAGTAATTAAAGTGGCTTAAGACAAGGGAATCAGTCAACTTAATTTTTAGATTTTCACTTAACAAGTAACGATGGGGATAAAGAATCTTTAGAGAAAAATATGCTTTTTGTAAACAATGACCTATTTGCTGTTTAAACCGTAAATTAGAGTCAATTTCGATACCCAAATTTCTGACACATTCAGTATATTGCAGTGTTGTACCAGCCATATTTATATTAATGCTATTTCTCAATTCATCTTTATGTTTACCAAAAACCATAATTGATGATTTATCGGGGTTAATTCTCAATCCGTGACGTTCTGAATATAGAAGTAGATTATTCAGATCATTATTAATAAGTGTTTCTGCCGCAGGTCCACCCTCAGGTGAGAAAGAGTAAAGCACTTGGGTGTCATCTGCATAGAAATATGCAGTAACATGTTTTAGACAGAACATAAAATTAGTAAATAATAAAGGACCTAGTATGGAACCCTGTGGCACTCCACACTCCACCAATTCTCTCGAAGACTAAAGAAGTTTCAACATATTGCATTCGATTATTAAGATAGCATTTAATAAATTTAATAGCATTAACTGAAAATCCGACATAATTTAAAATAGCTAACAATATATCATGGCTTATTGTATCGAATGCTTTGGAGTAGTCTAAAAGTACTCAAATTGTTGATTTACCTGAGTCTGAGGCTCTAATAATATCATCTGTTAAGCTCACTAGAGTTGTTGCACAACTGTAGCCTGGCCTAAAGCTTGACTGATTTTCAGGTAAAATATTATGTTTGTCTAAAAAAATTCGTATTTGGTTATTCATTATTTTCTCTAACAGTTTTGATAGACAAGGTAAAATACTAATGGGTCGGAGTTCGTTAAAAGATTTTATGTTACTATTCTTTGGTAGTGGAGTTACACGCGCTATTTTCCAGGCGTCTGGAAAAGTTCCTTCCAAGAGACAAGAATTAATTATGTTTGTCAGAAACGGTAATATTTTTGGACAACACAGCAATAACATCTTAATATTAATAGAATCTGAACCCGACGCTAATGATTTTATATTAACAAGTTGTGATTGTACCTCATCCATGCTTACTGTAACAAATTCGAATTTTTCATCAATATTTGTTTATTATTATTTGAATAAAAGTTAAGAAGATCATGATCTGCTGGTGTTTATTTATAGAGAATTGTAAAAAATGATTGTTTATATCGGTGGGTTTATCTAAGAAATTTGGAAGGCTTGTTATAATTGGTTTATTAACAACATTCAAATTTATTAATCTTTTCCATAAAATTTTACTATTATGATTATTATTAGCACAGTATTCTAAGTAACTTTTTATTTCATTTTTGATAGCTATATTTGTCTGGTTGCGCAATTGTTTGTATAGATCCCAGTGATATTGTACTTTTGTTTTTTTATATTTTTTAAATGCCTTATCTCTCATGTTTATCATGGTCTGCACTGTGTCAGTAAGCCAAACAGGCTTTTGCTTTTTTAATTTAACTGTTTTTAATGGCGCTAATGTATCAAAAATATTTATTATTAGAGTGTTAAAATATAAAAGTTTGTCATTGATATTGCTAATATTTATGATGCCTTCGAAAGGTGTATTATCCAGGAACATTTTTAATAAATCTTTATCAATACGTTTTAGATTTCTGAGTGTAAAATACATATTGTCTTTTGATATTATATTAGTTTCTAAATTAATATTTACCAACATATGGTCAGACACTTGAGGTACGTTTTTATCGGAATATATATAATTTATTTCATCCTTTGGTATAAGCAAATCATTTAAGGTCCTTGTTGTTGCAGTGACTCTAGTGGGTGTATTAACAATTTGTTTCAATTGAAAAGTGTCTATAAAGGAGATGAAATCTTGAACACTGGTATTATTCAAGTCCAAAAAATTTAGATTAAAGTCGCCCCCACAAATAATTTTGTCACATTCCATAGAAAATACTGATAAAGAATCCTCGAATTCACATAGAAATTTGCCAAACTGTGCCTTAGGCGGTCTATAAATAGAACCAATAATATATGAAATATTATTAAATTGAAATTTAATCCACAGTTGCTCTAGATGTTCTGTTTGAATTGAATACAAAATTTCATACGAAAAACTTTCCTTAAAATACATACCAATTCCACCACCTCTTGTCTTTCTGTCGGTTCTAACAAATGTATAATTTTCAAGTTGTAGTAGATCATTTGAAATGTCTTCAGTTAACCATGTTTCAGAAATACCCAAAATATCATACTTTTCCTGCAACAAAATCTCCTTAACATCTGAAAAGTGAGGTAATAACGAACGCACATTTAAGTATGCAATATTCAATCTTTTCATCTCTCGTCTGTCGTAATTTACAATAACAAATAATCAAGGAAAAAAAAGTGTAGAATATTTTGTTGTATCACAAATTATTTTAAAATTAATATATACATATACAAATATTCAAATTAAATTAAAGGAAAAAAAAACACCAAAATTTTCGGCATCCGGCTAGCCTATTGTACTGTCTTTCAAAATATCATCTTCTGTTTTTATAAATGTCTTTCTTCCATTGATCATGGCAATTATCTTCCCGTCCATTGTCCACACGTTCTCCTTGCCAATCTTTTCTTTGGCCAACATCAGCAATTGATAGCGTTGTAAAGTAAGTTCTTCCACGATAACCATTTTACTATTTTTCAGCTTCTTTTTGTTTAAAAATACCATATTCCGTTGTTTAATAGATGTAAACTTAACAACAACTGCTCTCGGCCTTCCCGTTTTGTTTTGCCGTTTACCAATTCGATAACAATGCACTAGCTCTGCATTTGGAACTTGTAATATTGTCTGAAAAACTTCACAAACTTTGGATTTTAGAACGCTATTATCTTCCGGGAGTCCATATAATCGCAACTGATTTAATTTTGAATCTTGTTCCAAGTCATCTATTTTCAGTAACAATTGTTCTTTATCATCCTGTATATTTTTTAGCTGTCCTTCCAAGATATTTACTTTATTTTCCAATGCAAGTATTTTTTGTGAAACAATATCAGCAACTTTCAGGCCCAAGGAATCCATAAATTGTTTATCTTTTATGATTTCATTTACTATTTTTTGCGATGCATCCTTAACAATGGTGATCAGTTCTGCTTTTTGCCTTTCAGTAAATACCATTTTAATATTTATTAATGGACAACGACAATAACTTATTTATTTTACTACTACTATTTTACTATTTTAACACCAAATAATTATTTCACTTTATAATACCGTAGCTAGAGAGACGATCAACGCTTCCTCCAAAAAATCAAGAAAATATTCGCGTTTTAACCGTATGTTTTTACTGATTTAACCGGAGCCAAAATAAACGTGCTACACTATGCGAAACATATTACTAATCTATATATATATATATATATATATATATATATATATATATATATATATTTTTTTTTTGGTTTTTGGCCTTACAAACTATGTGTTTTAGCCACGAAATAAGTAAATATTTAGTGAAAGCATGTAGCTTTCAATAATTTGAAAAGAAGGTAAAATTAAATTGCACGTTTTAATTTAAACCTAGCCACATATAGACGGGGACACACATTTCACGTCCAGGGGTCTGTCAGGACGACTTTAAACAAGACAAACAATGGAAGACCTCTAAAAAAGGAAATATTCATTAGGAAAGGTTTAGGATATAATATCTATTTTAGTAGCATAAAGTTATAAATGTGGGAAAAAAATTCTCTGAAGGTATGCTAAATTTCAAAGCCAATTTTTTTAAGGAAGTTGTACAAGCAGGCAAAAAAGCCAATATTATTTGTTATTAAAATATCAGGTAGCCATATAGGTAAAATAAAATTGTTTTCAATTAAATATTTTATCAATTCATTTGAAAGTTGTTGGTGTAATTGGCAGTTGAAAAAAATATGGTTTAAATCGCCAAACTCTCCACATAAACAAAGTGGGTCGTCCTTTATTCCAATTTTATGTAAGTGACTGGAAAAACGGCCATGATTCAGTTTTTTACGACTTATTGTGGATACCAGTCTTCGGGGCATCGATTTGTTATAATACCAATGTTTATTAGGTATAATTCTATTTATCTTAAAATAGAAGGTATTACTGTTACTTCCATAAGTTTGCCACTCACTATTCCACTTTTTTTTAATGTTTTGTTTTAAGAAGGGATAGTAATCCTGGATAATTATAGTAGGATCTTGGTTATTATTTAATTGGGCATTCTTGGCTATGAAATCGACTTTTTCATTTTCAGTTATTCCAGAATGAGCTTTAGTCCATATAAAATAAATTTTAATGTTTTTGGCTTTTGCTTGACGTATTAAGTAAAATAAGTGATAATACGTACCATATTGCTATTGTGTGGTATTTAGCAGTTTTGTAACATGGGAATCTTACAATAGAGGAAGTGGCCGAATTGCACAACGTTTCGCAATGTGTGATTTCTCGGGCTTGACATCGATTTCAGAATACTGAAACTGCCAATATAAGCCACGGTAGTGGTGGACAACAAGAGCCAGAAGACGTGCTGCAATCGAATGGGCTTTAACTCAAAATTATAATTATATAATTATATGCTCTGATTCACAATCAGTTCTTAAAAAGTTATCAAATTTTATTGGGAATACAAATATTTACCCTCACATATTTGTAGTACGAACATTAGACTTAATACGTCAAGCAAAAGCCAAAAACATTGAAATTTATTTTATATGGACTAAAGCTCACTCTGGAATAACTGAAAATGAAAAAGTCGATTTCATAGCCAAGAATGCCCAATTAAATAATAACCAAGATCCTACTATAATTATCCAGGATTACTATCCCTTCTTAAAACAAAACATTAAAAAAAAGTGGAATAGTGAGTGGCAAACTTATGGAAGTAACAGTAATACCTTCTATTTTAAGATACATAGAATTATACCTAATAAACATTGGTATTATAACAAATCGATGCCCCGAAGACTGGTATCCACAATAAGTCGTATAAAACTGAATCATGGCCGTTTTCCCAGTCACTTACATAAGATTGGAATAAAGGACGACCCACTTTGTTTATGTGGAGAGTTTGGCGATTTAAACCATATTTTTTTCAACTGCCAATTACACCAACAACTTTCAAATGAATTGATAAAATATTTAATTAAAAACAATTTTATTTTACCTATATGGCTACCTGATATTTTAATAACAAATAATATTGGCTTTTTTGCCTGCTTGTACAACTTCCTTTAAAAAATTGGCTTTGAAATTTAGCACACCTTCAGAGAATTTTTTTCCCACATTTTTGACTTTATGCTACTAAAATAGATATTATATCCTAAACCTTTCCTAATGAATATTTCCTTTTTTAGAGGTCTTCCATTGTTTGTCTTGTTTAAAGTCGTCCTGACAGACCCCTGGACGTGAAATGTGTGTCCCCGTCTATATGTGGCTAGGTTTAAATTAAAACGTGCAATATTAATTTTACCTTCTATATATATATATATATATAATATAAATATATATATTTATAAATATTTACTTATTTCGTAGCTAAAACACATAGTTTGTAAGGCCAAAAACCAAAAACCAAAAAAAAAATATATATATATATATATATATATATATATATATATATATATATATAGTAATAGTTTCGGATAGTGTAGCACGTTTATTTTGGCTCCGGTTAAATCAGTAAAAACATACGGTTAAAACGCGAATATTTTCTTGATTTTTTGGAGGAAGCGTCGATCGTCTCTCTAGCTACGGTATTATAAATTGAAATAATTATTTGGTTTTAAAATAGGTAGTAAAATAAATAAGTTATTGTCGTTGTCCATTAATAAATATTAAAATGGTATTTACTGAAAGGCAAAAAGCAGAACTGATCACCATTGTTAAGGATGCATCGCAAAAAATAGTAAATGAAATCATAAAAGATAAACAATTTATGGATTCCTTGGCCCTGAAAGTTGCTGATATTGTTTCACAAAAAATAGTTGCATTGGAAAATAAAGTAAATATCTTGGAAGGACAGCTAAAAAATATACAGGATGATAAAGAACAATTGTTACTGAAAATAGATGACTTGGAACAAGATTCAAAATTAAATCAGTTGCGATTATATGGACTCCCGGAAGATAATAGCGTTCTAAAATCCAAAGTTTGTGAAGTTTTTCAGACAATATTACAAGTTCCAAATGCAGAGCTAGTGCATTGTTATCGAATTGGTAAACGGCAAAACAAAACGGGAAGGCCGAGAGCAGTTGTTGTTAAGTTTACATCTATTAAACAACGGAATATGGTATTTTTAAACAAAAAGAAGCTGAAAAATAGTAAAATGGTTATCGTGGAAGAACTTACTTTACAACGCTATCAATTGCTGATGTTGGCCAAAGAAAAGATTGGCAAGGAGAACGGGTGGACAATGGACGGGAAGATAATTGCCATGATCAATGGAAGAAAGACATTTATAAAAACAGAAGATGATATTTTGAAAGACAGTACAATAGGCCAGCCGGATGCCGAAAATTTTGGTGTTTTTTTTCCTTTAATTTAATTTGAATATTTGTATATGTATATATTAATTTTAAAATAATTTGTGATACAACAAAATATTCTACACTTTTTTTTCCTTGATTTTTTGTTATTGTAAATTACGACAGACGAGAGATGAAAAGATTGAATATTGCATACTTAAATGTGCGTTCGTTATTACCTCATTTTTCAGATGTTAAGGAGATTTTGTTACAGGAAAAGTATGATATTTTGGGTATTTCTGAAACATGGTTAACTGAAGACATTTCAAATGATCTACTACAACTTGGAAATTATACATTTGTTAGAACCGACAGAAAGACAAGGGTGGTGGAATTGGTATGTATTTTAAGGAAAGTTTTTCGTATGAAATGTTGTATTCAATTCAAACAGAACATCTAGAGCAACTGTGGATTAAATTTCAATTTAATAATATTTCATATATTATTGGTTCTATTTATAGTCCGCCTAAGGCACAGTTTGGCAAATTTCTATGTGAATTCGAGGATTCTTTATCAGTATTTTCTATGGAATGTGACAAAATTATTTGTGGGGGCGACTTTAATCTAAATTTTTTGGACTTGAATAATACCAGTGTTCAAGATTTCATCTCCTTTATAGACACTTTTCAATTGAAACAAATTGTTAATACACCCACTAGAGTCACTGCAACAACAAGGACCTTAATTGATTTGATACTTATACCAAAGGATGAAATAAATTATATATATTCCGATAAAAACGTACCTCAAGTGTCTGACCATATGTTGGTAAATATTAATTTAGAAACTAATATAATATCAAAAGACAATAAGTATTTTACACTCAGAAATCTAAAACGTATTGATAAAGATTTATTAAAAATGTTCCTGGATAATACACCTTTCGAAGGCATAATAAATATTAGCAATATCAATGACAAACTTTTATATTTTAACACTCTAATAATAAATATTTTTGATACATTAGCACCATTAAAAACAGTTAAATTAAAAAAGCAAAAGCCTGTTTGGCTTACTGACACAGTGCAGACCATGATAAACATGAGAGATAAGGCATTTAAAAAATAATTTGAAAAGAAAGTAAAATTAAATTGCGCGTTTTAATTTAAACCTAGCCACATATAGACGGGGACACACATTTCACGTCCGGGGGTCTGTCAGGACGAGTTTAAACAAGACAAACAATGGAAGACCTCTAAAAAAGGAAATATACATTAGAGATGGTTTAGGATATAATATCTATTTTAGTAGCATAAAGTTATAAATGTGGGAAAAAAATTCTCTGAAGGTGTGCTAAATTTCAAAGCCAATTTTTTTAAGGAAGTTGTACAAGCAGGCAAAAAAGCCAATATTATTTGTTATTAAAATATCAGGTAGCCATATAGGTAAAATAAAATTGTTTTTAATTAAATATTTTATCAATTCATTTGAAAGATGTTGGTGTAATTGGCAGTTGAAAAAAAAATGGTTTAAATCGCCAAACTCTCCACATAAACAAAGTGGGTCGTCCTTTATTCCAATCTTATGTAAGTGACTGGGAAAACGGCCATGATTCAGTTTTATACGACTTATTGTGGATACCAGTCTTCGGGGCATCGATTTGTTATAATACCAATGTTTATTAGGTATAATTCTATGTATCTTAAAATAGAAGGTATTACTGTTACTTCCATAAGTTTGCCACTCACTATTCCAGTTTTTTTTTAATGTTTTGTTTTAAGTCTAATGTTCGTACTACAAATATGTGAGGGTAAATATTTGTATTCTCAATAAAATTTGATAACTTTTTAAGAACTGATTGTGAATCAGAGCATATAATTATATAATTATAATTTTGAGTTAAAGCCCATTCGATTGCATAATAGATTGCTGCGTCTTCTGCAGAAAAAATGCTTAAATTTGGATCAAGTGTAAAAGACCACTGATAATTTGGTGAGGGGCAATAGAAAGCTCCACCTAAGCTGTTCTCAGTTTTTGAACCATCAGTATAAATAATAAGGTAATTTAAGGGGTATCTGGATATGACGGAAAGGTAACTTCAGGAGTAACAAAAATGATATGGTAGTTTATTTCAAATATGCTCTTAGTATTGTGTTCACCACTTTCAATAAAATTAAACATTCGCAAATCTTCGTAGCCCTTTACTATCGGGGGTGCGTTTTTTTTGGCCCAATACCGTTCAGTAAGATTTGAAATAAACAAAGAATAAATCTTGTCGAGCACGCTTCTCTGTTTTATACATAATTTAAGTATAAATTTGGAAGTGAGGTACCCCCTTCGACACCAAAGAGGGGCTTCCAGTGATTCTACCAAAATTGCAGCATTTGGTGATGATTTCATAACACCCAAACATATACGAATTTTTTTTATACTGAACTCTATTTTTTTTAAATGTGTATTACTTGCACAACCATAAAATATGCAACCATAATCTATAATAGACCTTATATAGATTCTATAAAAAAGTAAAGAGATTTGTTGGCCAGCACCCCAATTAAAGGAACACACCTGTCTCAAGAGATTTATACTTTTTTCCGTCTTGTTGACTATATTTGTAATTTGTTCCGCCCATAGTAATTTGGTGTCTAATATGATTCCGAGGTATTTAAAAGATTTTGTTACAGGAAAGGATATACCGTTTAAGGTTATTCGATTTTGTGCTTCTATCCTGCGTCGGGTAAAAAAACACAACCCTTGTCTTATTTGTAGATATGTTAAATCCATTTTCTTGGGTCCAATTTTTAAAACAGTATGTAATATGGTTAAGTTTACTAATAGATTGTGTAAGGTTCTCCTCAGTGGTATACATGGCAAAATCGTCTGCATATTGTATGCAGGTCACATGCATATCCCATATGGTATGTAGGTCTAGGGTATATAAATTAAATAAAAGCGGGGATAGGACAGAACCCTGTGGAATGCCCAGAGAAGTTTTTCTTGGAGATAAAAAGACTTGGTTTTTTAAACGTATAGTAATGCTTCTTTCTAAGAAAAGGCTTAAGATTGATTTAATAACAATTGCAGGAAATCCTATATATCTCATTTTTTTCTGAAAGTATATTAAGATTAACACTTTCATAGGCATTTTTTATATCTGCAAATAAAACTCCTACACATTTGTTATTTGTCAGGCCAGCATGTAAATCAGGGACAAGATGTGAGATACCTTCTGTGGTACCGAAACCAGGTTTAAACCCATACTGATTTGGAGGCATGTGCCTATAGTACAACAACCAGTATTCCACTCTAAATTTAATTAGCCTTTCATAGGTTTTCGTTATGCATGACATTAGATTTATCGGTTTATAAGACTCTGCACATGAAGGATCTTTATTTGGTTTAAGAAATAATATAACAACACTGTTTTTTAAATCACTTGGGACATAAGCCTGAAGCCACATATTATTAAATATTTCTAAAACAAAAAGCTTTGCTAAATAGCCTAGGTTTTGTAGGATTGGATAACATATGTCATCTTGACCCGGAGCTGTGTTTTTTCTTTTTTTTATAGCCTTGTCTAATTCTAAAATTGTAAACTTGTTTAGTAGGAAATCATCGTTTACATAATCAAAAGTACAATGTAAAAATGGATTATGGTTTACTGAGGGAGGTGATAAATTAATAAGGATATTCTCTGCAAGAGATTCATTTATTTGAGAAAAACTAGATCTACTTCCCTTAATTTTTTTAATTTTTTTCCGGATAATACTTATTGGTGTATCTTTATTTAAAATTTCTTTTTGTTAGAGCCATTAACCTTTTACATTCTAAGAAATTTGACTGAGTAGGTGAATTTTTATAGTTTTCGAAAGCTTTTTTTCTATTAATAACCAGTGTTAGGCACTCGTTATCCCACCACACGGGTTTATCTTTGGTCTTGGGCATAAATGGTTTATTTTGTTTCATAGATATACATAGCGTTTTATTAAGAGAATTTAAAAAATAACTTAACTTTTCATCAATACTACCTAATTCGGGACTATTAGTAAAACATGTTTCTAGAGTATTGGAAAATAATGGCCAATTGGCTGTATCTAATCTCCATTTTCTTATAGGATAGATGTAATCGTTAAAATTGAAAGATATACTAATTTCCTTTTTGATGGGATAGTGATCTGAGCCAAGTGTATCTGGGTGTGTTGACCAATTAAAAATGTGGCCTAAATTTGATGAAACTAGGCTAATGTCTATACAAGATTTTGTGTTATTTGGACTAATTCCAGTAGCGGAACCATCGTTTAAGATTATTAGATTAGAGTTTTCGACAGCTGATAACAGTTCTTCGCCTTCACGATTTTTTATGTGTGATCCCCAAGCTCCATGGTGAGCGTTAAAGTCGCCCCCAATTATTACATTATTAAAACGGGAAAAAATATTGTTCCAGTCTTGTGGCGTTACTCTAGTTAAGGGAGGCCTATATAGAGATATAATATGAAATATATTATTATTAAGGTAAAATATATTATTATTAAGTGACTCCACAAAGTTCGACTTTAAATTCATGTGGTTTAAAATCCAAAACTTGATAGTTAAGGTGGGCGGCCACGATAAGTGCGACTCCGCCTTTTCCGTTGTGTGTTTATTTGAGATTATTGACCTAGAATTCCACTGTATAAAAAAGTTGCGAAGGATGTTTTTATGTCGTTATCTAAGTTTGTCATATCCATTATATCTGTTTTCAAAATATCCTCAATTAAATTTTTTGTATAAAGTGACATTTTTTCGATCAATTTTTCTTTAAAGTTCATAAATTCTTCACTGTAAGGGTTGGGGAGTATAGACGAATTACTTGACACTGAGTCTCTTCGAGAAGGAGGGGTATTATCCCTATCAAGGTATTCACCTTTACGCTTTTTGAATTCTTGTGGGACTTTTATAGGCTGAGAATGAGGTATTTTGGGTTTATAAATTATTCTTTGATTTGTATTTTGAGGTAAGGGCGGAAATTCCTTAATATTATGTAACGGTTGGTATCTATTTTGTGTGGTTATATTTAAATACGACGGGTTATTTTTTAATTGTTTAGCTTCTATAAAAGAAATATTATGTTGAGCCATAAGTGATTTAATTTTTTTTTTGGTTATTAAACTCAGGACAATTTTTTGAAGTAGTGTTATGGTCATTCGTTTTACAAAATACGCATTTCATTTCGCAGTCATTATTGTTTTCTGTATGTGACATACCACAATTTTTACACCTCTCTTTTCCTTTGCAATGGTTAGACACGTGACCGTATCTTAAGCATTTTTCGCATTGAATTACTTTATATACAAAAGGTTCGATTTCAAAAACAACAGAATTTATATGTACAATTTGAGGTAATGTAGTGCATTTGAAAGTTACGCTTATCATTTGTCGGGGAACTACTATGTCATTTATTTTACGCGTAAAACGGTACACTGAGGTAGCATTTGGATATTCTTGTTTTATTTGGTTAAGTAAATAGTCCTCTTTAAAAAAGGTATCGACATGTTTTATGATTCCTTTACGTAATACAAAAAAACTTGGAATGTAAGAAATAAAGTTATTGTCTAAGATACATTTTTTATTATTTATTAATTTATTCGCTGCATCTGCACTTTTAAATTCAATTTTTATTTTATTTCGCCCTATTGAGGTAATGTTGGTTTTATTAGCAAATATATATGGATCCTGTTTTAGGTAGTGCCCTACCCGAATAACATGTAGTTTGCCTATATTTTTATCTTTCGACTCAACATAAACAAAAAAGGGAACTTTATCTGACAAACTATAACGAATTTTTAAATCGATATGTGGTGGTATCTCTTGATTATCGTACTGGGAATATGGAACGGACTCACCAGATGTATTAAGGTTAATTTCTCCATTAGAAGATTGTATTCCGGGTGGTTGGCTACCCTCCCCATAAGTACCACTTTCCATTTCGATTTATTTAAGTAAAATTAAAATCGATATTTGCACAAAGAGATAAGTTTGGAGTCGAATAAATTTTCGCACAAAAACACGCCGCAAAAAAAGGGTTCATGGTATTCGCCGGGTATCGACTGACATGTACGCCAGTCTACACGAAACTGTGTATATATATATATATATAAACATATATATATATATATATATATATATATATATATATATATATATATATATATATATATATATATATATATATATATATATATATATATATATATATATATATATATATATATATACCTATATACCTATATATATATATATATATATACCTATATACCTATATACCTATATATATATATATATACCTATATACCTATATATATATATATATATATATATATATATATATATATATATATATGTTTGTTTTATAAATCTCAGAGATTTCTTAGGGCAAATCCTGAAATTTATGTCCTTCAGGCGGATAAGGGGGATGCACGGTGGTGATGAATAAGAATGAATACATCATAAAAACCAAAACGTTATTAAATGACGCCAATACGTACAGGTTGGTTACTGGGGATCCTACCCCAAATCCTACAACTTGATTTAAATAATTTAATTAAAATATTGGAAAATAATAAAGAAATCAATGATAGTACAGCAAAAAACTTAACCACTTATAACTCCATCGCCCCAAAACTGTATTGCTTACCTAAGATTCACAAGCCAAATGTTCCTTTAAGACCTATAGTGAGCTGCATAGGCTCGGCTACTTACAACGTATCAAAGTGGCTGACAAACATCTTAACCACTTCACTTGATACTTTTGTTTTTGTAAATGCTGTTAATGGTGTGATTTTGCCCCACGGCTATGTTTTGATTTCATTAGATATCGTTTCGTTATTTACAAACATACCATTTCAACTGGTTAACGAAATTTTGCAAGCCTAATGACAAAAAATTGAAAATAACACGACCTTATCAAAGGACAACTATTTTAGAGTTTTGAACTTATATATATATATATATATATATATATATATATATATATATATATATATATATATATATATATATATATATATATATATATATATATATATATATATATATATATATATATATATATATATATATATATATATATATATATATATATATATATATATATATATATATATATATATATATATATATATATTTGTTTTATAAATCTCAGAGATTTCTTAGGGCAAATCCTGAAATGTATGTCCTTCAGGCGGATAAGGGTGGATGCACGGTGGTGATGAATAAGAATGAATACATCATAAAAACCAAAACGTTATTAAATGACGCCAATACGTACAGGTTGTTTACTGGGGATCCTACCCCAAAAGTACAACGTGATTTAAATATTTTTAATTAAAATATTGAAAAATAATAAAGAAATCAGTGATAGTAGAGCAAAAAACTTAACCACTTATAACTCCATCGCCCCAAAACTGTATTGCTTACCTAAGATTCACAAGCTAAATGTTCTTTTAAGACCTATAGTGAGCTGCATAGGCTCGGCTACTTACAACTTATCACTTGATACTTTTGTTTTTGTAAATGCTGTTAATGGTGTGATTTTGCCCCACGGCTATGTTTTGATTTCATTAGATATCGTTTCGTTATTTACAAACATACTATTTCAAATGGTTAACGAAATTTTGCAAGCCCAATGGCAAATAATTGAAAATAACACGACCTTATCAAAGGACAACTTTTTTAGAGTTTTGAACTTTTTATGTAATAACTGTTATTTTTCATTTGATAACAACTCCTATCAACAAATCTTTGGTACCCCTATGGGTTCTCCCATCAGCCCCATTTTGGCACAGATTGTCATGGACTTCATTTTTTATAAAATTATAGAAAAACTTCCGTTTAGTCTTCCATTTTTGTATAAGTTTGTTGATGACTATCTGTTCAATTCCATCTGATCAAATTGATAATATTCTAGAAATATTTAATTGTTATAATAAATACATACAATTTACTTTGCAAAGTGAAACAAATAATGGTGTTCCTTTTCTGGACACGTTGGTAATTAGATCAGATCGTAATAATGCTGTTATTCTAGATTGATATCAAAAACCTACATCATCGGGGAGGTATATAAACTATTTTTCGAATCACCCAAAAAATCAAAAGTGGAACACATTGATAGCCATGAAAAACAGAATCACTCATATATCAGACCCACAATTTTTAAAGAAAAATTTAAGGATCCTTTTAAACTTGTTTTTAAATAACGGGCACCCGAGAGATGTAACGTTAAAGCTGAATTATAAGTCCAACATATTTGTATTTCTATGTACTTTGGTACTGTTGCCTTGTATTTTTGTTGAACCTGTTAGTGTGGTTGCAGGTTTATTGTTTAAAACTGTATATTTTTACCTACCGGCGCTCCCGCGTCTAGTATAAATTCTGTATTTTACGAACACCTGAATGCATTTTGTTTTAAGCATCTACGATGTGAGTTAGCCAGGGGACCTTCAACACGCTTGTTTTTTTTTTTGTTTTTTTTTTACCAATATTTTTCAAATAAAATTTCTTTAACGTTCTGTATGGTAACTCTGAATGTAAGTTTGTATTATTTTGATTGTACTGTTAATTCATTAGTGTTGTATTTTAGCTATTTACCTCCTGAGGAAGCCATTAATCAACGGCGAAATATAGAGGATTGATGGATAAATGAAATTTTTTGTTTTTGTTTGACACACACCACAGACCGCTTACCCGAGAATTCAAACTAGCAGATATATATATATATATATATATATATATATATATATATATATTGCATTGCGGTTTTTCTAATCATCGGTTATTTAATAGTCATAATGGACATTACGGATTTATGGAGAACCAATACGTTAGGTCACTTGGGCTAGAATTATACCAAAATCTTTCAATGTGTAGGCTATTATGTTAAAGGAGCCTTTAGAAGTAACAAGTATACGCGTTAGTAGACCGCATTATTCGTGTCATGTAGACTTTGAGTGCGTCGCCCTAGGCGTCTAGTCCTTCTAACTTACTTTCGTCCCTATTATACTATTATCGTAACATTGACGGCTATATTTTGATTAACAAACGTCTGCTAGTCCGATACATCTGGCACCGGCTCTATTTTATTATTAACATAACCTTGACGACCATGCTTTCGACCCTGTTTTATTTATGTTGTTTCTCCGCTGTTTTTTTCTATTTTTTTCTATTTTATATTTTTTCGCTTGAGGTAGTCTGGATCCAACTGCTTAGTAGCAATTGAGATATTTTACACACTTACCGGTTTTTTTCTTTTGTTGATTCCAGTAGACTTGTTTTTCGCTTGATTTCGCCGACTGCCGGCTGATGTTTTTTTCGTTTTTGGCAATATCACGAAATCTGTTTGTCAAACAAAAAATCTGTAGCAAAAGATATCTTTTGTGAATTCACTAATTTCAAATCACGTAAACAAAATCAAAGAAACTTTATTATGTAAAATTAATTAGAAGCAATAATGTAGTGTTACACAAAAACACAGCATTTTTAATTTGGTAGAATGTTTAGTGTTCAATTTTATTTATTTTCAGTTCTTTAGTAACACACTAGAGTTTTTTATTTTTATTTTAAGCTGTTACCTCTAATCAGAATCCTTCAATTCTTTTATTACTGTTCATAATTTTAAAATTTTGTTATGGTTGACCTTTGTTCCTTATTGTATATCCTTTTCTTTGTTATATATCTAGGTCAGAACCTATTGCTTATTCCTATATTAACTGATAAACAATGTTTATTATACATTTCTATTTTAAACTAAAAAATTATTAATATGAATACGCACGTATTACGTTTGTATACATGAAAAGCAGATACATATATTGTACAGTCATTATGTGAATTTAAAAATATGGGCATATAACTAAAGAAAATATTTTCATCAAAATCACTTTTAATCCTGACATTATGAAATTCCTATTTCAATAAATCAAATTAAAAAAATGTCATTAATTATTTCATGCTTTATGCTTTTTTTTTTCGAAATATTCTTAGGATATGGCTTTATTTTTGAGTTTTTTTTTTTAATTTCTAAAATGTAGTACTACTTAAAAGTCACAAGTTGAATTCTTTGCACACCCCTACATAATTAAAATTATTAAAACATAAAAATTTTAAAAATAAAGTTACTTGTAGTTAAATCGTATGATTCAATAAAAGCACCAACTATGAAAAAATTAATAGACAAACGTTTTATTTATTTTAACATTAAAAACCTGAATTCATAACATGAATCCTTAATATCAGTAAGTTGTACATCAGGTTAAATAGAAAATAACTTTTGACACTCAAATAGATATACAGTAATTACACTCAAATGAACTAATAAACTAATTATCTTACAGCGGTGGCTGCTTTTGCAGAAATATTGAAATGGCTCAAAAATTTACCAAAATTAAGAGCATATAGGCAAAACAGAAAGTATGTAATCACGCTATATAAAACAAATAAGAATATACAATATTTATTGCAGATTGCAGGCAATAACACACATTAGTGAATAAATAAGTAATCTTTATTTGTCTTTAACACAAACCAGAAGGAACAAAATAATGTAAATAAGAATAATAAAGTGATGACTGGTCTTTTTAAAAGTTAAACATACTTCTTGTACTGTCTTGTATGGTAATGTGAAAACATATTCTTGGGGCTCGTCACCCTCGACAACATAAGAATACACTGACGCAATAAGATTTACATTCAATTAGAAAAATAACACAATAGTTCACTGTAAAATGAAATGAAAACCCTAATTACAAATATACAAATTTTACTTTGTTAAAAAATTATGATATAATAGAGTATTCATTCCAAAGTTTTCTATTAAAATTTTCATTAAATACCAATCCAAGTTTTCCTTAAAAACTAAGCACCACTAGTGAAGTATCAAAGTCAAAAAATTTCTTTAAAATAGGTACAAACTAATTATGAAACTTTAATGTTATTGAAAGGAAAATTTTGGAAAAATTATTCCTATTCCCTCGTTAAAAAAACATGAGAAAAAATAAATTAGACTTGTAATAAAAAATAATAGACTTACATGACACTCTTAAATAATAGGGTATTGTGATGTAATTTCTATATTCACTAAATTTTTTAAATCATCCTCCGAGATTTTTTTCGGATCTTTACGTTTCAGGATCCCTAGATGCCGAAAAACATGTTTTTTTCAATTACGTCGGTCTGTCTATTTGCGTCATAGCTAGAAAACTACTTATCCGATTGACTTAAAATTTTGGTCGTCAACAATTAAGGGTCATATGAGGATGGCCGGGTAACATTTTGGTGAAAATCCAAAACGGAAAAACAAAATAGCGGTCTAGTGAAATGTTAAAAAAATCGTTACTAAACAACTACTTATCAAATTTATCTCGAATTTTGCATAAAAATCAAGTATTACATGAAAAACAACTCGAACAATTTTGGCACAAATGTAAGATGACGAAACAAAATGGTGGCTTAATAAAAGATTTAAAAATTCAAACTTAAAAACTTACATAATAGACAGATTTCAAATTGTGTGCTATAACCGATAATGGTACTAGTAAAACTGTGGTATTAATTCAACATGTCGGAACAAAATGGCGGCCATGAAAATTTATTATGACATTTATTTTTTCCATCCATAAAAGGGAGGCCTCTATTCTATGAAATGGAATTTTACGGGCTTTTTAAACATTTAATTAGGTCGGCAGCCGCCATTTTGTTTCACCATAATGGCTCGTTACAAAAATTTTACCAGTTTATCCGTATGCCACACTTTAGTTTTGAGCAAAATTTAAGGTAAATAACATTTATTTAAGCCTCTATTTTGTTTGGTTATATATGATAGACAAAATTTTACTAGTTCAACCTGTTTCGCATAGACTCACCTGGATAAGTCGTTTAATACTGTTATTTTAAACATTTCGTTAAACCGCCATTTTGTTCCAACATAATGACTCTTCGCGGGAAATTTTGCCAGTTTAGCACATTCGATTTTTGTGTATAATTTAAAATTAATTAAATAAGCAATTTTTGCAGACCAATTTTATAAACATTTAATTACACCGCCATTTTGTTACGGCGGGTTGAACTCATACCAAAACTTTTACCAGTTTTTAACTATATAGCACGTGCTTTTTGGTGCAAGTTTTTAAAACAATCGCTGAGGTAATTTATTTACGTTGTTTTTTTGTTTATATTTTATTGGGCCGCCATTTTATTCAGCCATCTTGGATTTGTTCCAAAATTTTATCAGTTCATCCCCATATCACAAATAATTTTTCTGTAAATATTTGGGTAAATTGGATAGTTCTTTAGTAATCACTTTTTTAACGTTTTATTAGATCGCATTTTTCTCGTATTTTATTCTCCGGTGAAACACGTTGTGAAAGAAATCGATCACAACATAGATTTAGTAATAATGTTGGTATTATAAACAATAACCCAATTGAACCTGTAGAGTTGCCTGGTCGATTAACAGGCCAAGAGTATTTAAATTTTCTTTAAAATATTTTATTAGTGGAGGCCGACCGGTTCAATGGCCATCTAGGTCGCCGGACTTAAATCCCTGTGATTTTTGTATAATTTTTCTCCAATGTCAGGTGTACTCCGTTCAATACAAGCGCGTGAGCTACTTTGGTTGCGAGTTCAAAATGCCTGCAATGAGTCCACATATGTTGAATATTTATGAACGACTCAGAGGATCTATAAACAAAAGAATTACATTATGTCTTGAAACCAACCGTCATTACAATTTGCAAATTTCTCGAAAACGGTTACCTCTAGCGTTGTTGAGCAAGTATATATTTTGCTTAGTAAGAACGACATTTATTTAAAAAAAAACCGATTACTCAATTTCGTGCGAATTCTATTTTTGCAATAGTTATTTAAAAAAAAATAAAATTTCTATTTAAGCACGCTGATCTCCGTTACGAAGCATTTCCGGACCTATGTCCATATGAAAAATGTTTTATGTTTTTTTATGTAGAATCAACTCTTTCATTTTTTAGGGGTTGATCCTGGATATCCGGTATAGTTGGGGACCGTGGTTTTGGCCTTGATTAAGTAATTCAATCGTCCACTAATATAACAAGGGTCCGTATGTCACTGTCGACCTAAAATTATTGCTATTGACACAAGCAAAATTGCGATAGCTTTAATTGGCCACGTAATCGGATAGCCAAGGAGAAAGTACTGGCTATTCTATAATAAACCACTCTTTAAATCCTCGAATATGAACTTCCTTTAAAATTACATATCTTTAGAAACACGCAATTTCTCTCCATATTTGTTTGAATTTCGACAGTCTAAAAGAGTGTACAATTTTAAATTTAAACAAATTTAGGATCCAATCCACAATTCTTAGAAGGAGTCTATACTCTAACGTATCTTAAGCCCGCTACTCACTATTCGTTGATTCGTCCGTTCGTTCATTTGTCCGCATAGTGTGGAGGGTCCGGTTCATCTGATCGTTTCTTGCGAATAATTAAGTAGGTTTTGATATCGGCGAACCATTCGAGCATTTGTCCTAAAATAATCTTTTATTTTTTATGTACTTTCAAACATTGAAAGGCATGAGATAAAAATTGATGAATAGTGTGGATGAGATATTCGTCAATTCGTTGATTTGCCCATTCGAAGGAACGAAACGAACGCACTAATCGATCCGAATAGCGAGTAGCGAGCTTAATGTGCCCCATTCACTAGCGAGTGCGTGTCGGACAATAAGGGCCGCGGTTTGTTTTGCACTTACACACTATCCAGCTGCGTAGGCTAACGTTTAGTTAAGATATATATTTTTGTCTGTAAACATGTCACTAGCAATGAAACAATTAATAACTTTAGTTATTGGGTTAGAAACTTATTGTAATATAGTGAGAAAGATTTTTTTATATAAATATATTATATAAAGTATAAACTAAGAACGATGCTGCGAACAATGCTTACCGATTTTTCTTTATTAAAGGACGAGACTGCTTTTTTAAATTTGCTTGAAATTCATATATATAGGGTAGTTCAAAAAACATATGCCATCGCTTATTGGGACATTCCTTAGCATAAAATAAAACTACAAGGTCTAAAACGGCCTTTTTTTTAAGATGCAGGGTGTTAAGGAAAATTTGTTTATTTGATTTTTGCCCTATATCTCCAACTGTTTTATTAGACTATGATGAAACTCTCTTTATTCTCTGATTACTTCTACACAAAAAAAATACTCTAGTTCCAAGTCGATAAATCCAACTATGTCAGAGATAGGTATTCTAAATTAAAATATTGTGGAACAAAAAATGTATTCTTAGTAAAAGTATAAGGAGTGCATTGGAGTATTAAAAATCAATTCCAAGGCTTAATTGCCGTGGTTACTCATGTCATGTAATTATTATTTTTGACAGTTGAAATTGAACTGATTTTGATAATGTTTGGACATGGTTAGATTAACCGGCTTAAAGAGGACATTTTTATATAAAAATTAGAATAAGTTCAGCACATAAAATTATTAGAAATTACTATTACTTTCTTGAACCTACCAGATTTTTTTACGTAGGGCCGGATGTCCTTCCCATTGAATAAATAAACTTCCTGGAAAGAGCCTAGCCGTGACCTTGAGGATACCGGGAAGGTCCCAAGATTCAAAACGAGACCTTGTTTCCGGTTTATTGTGGCGTATCCACTTTGTTTTTATATTAAAATTTCGAAACTAATTTACAAGCTTATACTTTTGAAAGAGAATTAAAATTAAGGTATGGACTAAATTAAATAAGCGAATTAGTGTGATACTTTATTTCAGGTGAGAATTTAACAAAAAATTGATAAAACATTAAAATGTATGTCGTTAACAGCTCACTTTAGATATTATTATTAAATTTTACTTTTTACATAATAAACCTGTCGTACAAATACACTTATATTTATTCAGGGGTTTAAGTTCAACGTTTGCTATTACTGATGCTTTAAAATTGACACTGTGTTTGAAATAGCGACTTATCAAATGTGGTAATTTTGTCGCCTATGCAAAATAAATTAGCATAACGAGAACGCATTCTGGGTGATGAGCTGTCGTGACACGTGCCCAATAATTACATTAATATAGTTTGCTACATAGGAGAGCCTATTTGGAAAAACTTGTAGGTCTTTTGAAAGTTTATCATGCTTTGCCAAACTGTAAAATGCACGAATTATTCTTGTTTCTTTTTTTTCGACTGTCCTTTTGTATTCTGCTTTCTTTTTATTAATTTAACTTGCATTTAATAAATAACTAATTTACTTGAATTTAATAAATACAATCTAACGATTTTTTTAAATAAGCGGAGTGGTTATTTTTAGTTAAACTAGGAAATTATATTTTTTTCTAACTAAAATTATTTAGAAAAATTAAGTAGTTAAAAAATATCATCGCATCTAGACACAACAGGCCATAAATAATTAAATATAAATAATTTTATTAATACAGTCTTTTAAATTAAAACAATTTAAATGTTTTGGCCTAACAAAATATAACATCAAATGTTACGCTACTGTATTTTGATATCTCACTTTCTCCCTAACCCAACTGTCTGACACTTTAAGAATTATGATTTTCATTATAAAAATAATTATTTTTGCCATTAAATCGGTGTGTCTAGTAAGTGTCTAGTAAATTTCTTTACTTACGACAATACAAATTAACTTACAACTCACCATTTTTTGTATTCATGACAACACAAATCACGAAAAATGTGTGTGTTACGTTTTATAACACAAAATACAACTTATCAATCAACTTTTATATTAATACGATGTGAATATTATTTAAAAACTTCTAAAACTTAAGCAAAAGCGACGGTTTGACAATACATGCCAATAAACCGAAACCCGAAACGTAAACATCAGAAAAATAAGGTCCCAAAAATAACGTATTTCGTCAAAAGCCTGCTAATTTAAAACAGTGCATGGTCCTCTTTCCTGTTGTCTATTTATTTAAAGGTCCTTCCAGAGAAGAACCTTATCATCATAAGGTATGGATCATGCGAAGAAGGCGATTATATTTATTTAAACAAATGACTTTAAACTTTAACATATTGTTTACTATATATAATATAAAATAATAAATAATTAAATGGAAATCCTCATTATCGAGTACAGAAGCATAATTACCCACGGCGCTGCGCCGCCGCGCCGTGGCTTAGTTGGTTAAAGCGCCTGTCTAGTAAACAGGAGATCATGAGTTCGAATCTCGCCGGGGCCTTCTTGACTTTTTTCTTTTTGTTCAGATTAGTCCAGTAATCTGAGGGTTGAAGACGTTCAAAATATTAATGTGCTCTAATTTTTTTTCAAATGGTAACTCTTAAAGGGCTTTTTAAGAATGTGCAGAGTGCTCACACGTATAAGCCGCCTTGTTCCCAAATAAAAATGATCAAAAAGAAAAAATAAAGCAGTTTTTGTTCAGTATCTTCCGAAAAATTGCAGCTTGAACAAAATCATTTTTCTAAAAAATGTAGGGCTAATCATTACCTACAAAAAGGTCTATAATGATTTTTTCGGAACTTAAATAGCTCTCAAGATTTAATTAATATAAATTCATTATTGATTTTCCTCTCCCCAGGAAACAAATTCTTGAAGATATTAGTTAATTGCAGGATTTTAAAACTATAATGCTACAATAGGCTATAATAGTTTTTCCAGGCTGATTTTTTAAAATATTTTATTAGGCCCCCATTTTGTTTTGTCGTCTTGGATTCGTACCAAAATATCACCAGTTCACATATAACACTTTTGAGGTAAATCTTATAATTAGCTTTTTTTGACCAAAATTCGAAGTCGATCGGGTATGTAGTGTTTTAGCTATGCCGCGAACTGACATGCAGACAGACCGAAGTTGAGAAAACATATTTTTGGCATCTGGGAACGCTAAAACGTTAAGATATGTAAAACCTGAGGATGATTTTTTCAGGATTACGAACACTTCATTTGGCGGTCATTTTGTTCCGCTATCTGGAATTCGTAAGACAATTTTATCTGTTCATATCTACATCACACTTAATTCTTGCACAAATTTTGAAATCAATCTAATAAATTAGATAATTAGGTTTTTAGTAGAACTTTGTTATAACATTTCACTAGGCTGCCATTTTGTTCGGCCATATTCGGTTTTTACCAAAAATTATACCAGGTTATACCCATATAACCCTTAATTTTTGACCAAAATTTGAAGTCAATCCGGTAAGTAGTTTTTTTTGCCATGCCGCGAACAGAGAGACAGACCGACTGAATTGAGAAAACATATTTTTCGGCATCTAAGGACTTGAGACGTGAAGAACTGTAAACACCTGTGAGACTAGTTTTTTCACAATGGTAGTACTTTACTTTTACGAGAGAAGTAATAACAAGAATTAAGAATTTGTTTAGACATACCTACCTGTTTATTTAATGTAACAAATGTATCTTTTATTTAAATACTCATTTCAGAGCGGGTTCTTAAAAACCGACTGATAAATTCAAAGCCATTGTGGTAAGTTAGGAATTAACGCTTTAGCCTGCTTCTCTTTCTTTTTGGACATATTCACAAATCACTTAAGAGAATACTAATGCGAATTTTAATTCTAGATTCTGCTTTTGTACATAAATCACATAAATTCTGCAGCATGCCAGGACGATGTGGGTCACTGATAGAAATTTCATTAGTTTAGAGAACGACTAAACATCAGTCAAATGCAAAAAATTAAAAATGCGTCGTTATTAAAAAACCGTTGTGTTTTTCGAAAATAAGTTAAATAATATTTATGTAAATTTTATAACAGAATATCGGAAACCCTAGACATTCTTATTAAACAAAAAGATTCACAAAAAAATAAATTATTAAACAAATAAATTAAATATGAAAAAACATTGACCTTCCGAAAATTTTAACGAAAAAAACAGGAGTTGCACTGCACATTTCAAGGCATTTCACTTAAATTTTTAGTTAAGTAAACTTTAATTATTAAGAGCTGATGCTCATCTAGGTCTAAGACTTTTTTATAATTTGCACCAAACTGGTTATTCTATTGGTTTCTGAGATATAGCATGGCTTTTAGTAGAATATTGTCTTTTATTAATTACTTATTTTGGAACATATTTTTTTAAATAATAAGAACTTTTTTTCTATTTTCGATATTTTGTCTTTAACCATATTTTAATATCAATCAAAACTATCGAATTTAGAAAAAGTATGTGGAAATAATGTAAATTAATTATTAAAAAAAACTTCTCAAATAAGTAAGTCAAACGTCTGCAAGCCAAAAATTCAAATTATTTCACCTCCGCTACTTAAATTAAAAATAGTTTTGCAGAAAAAAAAACCTATTTGCATATGGTAGAAAAGCATACTTGTAATATAATATACTGCCCCTTAATAATACGAATTTTGATAGTCTACATTCTTATAAAAGGTAATAAAATAGTATAAGTTTAATTACTGGTAATTCAGACCATTGTTAAATTATTATTATTAGAGTATTAGTACGTATGTGAACTCAAATACTTAGTACGTATGTGTATTCAAATATTATTAATTTAGCAATAACTACCAATAACAAAGGAACAGAGAGTCATCGAAAACTAATATTAGTCTAGATTTTTGGTTAACCAACCCCAAAAGTTTGGGCAACCAAGACAAATAATAAATTAATTGCCCAAGAAAGCAAAAACAAGGAACACTAATGAACACACACTCACAATACATTTTTTGACTACGTATTGTGTTATAGCTAGGTACATTTTATACAAATTGAAGTCATTACACTTGGTCAAAGTTATGTTATTTCCTTCCAAGTTTGATTGATAAGTAATGCAGCGGCGCGCGACGCGAAAAGTTTCTTTTTTTGGAGAGTGCCAGCAAAGAACGGAAAATATTCACGGAAGGAAGGAAGGCGGGACAGCGTCCCATTTAATGTGTTTGAAAAAATAAGGGTAAATATTATTTGATATAAATATTGTTTAAGTCACCTTTTTAAATATCTAATAATAGGTAAAGTTTGCTCTATTAGCTAACGTATCTTTATAATTATATTTTTTAATAAATACGCTAATTTATAGAATAGTTTAGTATTTTTTTCTGATCTAAATGACAAAGAAGCACTTTCTTGTTCTTGTACGACAGTATCATGAAAGATTGAATCCAATGTTTCGTGCATGTTTGGGACGACACGAGTTTATGCAGTCAATTCAACACGTAATGCCGATTTTTCAACGTCGAAATTACTTCAAAAATCGGACTTATTTGTAAGTCTTGAGGAGTAATTCTATGGGCATTCTTTTACCAAACTAAAACCGTATAATAATGTTGTAAACTCTAGAATCGACGAAAGTTTATTATGTCGCTACTGTCTGCAAATGTCCGACTCGTCGCCTTGTCATGACGCACTTTTTGTACATTTTTTTTCTTCCGGTGCTATATCTCGAAAACATTTTCAGATAAACTTTTAAATTTTGGTATGTTTTTAAAGCACACTGCCGAACGGTACTAAACGGATCTTCGTATCATTTTTTGTTTTTTGTCTATTAATGAAAACAAAAATTTTCTAGACCTTCGTATGAAACACAATAAACCCAATGAAAGTGGGTGCGATCGAAATTTGAGAAGTTTTTTTTTTTAAATTTTTATACGTCGTTTTTTTTCAAAATGAAGGGTCTATTAAACGCCTTCTGGTGGCCAAACGGTTCAGGTCTTAGATAAAAAAAAAAGATTCTGATCGATTTTTTCAAAAAAGTTTGAGCAAATTACATTTATTACCGCTTGTTTTTATAGTATAGTTTTATTGAAAATTGCTATAAAATAAAATTAATAAGAAAGCAGAAGGTACAAAAATGCGTTTCAAGTTTGCAGCTAAATGCTTCTAAAACAAAATTACTTGCATGTGAAGCATTCAATTCTTCCCGTTCCCGTTTGGTGGTATTCGTCGGCCACTGACCAACATTAAATTTTATTATAAGTCAGAAAAACGCCCTGAAGTTTTCGAGTATTTTTTTTTTAAATAACATCGATGCCCCAAGGTCTTGTCAGAATATTGAGAGAATCAGATAAAAACTAAAAAAGACACAATTTTTTGAAAATTCAGCAAACCACCAACGGGCCATTAAATTAAAAGTCGAATATACCGGAGTTCTTACATTTTCACACAAAAGCAAAGCGGATTCAAAAAATTTTAAATATTTACCACAACTTTACTTTTTGCATCCACGAGGTACCAAAATATCACAAAATCACATAAAATCAAATTTTGGTGAAAATCAGGAAACTAAATATATCCAATTTTCATAGACGAAATAGGCATGCTGTCGCTCAGTAATGGTATATGTCGGATAAAAACGCTACTATGGGGTCGATATGGGCACATTTTTTCGAAACCTCGTTAAACTCGGATCAGGTTTCGAGGTTAATTATTTGTGATGTGACATTTTTTTCAGATTTCCTATCTAAAAATCTCCAAAAAGGTCATAAACTAGCAATATCGAAGCATGGCATGTCGCTTAAAAAAAAGGAAAACTGTTTACTCAGCCCAAAAGTACTTCCGAAGAGTTAAAAAACCACATCGAAAGAATTACACTTTGGTTTATACAGGACGAGCCATTTGAAATTAAAAAAATGTGTACCATGTTCTCGACCAGTGTTTCACGCGCGACCCTGTCGCATCTAAACGGTTAATCATAGACGAACTTAACGGCTCTTTTCTTCAGGGATTGGTACTACATTCAGCCCGATCGGTGATAAGGCTGATTTTTGAGAATTTTTTAAACTGTTGCATGCACAGGTTGGCCTTTAGTCCTCGTAGGAAGGTATCGGTACCTGGGGCGAAAAACAAATTTGCAAACCAAAGCTCGATATTTTTTTTACAAGACATAAATTTACATTTTTTTGTCCCCGGTCCAAAAATGGGGTAAAATGTAGTAGAATTAAATGAGTTAATATTTAGATAATTTTTATTTAATTTGAAGGCCTCAAAAACGATCCTTTGTGTATTATTGAAATTGGCAGATTAAAATTTGAATGTCTAGGAATGTAGCTACAATTTAAGGTGCCATACTTTCCCCAGTTTTGTAAAATATCTTTAAGAAAATTAGCTGTTATTTTCAAAATTTGATAAATGTCGATATTCATTTAATACAAGAGTTATTCGATTACCTTTTTTGGATGAGTTGGAGTAGCGAAATGCGTGTCTGTGATTGGCTACAGGAAAGATGTATTTTTCAGTATAATATAAGCCGAGATATTTTGACACATTGGTAGGTTAATATGGTAAATATGAATTCCATTATTATCCTGTTGGGATAAGTAGTAAACCATATATTATATTATGCAGGGGCAGTGGTAATGTATAGTTTTTGTTCATTTATTGGCGACTTTAAACATCCTGTGTGGGTTTTTATACCACATATACTAGACAGATAGTTACTTTTTAGGGTTTATTAAGAAGCTCATACATACACATACGGGGTCTAATAGTACTTAATACGGTAACAATAAAGCATATATTATGTTATATATGTTATACAACGGTAGTAGTATAAACAGTTCGTAAAATTTTTAAATAATATAAATTGGGTTTTCTCGGCATTTTAGTGTTTTTAGGTTACGAAATATTTTTTAAAAAAGAAAATATGTCTGTGCGGATGTGTGTATGTAAGCGAAATTTCGGCCAACAATAACTTGAGAACTAACAAATTTATTCTTTTAAAATTTCCACCAAAAATAGACTAGGCCAGTGCCTGTCAGGGAATTATATTTTAGGTGTCATGTGCGAAGATCTTTCATTTTTGTAAGGGTTATAAAAGCATAAAAAAATCATATTTTGAGAACGCAAAACCGATAATAGTCAAATTGAAAAGAGAAATAGTTGGTATAAATGTTCTATCATTGAAAAATAGTCAAAGTCATTGGCGTAGATACTAAATTTCTTTCGATTATACATATTTAAAATAAAATTGAGGTAATATTTCGAAGCACGGCGAAACACGTCAAATTTATAAAATTTTTTCGATACGAATAATAATTGTCCATTATACAGGGTAGCCCAAAATAGATGATGCAGCCCCCTGAATAAAGAAAAAAATAAAAAAACGGGTTTAACTATTTGATGAGATATTTTGAAACTTTGGCATGTTTTCAGTATACTGTCAAGGAGAAGTAGGTTTTTTTCTTTAGAAATACTGATTTAAGAGCTTTATTTTTTTTCCTAGTGAAACATTTCGGTATGAGATATCGGTTTAAGAGGTAATAAATAGCGGAAATGTTGTTTTCGTAGCTGGGAATTTTTCAGTTTTTTTTACTGAAACTTTTATAGGATTCAAAGCACCGATTGGGGGTTTTCGATAATAACCTCCTGTTACTTTACGCGTAATGTATTGAAATATGGCAGCTTGAAATAAAAAACGTTTTTCCCCGTGACTTTTGAAGTACTTATAAATTTTAAATACAGTTTTCACAGTTTATTTTAACTTTTAGTGGAGTAATATAATAAAAAAAAATTGACAACTGTCAAAAAACGGGTTTCCCGCATAACTTTTAAACTGCTTAAAAATTTTAAATACGGTTTTCATAGTTTCATGAACTTTTCGTGGGGTAATTTATTAAAAAAAAGGATGTTTTGACAGCTGTCAAAAAATTGTTTTTCCCCGTGACTTCTGAACTAGGTTTTTAAACTTCTAGTTGCGTAATTATTTCAAACAAATGTTTGGACATCATTTCAAAAAAAAACTATTTCTTCCCTGTAAGTTTTGAACTGCTTAAAATTTCTGAATACGTGTTGCAACGTTCCTGTAACTTTTAGTGTCATAATTCATTTAAAAAAAAAATATTTTGACAGCCGTCAAAGATATAAATATCAGTTAATATTCAGAGATTATAATCAGATCGTAACCGTAGGGTTATGATCGACAAAAAATATTTAAAAAATAACATAAAACGGTAGAAAAAACGTCATAACCTGACATGTAGCTTGTTATTATTGAACCGTGACAGCAGAAGTTCAAAAATAGTTTAAGTTTATACAGAAAAACCAAATTTTGCACTTGGACTGATTTTCGGCGGAGGCCAATTTTTTACTTTTATAAGCCAGAATGCGGGACTTCATATATTATAAGTACCAAATTTGTATTTTTTTATTTAATAAATTTGGAATGATTTTAGACATTTTCACCAAATTGGGTATACGTATTTTGTTTAAAGATAAATAAGAAGTTTTGATGACTTTTACGAAATATTTGGCCCTTGGTGATGAGTTGAGAAAATTAAAATGTATGTACATTTTCTAGTTTTTCGAAATCTCTTGATATAAAAAAACAAGTTGAGTTGTAAATATTTTTAAAGTCTTTTATTATCAAATCCAATTTTACAAATATTTTTTATTTATTAGTTATTTTTCACTTTATAGCGTTTTCTGCAGTAAGTGACTTTTTTACATATATTGTAATTTTATAAATTTAAAGCAGGCAAAGAAACTTTAAATGACATATTTGCTATTGGACTACGCAATTCTTTAGAAATATGATGTAATTATAGATGTAATGGGTACCCGGTCTACAGTACTTACTAAACTTTAATGCACCAGATTTTGCAGACGGAATTTATTGATCATGGTGGACATAATGATATGCTGGCGATGTTAATTAATTTTACACAAAATTTCTAAACCTTTTTTTAAATTTAACTCTATAACTACATGTCTGGATTGCTTTTGATTGTCCCGGGCGATAATTTTGTGGTCCCTTAATATCAAATATTTGTACATATTTATGAAAGATATTTTTTTTTGTAAAAAGCACCAAAATAGTATCTCTCTGTCCACTTGATTTATAAACATTTAATTTTACAGATCATCATATACAGTTTGTGATCATATTTGATCTGATGATGATATTAGCAGTGTTGTTAAGTTAACTAGCTATGCAGAAAATAAGACATTTTTTTAAGTGTAAAAATTTAATTCTGCTTGTGTTTTAAGATATGCCAACTCGGCCGTTCTCGTAAAAAGTATTATATATTAGTAACTTCAACATTTAAATATAAAAAATAACCCCTAGATTCTGTCTGATTCGATGTAACAATGGCAATATTGCCAAGTTTATCGGTTTTCTAGAAAATTAGTTAATTTATGTATAATCCCACATTATCCCACGTCTATTATATTTAAGAGTAATTTTGCCGTTGCTATTATGACCCTCATTATATCTTTATATAGCTTATATTACATTATATAAGCAAACCTTCTAAAATTAGATACGATAAGTAACCTCAAAGAGGAAAATTATATGATAGATTGTGCGATGGTAATATTATTACGAGTTCCAAACAAAAATAAATTCACTGATAACTGGCTATGAAATGCGTATTTTTATACCCTATTAATATTAAAAGTACCGTATAATATTAAGTTCCCATTTTACCTATTTTTGAAGAAAATACTTCTCAGTTTGCAAATATCACCAGTTGTGGCAATAGCCAAAAACGGTCAATTGGTTAATATTACTAATATAATAGATCAGTCACACCTGCGTACCAAATTAGGTACATACATATATCTAAGTAGAACATGTACCAAAATATTTTATTGTTACTACACTGATATTTTTTACGAAAACTAAGTAACTGAACTATGGGTTAGGGGCAGTAATTATGTCGGCAGAATTAAGCGCGATTATCAAAAATAGCTATAGGGTTACATTAAAAAGCCAAGTGAAATTACTTTCTGCCAAAGTGGAAAACCTGACAACATTGTCAACATTAATCAGAAATATTTAGTCGTTCGGGCATTTTTTATCATTTTTCAAGATTAGGAAAAATAGAGATTTAACATAGTATTATAATTCAAAAAATTATGAAGTTACATTTAAAAAAAAACGAAGTATGCTTGCTATTATGACCCTCATTATATCTTTATATTCCTACGAAAATAAAAAACTTGGCCGCAATGCCATCACCATCTAATCGGAAATAAATATTAAAAATCGTATTCCAAAATTTGATGCATTCATTATGTAGTGGGATATTTGATCGTTCTTTTGAATTACACGGTTGAATTTTTACGGTATAGTCATGAGCAAGCGTTGCTAGACATTTTTTATAGGAAAAAAGTAAAAGAAGATTCCAAAACTTACGAATTAAAAACGGATATTAAAGTCTGCTTCATTATAGATAATTAGTTAATTACGGAGACAGAGTCAGCATTATAAAAAGTATTTGGATTTTCATAAAAAAGTTAACATTGGAGAAAGCCAAATTATTCGTCGTTTATAAATTGGTCATTTATGACATTTATGGCTCTATCACTTATAGTAATTTATACGTTCATTTTTAAAAACGTTCAAAAGTATGCTCTAATTTTTCAATTAACACCAAACAAAGTTGAACTGTTATAAAAAGACATTTAATGTTTTTTTTTCAATAACAGTCACTTTAAGTCATTTATAAGATCAGTTTCTAAAATCAGTCAAACCGGCTTACTACGGCTAGGTGATTTAAGGTCATTCATGCAATCATTTTCAAAAATTGGCGTATTTCAGTCACTTTTAAAAATTACCACCGAGCGATCATTTATGAAAGTGACTAGGTCATTTAAGCTCACTTATATGGCTTATGGTATTATTTTATTTGCTTAGGAGTATGGGAAATTTGAATTAATATATTTAAAAATTAAACATTTTGTTTTAGAGTTTCAAAGTTCAAATTCACTTTCAACTATAACAAAAATGGTAGGAAAGTACCATGATTAGCAACCCTTGTCACCATGCTATATTCGTTTTTCCTCAGATTACATCATTAATCGCACGTTTTGAAAATTTCCATTTGACCGAAAAGAAGTGCTAAGAAACTTTGTTTTCCATTTCCGTCGTTCTGTTGGTAGCATAACTTAAAAAGTATTTTTTATAAAAAAACTTCGGCCGACAACAAAACTATAAAAATACTTCCGATTTGATACGCCGCGCCGGTGAACCCGATCCAATATATACCCCTCCCCATCTTTCTTCTCTTTAAAAAATATATGAAATTTAGTATATAGATTTCTGGTAATTAAATCATAATTTAGCCAGTATCACAGCAGAAAAAATATTCTTAGTTATGATTCAGTGAAATATGTATCCGAGTTTCTTCTAAATATATAAAGATTAATTTTAACGAATAACTTATATTATAGTTAGTTTTCACGATATTCGCTAAAGTAGTAAGGACTTGCGGATCCTCTCAAGCAGTGTAAAAAAAACGATGTTTTATCAGAACAAAAACAAGATCGTCACGGACAAACGATTTTGATTCATTGCGCAAAAACTGGTAAACCCACAAATTCCTTGACAGTGCTGACAATAGTGTAAAACTTTAGTCATTAAACCGCAATAAATCAAAGCCATCGGGGCCAACCTGACAGCGAGTTGCCGTATTTAGAGCAGACGCAGACGGTGCACTAACCCGTCGGGTAGTCTTTTAAACCTCTTAATATTTACGAATGAGGGCACTTTAAACTGACCAACACAATCTCCCAAATAATTTGTTCCTGAGTTAGCTTAAACCAGTTTTAATACTTTTCACTTATAACAGAATGTCGTAAATTTAATTGAAAAGAAGTTATAAAATAGAATATAGCACGCACTTATGATTTTGTAGAAAATCTTAAATAATTATATATTGTACCAACCATTAGATGAGACACCGCACGATTCTTATGGAAAATTGCATTTAGCTGAAATGTTTAACATTTTGATCAAAAATGTAACAAACGCAACGTTTGTGTTTTACAAGGTATCAAAGATTAAGATTCAACCCAAGAGCTTCATATAAGTTTAGAGTATATTACAGTATAGTAATAAAAATACTGTATTTAGGCCACTAAACGACTTAATTTTTTAAGCAATTATGAATATATATATATATATATATATATATATATATATATATATATATATATATATATATATATATATATATATATATATATATATATATATATATATATATATATATATATATATATATAAATATATACATATATATATATATATATATATATATATATATATATATATATATATATATAATATATATATATAAAGGGTGTTTCACAACTTATCCACGAAATTTTAACCACATATGCACTGTTATGAAAGAAGTTGATTTCTAAATTATATTATATAAAATTAAACGACTTAATTTTTTAAGCAATTATGAATTTTATGTAAAAAATGTATTTTGGCGAAGAGTACTTTCCAAGATAAAAGATCAACATTTTAAATATTTTTTTGCTTTCTTGATGTCTCTCATACTTTTATATTATATATATACAGGGTGTTTGGTACATCGATAGAAAGTTTTAAAGGGGTGAAAGAGGAGGTCATTTGGAGTCATTTGGACCAAATATGTCTATATACAAAGTCGTACCGATTTCGAGATATAGGCCTTTTTTGATATTTTTATTTATTAAGGTAATTTCGGCAAATAAAAAATATTTTTGACCCTGTCAATGATTTTATTTGTTGCAACAAATTTTTATCATACGGTTTAATATGTATTTATTAAAAAAAAAATATGAACACGTTTTTTGAAGTCCCCAAAAAAACAGCACAGTCCAATGAAAATGATTTTATGCAATGCACTGGAATTAAGTATCATCTTTGAATGCCATTTTCTCGCAAACTGCTCAATAAAAAAAATTTCAAATATGCCTATAAATTACGCAATTTTATACCCTCTTCGGAGATACTATCAGGGTATGATCAATAATTATAATTATCACTACAAATTTAACGGTTACACTTAATTTAAGTAGAATAATTTACAGATTTACTATCCGATTTTATAATTATGTATTTTCTTAAATATTGAAGACACAACTTGGAAAGTTTAATTATTTTTGATTTTGCAATTATGTAATGAAGTACTAGAATGATAAAATAATGTACTTAGAGAAATCATTTAATTTTCATCATTAAAAATGGTTGACCATAAACGTATCGTTTTTTTTTTAATACCTTGGAATTAAAGGAATTTAAACATTAAAAAATATCATGTCAACAAAATATCCGTCGCTTGGCCTAAATAATAATTCAATAAATACCTAAATCCACTATCGCTATTTTGATGGTTTTTATCAATTCTTTAGAAGATACAATAATTATTACCTTAACAATGCACTATCGGATTTCAGTTTTTAGTCGAATGGGTCCTGGCATATTTTTAGGCCAGTAGTGCGTTTAGCATTGGGCTTGCAATATTTGCCTTGAATACCTTGTGGTCTAATAGTTCGCTTTGATTTCATAGTTTTTCAAGTTACAATAATTACAATTTCTAAAGATGGCTGCTTTTTCTAATAGCGAATATGCAGACATTTTGTTTATGTATGGAAGAGCCGATGGCAATGCAGCGGCTGCTCAACGATTATATCGTGATCGATTCCCCGCTAGACGTGTTCCTAATGTGCAAGTTTTTATTAATACCTATCGACGAATTAGTGAAACCGGTAACATTCATCACATAGTAGAACGTGGGCATGTTGAAAGATATCATCCTGAAGTGGAAGAACAAATACTTCAAGCTTTTGAAGCAGATCCTACAACCAGCATCAGAAAAGTAGCTGATGAATTGAATTTGTCTCTATGGAAAGTGTGGTCTGTTCTCAAGACTGAAGGAAAACATCCGTTCCACTATACCCCCGTTCAGGGCCTTGAAGAAGGCGATCCTGTACGACGAATGGCTTTTAGTCGATTTTTATTGAACGCTGATATGGAGGATGGGCTTTTCTTGAAAAGTATTCTGTGGTCAGACGAATCAAAATTTACTCGTGAAGGTATTACAAACTTTCATAACCTTCACTACAGGACTGATGCGGACGAGAACCCGCATATGAAAAAACAAGTTTCTTTCCAACACAAATTTAGTGTAAATGTATGGGCAGCTGTCATTGGTCGAACTTTTATTGGTCCTTATTATCTTCCAGATAATCTAAATGGAGACAACTATTTGGAATTTTTACGCATCGAGTTGCCCAATATACTTACATAACCGGCCTCTGAATGTACGGGACAGGATAATATTCCAAAACGACGGATGTCCAGCTCATTTTCGATTAACAGTAAGGCAGTTTCTCGATCAAACGTTTCCTAATCGGTGGATAGGAAGAAATGGACCAATTCTGTGGCCTGCAAGGTCCCCAGACTTAACACCTCTGGACTTTCATGTGTGGGGACGCATGAAAGAACTTGTTTACGAGGTCGAAATAATCAACCGCGAGCAGCTTATTCAACGAATAAATGAATCAGCTGAAAGATTAAGGGTAGAGTTGCGATACGCTGTCACTACCACCGAAATAAGAAAGAGAGCTCGAAAGTGTATTCGGAATCAGGGTTGGCATTTTGAAAATGAATAATAATAACAACATATTCGAAGTTTCTCTTTATGATTTAATTTTAGATGTGAAATTAGATAGTAAATCTGACAATTGTTTTACCTAAATAATTGTAATTGTTTCCATTTTTTTCAACAAATTATTCCAAATAGTGATAATCGATCATAACCTGATATATCCCTGAGAAGGGTATAACATAAGGTAGTTTTTAAGCATATTTGAGATTTTTTTTATTGGGTGATTTCCGATAAAATGGCGTTTTAAGTTGAGCCTTAGTTCCACTGTATAGCATAAAATCATTTTCATTGGCGTGCGGTGTTTTTTTGTGGTTTTCAAAGAAGTTGTTGTTATTTTTTTTAGCTGATATACATATTAAATATTATAAAAAAAAATAGTTGCAAAAAATAAAATCAGTGACAGGGACAAAAATATTTTTTATTTGCCGAAATTACCTTAATAAATGGAAATACTAGAAAAGGCCTATATCTCGAAATCGGTACGACTTTGTATATAGACATATTTGGTCCAAATGACTCCAAATGACCTCCTCTTTCACCCCTTTAAAACTTTCTATCGATGTACCAAACACCCGGTATATATATATATATATATATATATATATATATATATATATATATATATATATATATATATATATATATATATATATATATATATATATATATATATATATATATATATATATATATATATATATAAAGGGTGTTTCACAACTTATCCACGAAATTTTAACCACATATGCACTGTTACGAAAGAAGTTGATTTCTAAAAAAAAAATGTAATAAAAGTCCTACAGAAATTAAGTTATAATTCTGAGTGTCAATAACAAAATGAAAAATAAATATCTCTATTTTGTAGCAAATGTTGTACCAATCCAATAAAGAAAACAAAATACCCGGAATTTTTTGTTTTTTCATATTGATAAGAACATGCAAATAATGTTTAATCTGTATCGTGAGTGATCTGAATGAACAACGGTCGATTTTTGTGAATTTAAAAAAAGTATTTTGCGAGTTTATGTTTTTCGATATTATATTATTAAAAATGGCACATGTGTACAGTAATGAGGAGTTAGTGGATATTGTTTTAGCGTACGGAGAAGCAGGGTAAAATTCGCAAGCGGCTTCTCGTTTGTATGCAAACCGATTTTTTACACTATCTCTTCGTAGAATATCTTTACCTCCAATTATACAAAATACCACATCCACAAACATTTACTTCAATTGTTTTACGTGCACGTGCTAGTGAAGATTTGCGCCGCAGTGGATGGGGGTCGGGTTCGCCCAGAACGCGTTTTAAACGCCGAAGAAGAAATTTTGCATATTGTGGAAGAAAATCCAGGAATAAGCACAAGGAGGTTAGCCCAACAGGTAGCAGAAGTCTCACATGCGACAGCGTGGCGCATATTACATGAAGACCAACTGTACCCTTATCACGTCCAGACAGTCCAGGCGTTGCTACCCACAGATTACCCCCTCAGAATAAGATTTTGTGAGTGGTTCTTGCAAAAAAATGCTCGAAATGCCCGTTTTACAGCTGATATTTTCGCCACCGATGAATCAATTTTTAGTCGTAATGGTATAACCAATCTTCACAATACACACGTTTGGTCCTTTGAAAATCCTCAAGCAATATTCCAGACAAACTTCCAACATCGTTTTTCTTTAAACATGTGGGCAGGTATTGTCGATGAACGTCTAATTGGACCGTTCATATTGCCAGATCGGATGGATGGTCACCAGTATTTGAAATTTCTTCGGAATGATTTGCCGGTTCTTCTTGAAGATGTACCATTGGCGGTCCGAGCAAAGATGTGGTTTCTGCACGATGGGTCACCTCCGCATTTTCATTTAGAAGTTCGTAATTTTTTGAATGAGGTACAGCAGGTACGCTGGATCGGTAGGGGTGGACCAATTGCATGGCCTCCACGGTCTCCCGATCTAAATCCTCTGGACTTCTTTTTATGGGGATACTTGAAAAACAAGGTATACCGTACTCCAGTTCAGAATATTGAAGATCTGCGTGACCGAATCACAGTGGCTGCCGATAATTTGAGACTTCAAGCACAGCAGGAAGGAGGTGTATTTCAGGTAGTCCGCCGAAATTGGATTAGACGCGCCCAAGCTTACATTGAAGCCAATGGAAACAATTTTGAACAGCTTTTATAAGTAAGTGAACTGGTAAACTGTATTATTTTATTATCTCGATTTCTGTACGACTTTTATTACATTTTTTTTGAGAAATCAATTTTTTTCGTAACAGTGCATACGTGGTTAAAATTTCGTGGATAAGTTGTGAAACACCCTGTATATATATATATATATATATATATATATATATATATATGTTATCGTGCTTCTGCCTTTTAACTTTAAGAGAATTTAAAACTGAATAGCAAATACTTTTGAACTGTTTAAAATAGCTAGCACTTCTGAAACCCTACTTCTGAACTGAAGGCATGCATTTAGATTGCAGATATTTATATGATTTTGGGTGTGCAAAAACACATTCCCGAACGTTTTGATATGAGCAAAAAAGAGTTCTAAAGTTGTATGAGTAAATGTAAGTGATGAAATATCTTGTTTTTATTGCATTATATGATGAAATATTTTAAAGAGTTGCTTTTTAATAAGTGGTGTTCTTGAGATCAAGCCGTAGTAAAACATGTGTCTTACATCCAGGATTTTGATTTTCTCATATTGAAGATTTGTAGGGTAAGTACGATTTATTTTATAATTTATTTTTATGAATAGTTTCTGCAGTATTGTCAAATTTGTTAGATTATTGTCCAATACTCTCCCTATCTAATTACCCCGTACTGAATTCTAGATTCTATCAAAGCATAATAAATTAGATGCTTTATAGCCAAAATTTTGAAAAGGCCTTGAATCTATAGATCCGAGATCTTCCAGTACCTATAATCTTTCCCACCTGATGATCTCACCTCAAATGTTAATCTATTTCAACACCCAAATATATCATCGATTCAATCGATGATATAGGATACAATTTTTGCTTATGTTATAGTGAGATTTGTTAAATCAGGTATTTTGTTTTTGTAGGAAGTAACAGTTATACATTTTTTTTCTCAGAATTGACTTTTTTTTGTTAGCAAACCAGTTAAATATAGCCTTTAATGCTATCTCAGATTTTTGTTTAAGTAGTTTCCAAGATTTTGCTGTTTGAAATAAGACAGTATCATCATCAAAATTATGATTTCTCCGTCGTAATTAAAGCCATTAATCTATTTATATTCATAGAAAAGAATGCGGGTTCTACGACAGTCCCTTGAGATATACCACAGTTTGTTTACATTTCCCGTTAACGTTCATTATTTGCGGTCTGTTTTTCAGATGACTTCTTGAAAAGTTTACCTAGAATCTCTCCTACCCCGATACTTTCCAATTTCTTTAAAAGAGCGAATGATCTACTGTGTAAATTAAGCGAATAATAAAGTGGGAACATTTTAGAAATATTATATTAGATATAGAATTCATCATATAGTGTAGTTTTGACCCGGCTCACCGTAAAATGTGCTCGGTATTTTATTAAAAGTTTGTTGTATGTACGTCGAATGTGAATGTAATGTAATGTAAGTGTCCCAGTGTTTTATGTTTCAATTTTATTTTTTGGATTTCGACATTTACGTTCTGTGTTGTCTGTTTAAAAAGGCATGAGTCTCTGCCTGCATATATATATATATATATATATATATATATATATATATATAGTCATTGTTGTTTTTATTTTTATGAACCAAATATATATATATATATATATATATATATATATATATATATATAGGTATATATATATATATGATAGTATGCTTTCATTCCACGTACACCAACGTCATAACAAGAAAATGATCCTTGTTTGGAACATGTTCTGCATCACAGCAGACACAATGATCCATTTTAGTCAAACGACGATCGCGATTTCGCTCTTATTAGAGCTCATCAGGCCGCCATAGACTAGCGAGCCCAGTGTAGGGCAAAGGCACAAAATGGAATCACAAAAACAACTACCCCGCTGGCAAATACCACGACCGGCATTGAATTACATTGTGACTCCTGGCTTTCGTTGGGAGCATTACATGATAGTATGTTTTCATTCCACGTACACCAACGTTATAATAAGAAAATGATCCTTGTTTGGAACATGTTCTGCATCACAGCAGACCCAATGATCCATTTTAGTCAAACGACGATCGCGATTTCGCTCTTATTAGAGCTCATCAGGCCGCCATAGACTAGCGAGCCCAGTGCAGGGCAAAGGCACAAAATGGAATCACAAAAACAACTACTCCGCTGGCTAATACCACGACCGGCATTGAATTACATTGTGACTCCTGGCTTTCGTTGGGAACATTAAATGATAGTATGTTTTCATGGGAATTCAAATTCACCTGGTAGCAAATTTGTAGCCTTTCGTTTAGTACTGGGCAGTGTAACCAAAAATAATGTTCATGCCCCATTGTAAGATCCTCTGCAGAAAATAAGTTGTGATTTTGCTCTATTTTCAACTCTCTTACCGGTCGAGTAGCAAAAGGACATTTTGGCTTAAAATAAGTTTTAAAAAAATCAGACCAATTTCTAAACATAGATTGATCGCATTCTTCTACCACAAACGGCGTAGGCTTTTGGCGAATTGTGCGTTGGTGTTCAACCCAATCTTTCGGCATTTGTGCTACATGACGTTGATTAATTAGGGCCATATTTCGGTAACACTCAATGTAGGAGTGGCCGCGAATTGGAAAAATTACGGTAATACTCTCCAGTAACTTCCGTTGGTGAATCATGTAATACAAAAATCGAAATACCTACGGTGTAGTTTTTAATTTGGCCCCCGCAGGAATCACAAAATATTGTTAAGATCTCTAACAGTTTTGGGTAAATGGAACATAATAAAGTCATACAGCATAGAACTAACCTCATCAGATCCTTTTTTGGCTATTGTCTCATCATATACATAAAAAATGGAATTTGAATTTGAAAGAATATGTATATTAAAGAGGTAATATGTAACCTGTCTCCTATAATACACATCGTTTGTAAGCACAAACCATGTGTTTGGCACGTTCAATTTTTTTTGAAAGTCCATGCAAATACTTTCACGCGTAAGGATTTTTTGGCTATCTTTGCGAGCCCCACATTTTTTCATAAAAAAAGTATCAGCTTTTCTTTTATGAAGCTCGTGTTCCGTTTCAATTTTCGTTATTGTATTCATAATATTTATCTTTTGGGTATCGTCATTTGTTGATCCTAGGTCTAATTCAAGAGAATTTAATTTTGCCTTAAATTCATCACAAGAACTGCACGTATCTGTACGTGGGTAGCCAAAAGAAATATTATATTTGGTGTTAAAGATGTTTCTGTAAGTTTCGTAGCTAACAGGATTTTCATTATTTAGTGCCGTGTACATATCATGAAGTTTCTTTATGTTTAACTCCTCTGGTAAGTAAAGGCGCTTACTATCTTGTAGACTATAATGTGCACGGCGACCTTTTAAAGACTGGATGTGGTCGTGTACTTTTGCCAAGGTATCTCTGGACATTTTATTCGGTCTATTGCTGTGTTTCCCTCTTCCATCCTTCTGAACTTGACCTGTTCTTTGTAATGATTGTTGAATAAATTGTATACGTCTTCCTGTTATGGCATGTAGAGACAAAAACTGTCTGTTTAAAAAGACATGAGTCTCTGCCTGCGTACTAGTCATTGTTGTTTTAATTTTTATGAACCATATATATATATATATATATATATATATATATATATATATATATATATATATATATATATATATATATATATATATATATATATATATATATATATATATATATATATATATATATATATATATATATATATATATATATATATATATATATATATATATATATATATATATATATATATATATATATATATATGATAGTATGTTTTCATTCCACTTACACCAACGTCATAACAAGAAAATGATTCTTGTTTGGAACATGTTCTGCATCACAGCAGACACAATGATCCATTTTAGTCAAACGACGATCGCGATTTCGCTCTTATTAGAGCTCATCAGGACGCCATAGACTAGCGAGCCCAGTGTAGGGCAAAGGCACAAAATGGAATCACAAAAACAACTACTCCGCTGGCTAATACCACGACCGGCATTGAATTACATTGTGACTCCTGGCTTTCGTTGGGAGCATTAAATGATAGTATGTTTCCATTCCACGTACACCAACGTCATAACAAGAAAATGATCTTTGTTTAAAACATGTTCTGCATCACTGCAGACACAATGATCCATTTTAGTCAAACTCCAATGGCGATTTAGCTCTTATTAGAGCTCATTAGGCCGCCATAGACTAGCGAGCCCAGTGTAGGGCAAAGGCACAAAATGGAATCCCAAAAGAACTACTCCGCTGGCTAATACCACGACCGGCATTGAATTACATTGTGACTTCTGGCTTTCGTTGGGAGCATTAAATGATAGTATGTTTTCATTTCACGTACACCAACGTCATAACAAGAAAATGATCCTTGTTTGGAACATGTTCTGCATAACAGCAGACTAAATGATCCATTTTAGTCAAACGACGATCGCGATTTCGCTCTTATTAGAGCTCATCAGGCCGCCATAGACTAGCGAGCCCAGTGTAGGGCAAAGGCACAAAATGGAATCACAAAAACAACTACTCCGCTGGCTAATACCACGACCGGCATTGAATTACATACATATATATATATATATATATATATATATATATATATATATATATATATATATATATATGTATATATATATATATATATATATATATATATATATATATATATATATATATATATATATATATATATATATATATATATATATATATATATATATATATATATATATATATATATATATATATATATATATATATATATATATATATATATATATATATATATATATATATATATATATATATATATATATATATATATATATATATATATATATATATATATATATATATATATATATATATATATATATATATATATATATATATATATATATATATATATATATATATATATATATATTTATATATATATATATATATATATATATATATATATATATATATATATATATGTATCTATATATGTATAATATAATGGAGATTCACAAAACCGTTTTAGGACCTGTAAGTCTTTATATTTTAATAATGCCACTGGTAAGAGTTCATGGTATAGCCTTCATGGGAATTCAAATTCACCTGGTAGCAATTCGTTTAGTACTGGGCAGTGTAACCAAAAATAATGTTCATGCCCCATTGTAAGATCCTCTGCAGAAAATAAGTTACAGGTTACAGGTCGAGTAGCAAAAGGACATTTTGGCTTAAAATAGGTTTTAAAAAATCAGACCAATTTCTAAACATAGGTTGATCGCATTCTTTTACCACAAACGGGCGGCGTAGGCTTTTGGCGAATTATGCGTTGGTGTTTAGCCCAATCTTTCGGCATTTGTGCTACATGACGTTGATTAATTAGGGCCATATTTTGGTCACACTCAATGTAGGAGTGGCCGCGAATTGGAAAAATTACGGTAATACTCTCCAGTAACTTCCGTTGGTGAATCATGTAATACAAAAATCGAAATACGGTGTAGTTTTTAATTTGGTCCCCGCAGGAATCACAAAATATTGTTAAGATGTCTAACAGTTTTGTGTAAATGGAACATAATAAAGTCATACAGCATAGAACTAACCTCATCAGATCCTTTTTTGGCTATTGTCTCATCATATACATAAAAAATGGAATTTGAATTTGAAAGAATATGTATATTAAAGAGGTAATATGTAACCTGTCTCCTATAATACACATCATTTGTAAGCACAAACGATGTGTTTGGCACGTTCAATTTTTTTTGAAAGTCCATGCACACACAAACTTTCACGCGTAAGGCTTTTTTGGCTATCTTTGCGAGCCCCACGTTTTTTCACAAAAAAAGTATCAGCTTTTCTTTTATGAAGCTCATGTTCCGTTTCAGTTTTCGTTATTGTATTCATAATATTTATCTTTTGGGTATCGTCATTTGTTGATCCTAGGTCTAATTCAAGAGAATTTAATTTTGCCTTAAATTCATCACATGAACTGCACGTATCTGTACGTGGGTAGCCAAAACAAATATTATATTTGGTGTTAAAGATGTTTCTGTAAGTTTCGTAGCTAACAGGATTTTCATTATTTAGTGCCGTGTACATATCATGAAGTTTCTTTATGTTTAACTCCTCTGGTAAGTAAAGGCGCTTACTATCTTGTAGACTATATGTGACTATGTGCACGGCGACCTTTTAAAGACTGGATGTGGTCGTGTACTTTTGCCAAGGTATCTCTGGACATTTTATTCGGTCTATTGCTGTGTTTCCCTCTTCCATCCTTCTGAACTTGACCTGTTCTTCGTAATTATTGTTGAATAAATTGTATACGTCTTCCTGTTATGGCATGTAGAGACAAAAACGCTTTGTAACATGTCTGTACTTCTATAATGTTCTTCTCTCGAAGAATGCGCACTTTGTAGCGGTAAAAGTTGTTGTGTAAATCAGATTCGTCTTGATTTTTCCGTGGTCTCCGGCGAGCAACGGATTGAACAGTAATAAGGCCTGACAGGTAATTGTTTTGTTCGTCATAATTTTCCATACCATTAAAATTAGCAATAAATCTGCGTCGGTCATCGGCATTAATTTGTATGAAACACTTGTGTCGAGAACAATTACAGTCCTGTCGTGTCTCGTGAGTGGACACTAAAAGTTTTTTTTAACCTCATAAATTCGTCCCAGTTTAGGTCTTTTTTAGGACATGCTCCTTGAGATACGTTTTCATCATCTGGGTCCCCCATTTTACTTTTAACAAAACAATTACCTGATCGTAGTTTGTATATATATATATATATATATATATATATATATATATATATATATATATATATATATATATATATATATATATATATATATATATATATATATATATATATTTGGTAATTATTATTTTGGGCATAGGTTAACTCATTGAAAGTAAAACTATAATTCAATCGACGTTTCGTTCATTATGTCGAGCTTTCTCAAGATATTTATTTTCTACAATAGTAAAAACATGTATAGTTAATATTTAAATTTTAAAATGGTTAAAAACATTACTGAAAAAACACCACTCAAAAAACATTACATTTAAAACAAACAATGATCAAAAAACAAAAATACATTTAAAACAAAATTAATATTATACACAGTAGGCACCCTGGAAACATATCAGTTTTACGAATGTTTTGCAATAATTTCGACAGCTCTGGAATTCTGGCAGATAAAAACGAGACAACTTTTTCTTTTTTTTTAATATTAACTTAGATTTTTATTGCTATACCGAGTTTGGGTTTATGCTTACTGAAATGTACAGGGTTTTATGTATGGAGTGGTTTATTTATATTCAGATTAATTTACTTATTATTATATCAGATTGTGTCTTTTTTATCGTTGACGGTACCTTTCTCCTTTTTAATTTGTATCATTTCTTTTATTGTGAGTTCTCGATAATTAGTTTATTGTTCTAAAATTTTAGTTTGTTTAAAATCGAATTCAAGTTTTTCTGAATGGTCGTGTTTGTGGAGTGCAGTAGATGCATTTTTTGTGCTCATTCCTTTGTACTTTTTTGGGCAATTTTAACATGGAATTGAGTAAACTAGGTTTGATTTTTTTTTATTACTTTGGTTTTCAAGGGAGTGAAAAGACTGTCTAGTAAATTCTCTGCTTTATGACATACAGTTATGTGGTGTTTAGACAAGATGTGATTTATTTTTTCTGATAGACCGTCTGTGTAGGGCATTGCAACGTATTTAGTATTACCATTTTTGTTTTTTGTTGCTTTCTTTAAGTTAATTTAAAAAACATGAGTTCGTTGTTTAAAAACTCGTAGTATGTTTTTTTCCAGATACTGGTTATTTATTAGTCTCCTTAACCTTCTTAAAATCTCAGGACGATATTCTGGGGAAGTAAGTGAGATAGCACGATCGGTTAGACCAATAATAACGCTATTTTTTTGATTCTTTGGATGGTTGGAGTTAAAGTTCACGTGCCGCCCTGACCATGTTTTTTTTGTATACCACTTGGTTTTTATATATGATCTTTCTTGTTTCTAATTAAATTTAAGTCAAGAAAATTAATTTTGATTTTTTGTCTTCAGTTTGCAAGGTAAATTTTAATTTGGGGTGAAAATTATTAAAAGCATTTAATATGCCATTAATATGGTTTTTTCGTTTACAAATCTTTTAAAAAAAGGAAGATTATAATCAAGTTCACTTATCACGCTCTTCTCCAGATATTCCATAACTAATTGTGCGACAATGGAGGAAATAGGAGAACCCGTAGCGCAGCCATCTAACTGTTGATAATATTTATCCTCATACTGGAACTAATTATATATATATATATATATATATATATATATATATATACATATATATAACGGTATATATATATATAGGGCTATTTATATCTAAACTATACTTAAATTATATATTTTTTTGGGGAAAGTTAAAAAACATTGCATATGGATAGCTGGCTCTTTATAAACTGACCTAAAGAAGCAAGACAGAACTGAATATCTATCTTACTTCTACTGTTTCTTTAAAATTGAAAATTGATGGCTTAAATTATATATCGCGGTTTTTATGCCTATTTATAAAAAAAGTTTGGTTAATAGTGACGCATGACAGTAACCTAGTTCTGTCTCGCTTCCTCCGGTCATTTAATTATTAAAAACGTCATAAAGAACCAGCTACACAGCCCCGTTTTTTGGCTTTCTCTAAAAATGCAGTAATTTAAGTATAATTAAGATAAATAGCCCTATATATATGTATATATATCTATATATATATATATATATATATATATATATATATATATATATATATATATATATATATATATATATATATATATATATATATATATATATACATATAAATATCATAGAAATACGTGTAAACTATTGGAATGTCAAGTTTTTATATATGATGACAAATGTGATTTTGGTGAAACGTAAGTAAAACTGTTTTTTCAGATTAGTGAATTACACTCGAAATGAAAACACATCAGAAAACTGTTTTTTATTTTGTCGATACAGAACAATTTTCTTTTACATAAAGACATAATAAAACATAGTATTAAAGATTTCTTCGTAAAAGAACTTGACATTCCAATAATTTATACATATTTCTATATACATATATTCGACTACGGTTTTATATCCCCATTATTATTATTTATGTTTTCCGGATTTTGCTGTTGTTGTTGCTCTAATTCCGCGAGATTTTTTGTGATTTTAAATTTGTCAATTATTGTCTTCCATACTGTTGGTAGTTTTATTGATTCATCCCTTTTATTTAAATCACCTTGTTTTTCTATTTCTATGGCTTCTCGGATTTTTCTGGTCTTATAATGCTCTATATTGGCAATCTCCCTACATCCATCCAGATTTATTTTGTGGCCGGTTTCCTGATGATGTAGGAATAGCGCCGAGGTTGTTTATTTTTGATGCTGAATTTATATTCTTTCTACTCTTACTGATATTCGCCTGTTAGTTTGCTCCACGTAAAGCTTTTCACAGTCCTGGCAAGGAATGCTGTATACCACCTGGTTTTCCAAATTGATTTGGTCTTTTGGGTTTCCAGATAGTTTACCTATGGTTGTTTGTGGTTTGTGTAATGTTTATTATGCTATGTTTTCTAAGAATTCTTCCGACTCTATCTGTTGTGCCGTTTACATATGGTAAGATTACCTGTTGTCTTCCCGGTTGATAATTTTTGGTGTTCGTTGTTCGGGAATCCTGTGCATAAATAGCTTTCTCTATAGTGCGATTTGTGTAGCTATTTTTATTTAAGCATCAGATATTATATTAAAATCGATGTTTCTCGTCTGTGTTTCAGTTAATCGCATGGATCTAGGCCACAGCTTGAATTTGTGCTGGGCGCTGAGGTGATCTTGCGTTTAAATATCTCTCAGTATGTGTTGGTTTTCTGTACACAGTGTATTCGAAATGTTTATTATCTAAAAATGGAAGTTTGTTGTTTTTCTCTAACTCTAGAGTAAACTGTATTCTGGGATATATTGAATTTGCGTGAGTTAGAGTTCTGTATGACCATGTTGCCATATAATAAATATGTCATCCACATAACGAATCCATAACTTGGGTTTCATACTTGTTTTGCCAAGAGCTTCTTTCTAGAAGTAATCCTAAATAAATTTGCAACTACTAGTGATAATGAGGACCCCATTGGAGCACCATGTTTATATAGTTGCCCGTTAAATGAAAAACATATTAAGTATTTTTAACACAAACGACAAAATTAAATTAGGAAACCACGGAGTATACAGCATTCCTTGCCAGGACTGTGAAAAGCCGTACGTGGAGCAAACAATCAGGCGAATATCAGCAAGAATATAAACTCAGCATGAGAAACAAACAAACAACCTCGGCCCTATTTCTAAATAACTACCAACGGCCGCTCAGATATAACCTTCTGCCCCGGGTGGGGATATAAAGGAAGCTTCGCAGTCGATAACACTTCAGTCTCTATTCGGATGTGAGAAGGAAAGCTTCGAAAATGCCATATGTGATTTTGGCGAAACGTCAGCAAAACTGTTCTTTTCAGAATTACAGTAGTGAACGGATATATACCCGAAATTGAACAATTTGTTTGTAATTGCAAAAAAAAACTGAGTATTTTAGAAAGTCATTTTATACCTGCAAATATCGAGTACTCTAATCATGCTCGCAGTAACTTAAAACGTTATTAAATATAAATTGAAATTAATGTTTTACAATATTTCCGCTGGTGTGCCTAATAAATTTGCCACATATATTATTTGGAATTGTATAGAAAATTTCGTATGAGTTTGAATTACATTGTTATATATTTCTGGCTGTTATACAAAACCATTGGAACGTTGACGTAAAAAATTCTAAATAATTTTCTGTTTTATCAAATACTAGCAAAATTATTTTTTAAAACTCTATATTATTCGTGATTTTGTTTGTAGCATATTTTCTGCATTGCCTTTTTAAAATTAATTAATGCATTACGGGCCTTGACAATTGACGTACCTAAACAGAAAAAATTGGCTTTAAAATACACGTCGAGATATTTCTATTTATACAAATATACAGTGATTCATATTTTTCTTTTTGGAACAGCCATTAGTAAATAAATAAGTTCGGCAATAGTAAACAAAATAATACCCTCGATTCCTAAATTATGTTAAAAACGCTGTAAAACTACCTATCCTTATTGAAGCAATTCTTATGTTTCTGTATTGTAAACGTTTCTGTATTGTAAGAGTTACGCTTTCTTCTTAGAAAACCTAATTTTTCATATGTGGTTTGCTGCCCTCAAATAATATTCCCTAGAAAAGTCTTAAGCATTCTTTTTTTATTTTTCCATGTTGGCATACCGGGTGAACTATTTTGATAAAAGGTTTACAAACATTTGCAACTGGGTATATAAAAGTTTTCTGTGCATTGTACAATAATTTTCTTTGAGTAACAAATTAATTAATATAAGAAATTCAGTTCAACTCAGAACCCCAAAACTTAAAAAAGTCGGAATTCAAAAGTTTACTAAAAAAAATTCCTTAGTATCTCCATTGGCTTTAAATAGAATATAGCTCCGATGCCTCGTTAACATCTTCGTTCTATTCTGCAAAGTAGAGCAACTTGTCGCATTTTTAACCCAAAAGACAAAATTAAATTAGTAACTAATTTCTAGTCATTTTTTATTATAAAATTTAAAATAATTGTTGTGGTTATCTATTCTGGCTTCAAAACGAACCAGAGGTTTTTGATAAGTAATTTATTTAACATGACAGCAATTTTCTTTTATTTTGTTTAGGCAATCCCAGCCTACTACCAAAAACTGAAACTGATCTTTAAAAAAATGCAAATTACTGGGCGATTCGAATAGAAAAGTATATAATATTATATATTTTCGAGGAGCCTATTGTAAAGAAGACTACGCCACTGGATTCTACGTGAAAAACTGTATCAGAGCCTTTACATTTTCGATAAGTTAAACAACAACCCAAATACGAGGGGGAGGCAAAAATGCAATATTTTCAATTTCACACTGTATCTTAAAAACGAAGGGGGTTATCAAAATTTTGTTTGGGTCATCTCTCGTTTCACAAAAAAGTAGCACCATGTCGCGAAAACCGCAATCCTCTATATTCACTAATAAGATAGGTACCTCATAAAAACAGCGAAAACGTGCAGTGCAGTAAATAATGTTTTCTTATTTCTGGGAAGGTTACCAGGGCTCAACAACCAACATTACAAAAAATATTATGGGCATTTGTATTTGACTTCCCGTTCAGGCAGATGACTTAAGATTTATTTTAACAAAACTTATAATTAATCAAAATGCGAATTAGGTTAGGTTAGGATTCCGTCTATATTAAAACAAGGATATTTATTTAATAAAACCTGTCCTGTTAGGTGGATCTGTCCCGTTACCGTTAGGTTAGCCTAGATTTATCAATAAAACAATCATTAAAGCTATAACCCATCAGTAAAGTCATAAAATCACATCACAAATTATCGAAAATCAGATTTGAAAACGCGCGCACTGTGAAGATATGTGATTAGTATGTGTCCTGGTCTTGTCAAATTCTCACTTTCGTATATAAAAATTCAAGATGACAGACAATTATGGCTATTGGTTGTTCCAATCATTAAAAACCGGCATCTAATGTCTTTTACAATCCCTTTTGTTTGATATGAACAGTTCCATTTCTAACCAATTTTGATAACACAAAAAGTATTATTATTGTTAAACCTTTTTAACCCAATTTTATTTAAAATTAAGAGAAGTTCTAAAACATACAAACACTATACATTCTAGAAAACTTATTCTATAATTTATTAATTTTAAATTCTACATTTTAGCTAATGACGAAGATTTTTCGAATATTTTGAGAAAGCGTACTGATATTTTTGTGTGCAACTGCTGCTATTGTTTATATATTTTGGTTAGCTATGATTTATAAATATTTTTGTAGTGATTCTAATAAATAGCGAAACTTGTGAGCCAGAAATTAATTTTTGTGGGAAATGTATGTATGTATACAAGGTGCAAGTTAAATTAATAAATAAGTGTCCAAAATTCTGAAGGATGATTTAACTCATGAAAATATTAAAAAAATTATGTAAGCAGAGATCCCAGTATGCTCCGATTTCTAGATACGTCTTAAAATATTATTATCTTTTTAGGTTTTTGATATACTTCCTACATTTGTATTTTTGAAGCAACTTTAGTAGAGGGAATACTATGAATAGTGTAAATAATGCGACTAAATGAGTTTTAGAAAAATATGCAGTGTTATTTTTTTTTTGAGTTGCGACCTTCTTAACACTCCCGAATTTTTTACTTTGACTTCATTTGTCATTTCTACAACAGAGACAAGTTCCTCATTCTATTCTGTAACTTTTAGGTCCCTTATCCGTATTTTGAATACCTATTTATAAATTATTTAACAAAATGTTAATTCATAGATACCTTATTTGATGATACGAATGCACTAATATTACATTTAGTCGCTTTCTTGATAATATTAGTCATTGTTAACCGAGTTTATTTCTTTAATGACATTTTTTTAATGGTGTGATATATCATAGAAATACAAAAAAATATAAACATTTTAACACTCTCTCCAGCCATTTCGGATACAAATTTAATTATCTAATTTTTATGTATTTAAGCTAACTATAAATAAAGATACTGTGAACTATATCAAATCAGGTTACACAATAAACTACAGTTCTAAGAATAAACACCATCTTTACAAAAAAATTGATATAATTTTGTATGTCGTTAGTCTCTTATTGTAGCATGTCCGGTTTAATAGAAAGAATAGAATAATAATTGAAACGAACAGTTAACGTACATATATAACACCGCGTCAACAAGCAGCCAAATTATCTAACTCAATCATTCAATTTTCCTAGATATCCGCTATCCGAGTTTTGCGATGACGTTTCAATGGCAGGTTACCTGGATTCTAGCACCTGCTTTACTTCCTATTCATTAATATTCTTGACGTGCATCGGTGATGCCATGTTGTTTTGAAACTTAACTGTACTCAATTTATTAAACAGGATATCTTAATTTATTATATGGCGACATAGCTTTTTTGATATCCTACTTGTCTAATTATCTTTATATTAGTTTCATAATGCTATTTAGCCTGGCTGTTAACACACTAGAATATCTTTGAGTATGGTCAATAGAAACAAGTAATTGTTGTAAAGAAAATTTTTGGAATTTGCTTCTCAGAAAACAAAATTTAAAAAAGCATAAAAGCAAATCAATATTTTTCTAAAGTTTTTTGGGTTTATTTGTGCCTTATAATTATTTAATTATTATATATACTGGATGATTGTTATTTTTAAATAGGTAGTTAATCTGTTATCTTAAATCAGGAGTCTTCAACCCGCCGCCCTTCCTCTAATTTCTAGCGGCTCCCAGAGGCTAACGAAATAATTGCATCGCGCCGCGCCCGCGAATGACACTGCGAAGTCGATAGCGCCACCTAGTTAGAAGAGGTCCACTCTGTGAACTCGCGATCACGGCTAGCCACAAGGGCACTAGATGGCGTTGCATGTCTATTGAATCTTTTTAATAATTCTAGAAATTATCACTACTAGAGGGACCTACTAGTCCAGTCTCGTAGCTGCTCAAAATTTCAAGAGTGGCCAGTTCTAATTCCAAAAGCGAACGAAGCGATACAAGCGAAAGAATGCCAACTAGCAGTGAAGTTGCTACCTGTGCGATAAGTGATTATAGTGGGTTCAGTATAGTGTGTTTTGACACGTGTAAGTCGGATACTGTATTGTGGCGTGCAGTCGCGCGCAGTTTAGTTTTGTCATGGACATTTTTATCGAGGAATTAAACTGGTTTCTTCTACCTTGACATTAAAAATGCCTTCTACTTCGGGTAAAAGACGAAAAATTAGTGAATTTCAAGAAAAGTAGACTGAGTTGTACTTATTCGTTAGTGTTAATCAGAAATCCGTTTGGTGTGTCAAGATTCCTTTTCAGCTTTGAAAGAATACACATTACATTAAAAAGACATTATGATACAAAGCATGCCACAAAGTTTGAGACATTCAAAGCACAATTACGGCAAGATAAAGTGAGAGCTCTTAAAAGTCAGCTTCAACGACAGCAAAATAGTTTTCAAAAGCAGAACATTGAACATGAAGCAAGCGTGAAGGTTAGCTACAATATATCCGAAAAAATAGCTTTGAAACCAAAACAATGGTTCATGGGCAGTGGCGGCTCGTCAAGTGACCCCCTACATTTTCCAATCAATTTATTTAAAGATAAAAATATTTTTAAAATATTAAGCATTTTATAATATACATTTTTATTATAAAAATGTAGTATGTTTTATATAAATTCACATTATTTACTTAGTTATACCATTATTTTCCATCAAAACTAGTGCGTTATATACTCAAAAAATAATAATGGCTTAAAAACGTAGCTCGCTGAACACCTTTTCATAAGAGCGACACGTTGAGGAATGACAGCCAGCATTCACAAATTCCGCATCAGACTCCCCCCGCACGCCGGCTTCCGCGCTTAATTTTTTTGGTGGTTGCTATGGCAACGCAATGGCCAATATCCCAAAGCCAAATAGAGATGGGAGCGGCGTAAAATGCTGCTGCAGGCTGCTATATATATATATATATATATATATATATATATATATATATATATATATATATATATATATATATATATATATATATATATATATATATATATATATATATATATATATATATATATATATATATATATATATATATATATATATATATATATATATATATATATATATATATATATATATATATATATATATATATATATATATATATATATATATATATATATATATATATATATATATATATATATATATATATATATATATATATATATATATATATATATATATATATATATATATATATATATATATATATATATATATATATATATATATATATATATATATATATATATATATATATATATATATATATATATGCGTGATTCTTTTCTGTTTGCACTAACCAAGGAATTTAATTTGCTCTTTTTCTCACTTTTCTCTTCATTTATCTGGTAAAAGCTCGTACAATATATCCTCCACGATATTTTCATCGGATTTCATTGTATTCTAAGTAATTAGTGAAACAAAAATACGTTTATTTGTCAAAGCTAATTATTTAATATTAACTTTGGCAACCCTAATAATTTTATTAAATTTTATTAAATCAAGTTAACAGTACTTTTTTTATAAGTTTCATATGTGGTCGTAGGAAAAAATAATATTAGATTGATTATTCGTAGGTCGATCAAAACCCAGGATTTTTAACTTTGGAGGCAGCACAAGTCGAGACAAAACAATTCGGCATAACCTAAAACCATGCAAAATAAATAATAAAAAAACAATTCCAAGATATATAAATATAAATTTAGGTTGACGTGGAATATAATATAAAACGTTTTATGTTGCAGAAAAGTCGGTGAAATTAAACGGTATTTCTGTTGGTTCATGTAACGAAATACCACTCTGAAATATCATTTCACAGTTACAGAGGCATAGTTTTGACAGTAACTATTAATAAAATTTATTAATAAAATAACATTAATTTGCCAAATATTTAAACAAAGTGACATCACGAGGTATATTTATGATAAAAAGTCAAATAAGAGGAACGAACTGGAAACCTGCAGTTATTATTATTACTAAGCATGGTTATTTATCAGTGGCGGCTGGCTAGGGGACGCATACTACTACATTTTCCAATCAATTTACTTAAAAATGAAAATATTTTTAAAATACTAAACATTTTATAATCTACATTTTTATTATAAAAATGTAGTATTTTATATATAAATTCACATTATTTACTTAATTATACCATTATTTTCTATCAAAACTGGTACGTATATACTTGAAAAATAATAATGGCTTAAAAACGTATCGCGCTGAACAGCTTTTCATAAGAGCGACCCGTTGAGGAATGATAATCAGCAGTAACAAATTCCGCATCGGTCATCAGCAGTTGCTATGCCAACGCAATGGTGAATTTCCGTAAGTCAAATAGAGATGGGAGCGGCATAAAATGCTGCTGCAGGCTGCAGGCGCTTATTCCCTTGTTATAGAATTAATGTAAATTAGTGCGTTTGGATCATCGGAGGCGGAAACAGTTTTGGATTTTTTAAGAACAAAAAAATATATTTAAAATCTTATAAATTCATATTATTTCCCCTAAGTATTAAAAAATGCTCCAAATTGTAATTATAATTAACATCAAAGGTTGAAAAAACAGCAATTTTGGGCGTGGCGCCCCGAAAAATTTTCGTCTGCGGCGCTATTTTACCGGAGCCCTGTGCACCTAGCTACGCTGCGCTTCACCCGTTCTTAAATCCATGAGCCGCCACTGTTATTTATTTACTTCGTTAAATAAAATAGATCGGCTATTTACTCATTATGTATTAATCGAATAAGTTTTATTATCAAATTAAAAATGACAGCAAACAAAATAATTACCCAGAAGCGAAGTTAGGGAATGGATGGCGCCGAGGAAATAAAATAGGCCTAAAAATGAGGTATGAAAATCTTAGCTATATTTCTGACTACATTACCAAATAATAAGTTAAATATAATGCAATATATTCAATAAAAAAAAATACATGTAACATCTTTATCATTGGGGAAAAACGGGAAATTTAAAAAAATCCTGGCCTGGCAGCGTCTCTCTTTCTCGCTCTCTCTCTCACACCGTCGCTCTCATCCTCTCTTTCTCTCTCTCTCGTTCTCTCATTCTCTCTCTTTCTCTCTCTTTCTCTCTCTCTCTCTCTCTCTCTCTCTCTCTCTCTCTCTCTCTCTCTCTCTCTCTCTCTCTTTAAAGATAATATAGAAACCTTGTACATATTCCTAAATGTCTATCAATTAATTTATAACGGAAGCAGTTTCGGATAAAAATTTTTTAAGTATGAATTTTATCAGAAAACTCCAAATATCTAATTTGAAAAGAAAATATAATGCAACCCATTTCCTGAAATAGCATTAAATTGAATATATTCTGGCAACATCCAAATTCATTAATAAGATAATAAAATAGAAAAAAAAGCATTTTATTCTGAATTTTGATGAATTTATATTGTTTGTGTATATATATATATATATATATATATATATATACACAATATATATATATATATATATATATATATATATATATATATATATATATATATACGAGTATATATAAAATGCTTAGTATTTTTATTTTTAAGTAAATTGATTGGAAAATGTAGTAGTATGCGTCCCCTAGCGAGTCGCCACTGATAAATAACCGTACTTAATAATAATAACTGCAGCTTTCCAGTTCGTTCCTCTTATCTGACTTTTTTTCATAAATATACCTCGTTATGTCTCTTTGTTTAAATATTTGGCAAATTAATGTTGAACCAACAGAAATACCCTTTAATTTCACAGAATTTTCTGCAACGTAAAACGCGTCATATTATATTCCAAGTCAACCTAAATTTATATTTATATATCTTGGAATTGCTTTTCTATTATTTATTTTGCATGGTTTTAGGTTATGCCGAATTGTTTTGTCTCGACTTGTGCTGCTTACAAAGTTAAAAATCTGGGGTTTTGTTCGACCTACGAACAATCAATCTAAATAATATTATTTTTTCCTACGCCCACATATGAAACTGTTAACTTGGCTAGAAAGTGCCTTCTATTGTTTTACTATTGTGCATATATCGTTCAAAATTTAATAAAATTATTAGGGTTGTCAAAGTTAATATTAAATTAAAATAGCTTTGACACATAAACGTATTATTGTTTCCCTTACACTTACCTGTTTTCGGTGTATGTACATTAATTTCAAAATTTTATGGAAAGGTGACAAGTCGGCTAGATATCATAGCTGTAAATAAAGTTTATTATATAACGGTGCATTGCAGTGGTTTTGACTTTTATAATAAACATTTTGAAAAAATAATTACTTAGAATACAATGAAATCCGATAAAAATATCGTGAAGGATATATTGTAAGAACTTTGATTAGTGCACAGAAAGAATGCACAACAGAAAAAAATCACGCATATATATATATATATATATATATATATATATATATATATATGCTGTATATATATATATATATATATATATACATAAAATGCTTATATTTTTATTTAAGTAAATTGAAAAATGTAAAAGTGATAAATAACCGAAATAATAATAACTGCAGCTTTCCAGTTCGTTCCTCTTAACTTTTTTTCATAAATATACCTTGATTAGTGCAAGAAATATTTTCAGAATGCACAACAGTTAAAAATCTGGAATCACGAAACTGTTAACTTGGCTAGTATATATGTATATATATATATATATATATATATATATATATATATATATATATATAGCTTTGACACATAAACGTATTATTGTTTCAAAACACACCTGTTTTCGGCATTAATTTCAAAATTTTATGGAAAGGTGACAAGTCGGCTTATCTAGCTAAACAAAGTTTATTATATAACGGTGCATTGCAGTTTTTGACTATAATAAACATTTTGAAAAACTGAGATAAAAATATCGTGAAATATATTGTATAACTTTTACCAGTTAAAGGAAAAGAAAAGTGAGAAAATGAGCAAATTAAATTCCTTGATTAGTGCACAGAAAGAATGCACAACAGAAGAGAATCACGCAGTATATATGTATATATATATATATATATATATATATATATATATATATATATATATATTTCTGTGGTTTCGCCAAAATCACATTTGGCATTTTCGAAGCTTTCTCTCTAATCGGACGTTTCCTAGAAAAACTGAGATACAAATATACAAAGAGAGGAAAGAAGAAAATATATACAAAGAGATGAGAGAAGAAAAGTCTCATAGATTGTTTTTTTAACTGACCGCTTTAAGACAAAAGAAATACTTTTATATCGACGTTTTCAAGCGCGCTTCAAACTAAGCCGCTTATGTAAGAGGCCTAAAAAGAGTGAATCAAACATGAAATACTGAACTTGAAGCCAACTTGGTACACTCAAGTCAAGCGGAAAATATTTTAGGGTCGACTAGAACCAAGCTGTTTCGTTTTGAGAGATAAACGTTTTAAGCCGTCTTGGAATCAGTTGAGCTCCAACTTGAAGTATGGTGTCATGTCATTATTGTCAAGTGTCACAATTTTTTACTTTGCGTTTTATTTTGTTTATTTGGTACTGAAAAGAAACTTGAATCTCATAATTATCTATAATTTGAGTCTTATTAAAGAAAGAAGAGAAATCAGTTAGTCTCATCAGTGGTTTTTTTCTTTTATTTTATTTTTTTTGAAGCGCGCAGGCATATACATTTATCTCGGTTTGGAACCAATTTTAAGCTACGATATAATTAACCAAAATTTAAGTCGAGATCCCTTAGAAGCCGGCTTGAAAGCGTCGATTTAAATGTAGTCATATTTTCGTATTTTATAGACTTCTTCATATTTAAACCTACACTGTATGATGGAAAATATCTTTTTTATTTATAAAAAGAAATTTGACGTGTTTTTTAGTCTATTAAAAAATTAAACCCTCTTGAACTATATTTTTTCAGATTACTGTTCCTAAGGCTACCCTGTGCAGTCGAAAAAAAATGTTTTTATTTACAAAATCTTAAAAAATTGACCCATATTACTACCTTATAAATAAGCTAAATATTTTTGAAATATATATATTTTTTTATTTTCAGTTTCATCAACCTAGGACTACTCTGCAAAGTTGATTGTTAGCATTCGACTATTTTTTTTACATACACACATATCCGTACAGACATCATTCATTTTTTGTTACATATGATTTTCGTATTCTAGGAACATAAAAACATCGACTGAACCAACGAAAATGTTTGAGATTTGGCTGATATATGTGAAAGAAACAAGAACGTTCCTCTCATAAAATAGCAGTTTAATGACCACTGATGACATAACGTTAAAAATTGAAAAATATCTACTATTCCTATAATTTAGTTGTGTAATTTGTCGCTTCGCGATAAAAATTACTAAATGAAATTGAGAAGAAAGTGAAAATGTGTAAGTACCAGATTATGAAATTTGACGATGGCTAACTTGGAAACAAAATGATATTGAAACAAATTCACTTTAGGTTCGTAATCAGCGCCCCAAGTGCCGTGAAAATCGGCGAAACTGAACATTTGCCCATGAATCCATTGTAATTCAGATTAAGCTGTCTGAAAGTTTTATCAAATAAAAAACTATTTTTGTATCTCCGAACTTAGGACAATAAATTGCGGAGGTTCTAACTATCGTAATCGAAAAGCATTTTGTTGAGATATTATTGGAATAAAAATTAATAGTGTGCAAATTACGGGTTTTTATTCAGTATGTTTTATTAAAATTCTGCAATAGTTAAGCAAGGCTTACCGTAAATTGGAATAAATAATTTTTGATTTCAATCTCCTCTTGGCCCTATTCATATGTTCTGTACACCCACTGTACAAATATTCATGATTCTCTGTGTCTATTATAAATATACGGTAATCTAATAAATATAAGGTTTGATACCTTTTTTTATAATGATTCCCGAGAAATTTGGGAAAAAACCTGCCATAACAGGTAATATATTCTCATTGACTCCACTATGTAGTAGTGGGTGTTCGGTCCCTCTCCAAAACAATGCATCTTATGGTATGATTTTTCGTAAATTCTTCAGGTGTCTTTAAAAATAAAGATAACAAACCTAGTCTATTTATAGTCATCGCGAAGATACCTATTTGAAGCACATGTAATATACAGGGTATTCCTTTAAAAAATGACACTTTATTTAGCCGTTACTTTATAGCCAGTTATTTGTAATTAATTTTTCAGGTTTTTAAAAACTCAAAAACTTTTAGTTTACATACATACCAGAGACACTGTATGTTATATTTCAGGACGTGTGAAGAAGGAATATGTAAAATTTAATATTATTATACATTTTCATTAAGATATATCAGCCCTGATATCTTTGCTGTTATCTTTGCGATTTTTCTTTTGTGAACCTTGCGCTGCTTGGGAGAAAACAGAAGCTTATATAAATCTTCCAGAAAATATTAGTATTTGGAGCAGATTATACAATGTGCTAAAACTGTCATAATGTCATTTTAAAAAAATATGATTTAGGATATTAATATAAAGCGGTCTGTTATTAATGCATTTTTTATTTGTCTTTCTCTAAAGTGGGCTTGATGTAAAATAATATAATTAGATTATAGGAGGTAACAATATTATATCACGTGCAAAAGTTTTAACCAGATCAAAGTCTTTCGAAAGGCTTTTCAGGAAAGTTATTGAATTTTTACATTTATAAAGTATAAAATAAAAGGTACGTCTACAAATATTGCTTTTACCATGAAAAGTATAAAAAATCATAAGATAAAGTTTTTAGTCTATGAAATAGTTAAACATATAAACATATTTAAGTGTAGGTTATTAATTTATTAAAGAAGTTTTGTATATTTAAATTTGAAGCTTATCAGCAAAACAAAAGAATTAAGTAATCCGCATGCAAAAAATTATTTAAAAACTTAGTGTCCTTTACCGCCATCTCTCAAAAACCGATTTTTTAATTATTAATAATAACTCTCAATTGACGAAAGATTGTCAGTCAATAATACACACACAAACACTTTCATCCCAACTTAAGCCCACTTTAGAAACAACTATTATATGCATTAAAAGCGGGAAGTAGTACCACAGATCAGTAACTGTGGTATTGATTTGAGAGATAATTCAAGCACAATAAAACACAGCACTACCCTTAATAAAATAAAGTTAAATTACTTTATGGAATGGCCGTTATTCCAATAAAAGTTAAAAAGTGTCCACAAATGAAATAAAAGCAGCGAAACTAGTGTTAAAACATTTTTGTATATGCTTTGTATCTCTATGATCATATGTACGTATTTCTGAGATAACTTTTGTGTCTTTCAATAACAGACCAACAATGGTTATGAGTCTTTTGCTAAGTAACCGCCTATTTAATTTTTAATTAAATGTATTAATTAAATTAAAATAAATTGGGTGTATTTTTTCTTGTTGTGCCTTTATTATTATTCGTTTTATCTTGCTAAAGTATTCGAAAAGTGGTACTTTTTGATGTAATTTTTTCTGTCATACTGGTAAGTGTATAAAACAATTTGACGTTGACATTTTTCTTAACAGAAATTAACTCTTTAAAAAGAGTTGATAAAACGACATCGTCAAATTATAATTTGCCTAGGAACATAAATTAATTAATCACTGAAAAATGAGCCGATAAAGCTCTTTAATAACGACTTTTAATGAGATTTTAATTATAGCGAGACTAGTTCATTGCGGATGAATGCAACTCCTTCATTTTAAATGTATCTAGCTTATCATAGGATAGCATGCAAATTGTGTTCAATGATTAATTATATTGGCTTAGCTTCACTCAAAGGAATAAATGACCGCATGCATAGGTAGTCAGTCAGAGTTCATTGACTGCCGATAATTACATATTGCTAAAAAAGTATAAAATAATATTTCCAGGATACAATTTATTTTGTGCCCATACACTACTGCATCAATTTATTACTCGTTAGCTCTAATTAACTACGAAACGGGAGAGTGGTCTTCTCTAGCCGAGAATTTTTCGTTTCTCTCGAGCTCTCTCGTGTATTACTAAAAATAAAAAAGCGCATTACTTTTGTAAACCTAACCCGAAAAATTAGGTAAAATTTTAACGTACCCGAAATTTCCATGTCTTGTATCTTTCCTAAACCCTAAAACAAAACTTATTTTAATCTCGATAATAAAATTACCGTTTCTTTGTCTTTTATGGTAATCATAGATCAAAATACAAGAGTTCGAACCACACTACATCACAGCTTGCTACGTTCTGGACGCGCGTTTCGCTAACCAAGTTAACATCATCAGGAGATGGTATAAACTAAGACAATAAAAAAACAGTTTATATCATATGCTAATGATGCTCACTTGGTTAGCGAAATAACGTAGCAAGTTGTGGTGTAGTATGGTCAGAACTCTTGTATTTTAATCTATGATGACCATAAAAGACAAAGAAATGGTAATTTTATTATCAAGATTAAAATAAGTTTTGTTTTAGGGTTTAAGAAAGATACAAGACATGGAAATTTCGGGTACGTTAAAATTTTACCTCATTTTTTGGGTCTTCAACCACAGGTTCCAATGTTAGGACTTTTATGGTCACCTTTTGAAAGGCTTTAAATTGAGGAAATATCAATACACAGGATATTTGTAAATGTCTTTTCACGTATAATAGCGTTGACACTTATATTTTTACGAAAATTAAAAAAAACAATAAAAAAAATTTGTTGGCTGTTATCACTTTTGCTACTAGTTACAAAGAAAAAACTCTATTTAGCTCTTTACTTTTTTTTTGCTTTTATTATCTAAGATTTAATTAGACATAGTTTCGAAATCGAGTTCAATTTTAGATCTGGTAAATACCATATTGAATGCTAGTAATAAATATCAAAATCTATAAAAATAATCGGCGAGGCATAGGTTGCATTAGAGTAACTAAGTTACCCTGAAGTAACTTAGTTACTTTTTAATTATGAAAAAAGTATCTTGTAACTAGATACTTTTGTTGAGTATGTTGTAACGGTTACTTTTGAAATGTATCTTTTGTTACAAAATGTAACTGTAGTTACTAAAAGTAACTTTAGTTACAAAAGGGCATCTTAGTTACAGTTATTTGATAGCCTCGTCAACTTCGACGTATAAATCCTATAAAAACATTGAAACACGCGGCAGCCGCATTCGCAAAAATGGAGTTAAAATGTCGGCTCTTATTCTTTGTGGCGTTTAGGATTATTGAAGTCGCTCATTGACTTTATCCACGTCAGCTCTTTTTTATTTTCCGAACGATCCAATTTCACCAAATTTTTTTACTTTTTCCACCATTGTTAGTTCAATATCAGAAGCTATTTGTGCGTGCTAGTTTTGGTTTAGTTACTTGATTTGCAGTAACAAAGTGTAAAGCACAGTTCTTTTGCTTTTTATCATCTAAATCAGATAAGCAGGTTAACTATAACTAAGAATTAGAAATACAAAGTTTTTCTACTAATCTTTTTATTTCCGAGGATTAGAACTATTGAGATGAAGGTGGGGTCTAGGTAATAAGTTGTTTAGGTAATAAATATTTGACAGGAAACTAAGTGGTTCGAACAGTGTTAGTAAACCACTCTGTGATATGTGTGCTTTATAAATTAAATTTGAAATATTATGTAGAGACCACTTGCGCATCATGTAAAAATTTGTCTGCATAAACAGGTGCGTCAAAAAAGTAGAGCAGCAAAAAGTATTATTTTTAAATGGAACTCCCGATATATTAAGGAATTAACAATTTTTAGAATAAATGTACAAAGTTATTGAATATAAATTGAACCTACATTTAACTTTTATTGTCTAAAGAGGTAGAGAAAAATCATAAATATTAAAGTTATAGGGTGCGTCACGTAGTTTTTTTATATTTTAGTAGTAAAAAAGTCCTTGTTATTAATTGTTATGATAAAAGTTTTATTTGAAAAGTAACTTGCTCCTTTTAATTTATCTTATTTTCAGTAGCTACTGTGATCACAGAAAATAAAAATAAACAGAGGGATTGAAAAACTAACAAAAAAATCCGTAACTTCCTACGTTATGCGACTTTCTTGGATTACGAATAGTGATGTATGACATAGTCATTTCGAAAAATAAATATAGTACCAATAGTAAACTTGATTTTTGGGCATAATTTTAAGTAAATTGAATAAATAGTTTTTGCATTAACACACACCGCCATTAAGTTCCGTCATGTTGAATTTGTACCAATTTATACCCATATCAAATTTAATTTGATTTTTTAAGTATTTTATTTGGCCGCCATTTTGTTTCGGCATGTTGGATACGTCAAAAATTTCACTAGTTGATTCCTACATAACACTTGATTTTTGTGCAAAATTTGAGGTTTATAAACAGTTTTTTAGTACATTTTTTAAAATATTTTTCTAGACCGCCATTTTGTTTCACCACATTGGATTTTTACCAAAATGTTAGCAGGTCATCCTCATATGATCCTTAATTTTTTACCAAAATTTGAAGTCAATCGGGTAAGAAGTTTTTTAGCTAGGCCGCAAACAGACAGAGCGTCAGACCGACGGAATTGAGAAAATATGTTTTTCGGCTTCTAGTGACACTCAAACGTAAAAATTTGAAAAAAGCTTTGGGTGATTTTTACAAAACTTTCCTTTTATGATGGAAGTAAAAATAAACATCTCAAAAATAACTAGAGTGTTTGTGACAGTTTATGAATTAATGCAAAAATATACACAACGTGCCATTTGAAAAAACTTTGATTAAAATTTTGAAATTAAAATTTTTTAGATTTGATTGATACTTCAAATTTTATACAAGAAACACTTTCTCTTTAATTTATCCCTTCTTGTGACCTTATGTAAACTTTTTCCTCACGAAAATAAGCACGGTAATAAACAAAAATGTGACGATTGATGATACATACTAATAAAAAAACAAATTTTTTAAATGGCAGTATAATTAAATGTTAATATTTCAGAAGTTAATAATACTTTACTAATTATAATAGAGTTGTGTGTCTTGATAAGTGTTGTGTTGTTAAATTAAATTATACCACTTGTGATGAAGGCGCGACCCGTTAAATATACTAGTTGATTTTTGTTCAGTAATTGGAGTAACTAGTAACTTTTGAAAAGTAACTTACAGTTACTAGGAACTTAGTTACTTTTTTATTAAATGTGTCTTTTTGAAAGTATCTAAGATACTTTTAAAAAAGTTACTTGTATCTTGTATCTAGATACATTTTTTCAGTAACAAATATATGTATATATATATATATATATATATATATATATATATATATATATATTGATTATTGATCTAAAGCGTCTCATAATTTCAGAAGGACACGATACGGAACTCAAAGATAACTTATTGATGACAAGCATATCCGCCATATGCTTAATGCAATTCTGGCTAGGAGGCAGCGACGGTAAAGACAACCGTTCTGTGTCGGTGTTCCCTAGTTTTTAAGAGAATGTGGATCTATATGGAGTCATTGAATTAGGATTTAGAAATCTAATTCTTGGTTCTATATTCCAGCGATAACTTTAAACAATATCGTCAATGATGATGCTATAGATCATAAATTTAGCTACTGATGCCACGTCTTTTGAGACACAGATCACACTTCTTTAGTAATCTGAGGTACCGTTTTTATGTCACTAATTAGCTTAACCCGGCTCTCATCAGAGAATATCACATAATTACGTTGTTTTCCCAATTATGCCAAAAGTGTATAGGTTTTGTATTTATTATTGAAAAACATCCTATATAATAAAGCAACAAAAATACCATTCAACCTGTTAATAATCAACTCTAAAATTACACTTATTTTTTGAAAAGATCCCTGTATAGATCTCAGTAATAAAATCTAAATATGAAAAAAAGTTAAAATATTTCATTTCTGATAGACCGTTTTTCTTTAGGCTACGTAAAGGCGATAATTTTACCTCGTTCTACCAAATAATAAAAGCAATTTCCAATTTCCATTTTTCACAAAGACATAAAATAATTAATTTTGTTATATGTGCAGAGACATTTTCATACACCTTGTATTTTTTCTCGTATTGCAGATCAAAATAAGTTTTGTTTTAAAAAAGGTGCAAAATGGGTTCTTTATAGATATGCTTAAGTTTTTGTTTATGAGTTTGCAAAAAGTTTTTGCTCATTTGACAAAAAAAGATGATGATACTGGCGCGAACCTTAGATGGAAAACGTCAATCCAAATTAGTTGACCATTTTTGTGGGTATGATAAAGAAAAAAATTAAAAATATATAATAGATTGATTCTATTAAGAACTTAATATCTGATTTCGAAGGTACATCCACTGATTTCGTTTCCCTTAGATCTAGAACGCGTATTTTGCATCTTGCCAAGCTAATTTTAAGAAAGTTATTTGAAGAAAACGAGGTTCAAATTAAAAATAAATTAGAAGTTAAAAATAAAGCTTATTCATCAGCAATGTACTTAGATGCTTTTTTGCACGATAGAGTTCAAGAACCAAATTTAATTATAAATAATTCTGTATTATTTATTATTAGATTATTAGATGTTACGTAAACGCAAAATATTCAAAATTCTACTTCTTGAACCAACAAATATTTTAAAGTTACTCCTAAAATGTCATGTATTTTATCGAAATAGTCTAAGAATGGCTTACTCTAGGCATATTTCTGAAACAGATTTGTTTGAATCAGCTATATTTTGGCTTAGACATGTTAAATCACCTGTTAGTGATTGGGATTCTTAAATTGCGAAATTAAAGTTTGGTTTTTTGAATTGTGATGTAGATGATGATATATGGAAACTTATTAGGAAGAAAGAGCAAACTTGACGTGAACCAGTGGTTTTATATATATTTATGGAAAGTCTCTTTAGCCGATTATCTAATACTCCAGTCGATATAACGAAAATCAAATATATTAAACGTAGTTTACAAAAAGAGTTCAGCAGCGGTTAGATGTAGATTAAATATGTGCGGTCGATAAATTAAGTAGGTTATGAAAACGTAAGAGCAAGGTGATGTTATGGGTCGTTGTTTTATTTCATGTACGTGTCAGATGTTTACCAGAAAAAAAATTAAGAAGCGAAATTTAATAAATATAATAGGAAATGTTAACAAACATAATTTTAACGGTAAAAAATAATCAATATACCGCCAAATTCTAACAACTCCGATAGTTATTGCGATTTTAGTAGCGCAGACAGAAGTGTTTGCTGGAAGTATGGCATATCAAATCATACATCTAGGCACTGCCAAGCAAACACGAATAAAAAGTTTTGCTTTAAATGTAGCGCCTGATGTCACTTCAAGAGTTAACAAAACCGAAAATAATTTTAATACATCTGAAAACAAATCTCTGTAAGACAAAAGCTCTACTTTTCTTGATGAAAAATAACGATAATAGGTCTTTTTTTAACGGTTAATTTGTATAATCACAAGATTACAGCATTGTTAGATAGTGGTACAAATATTTCTATAGTAGCCATATTAGGGTAAAGAATGTTAAAAACTTGAAATCTAAAAATTTAAACATGTTGAACTGCAGACTGTGGTAAATAAAAAATAACGGGAATAGTTATTCTACCTATTGTAATGCAGGGTTCAGTGCAGCTTTTCCCTTTTAATGTAGTACCTTCGCTTGCACATTATTTTACTTTTGGTATTGATTTTTGTAATAAAGTATCAAGTTAATATAGATTTAAAAAATAATGAGTGGTACGCATAAAGTGAATTATCCTGAAGCAGTGTTAATACGTCCTGTTCAGAAAAAATTGCTTCTTCTGGTTTGTGTTCCCTAGACGCTTTATCTGGAGATAAACAAATACAAGCGCAGAATATAATTGATTCTTTCAAAATATGTAGTAGTAAAGATATGTTACATTTTCCAAATAAAATAACAATGAACATTGATGCAGGCGACAGTAACCCTTTCAAAATAAGATACTATATGAGTCCCTTTAAAACAATGAACATGATGAAATGCTCAAGTTAGGAGTAATTGAACCATCCAAAACCTCAGGGAAAAGTCCAGTATTATTTAGGCATTGCTATAATGGACCAAAACTAAAACTAGTGAACTTGTCATGATAATTATTTTCTTCAGGGTCGACAGAAATCAGTTCTTTACTTGGCGCAAAATGTATAGATAGTATAGATTTACGAAAAGCTATATGGCGGATTCTACTGGATCCAGCTTCTCTTCTGAAAACAGCTTTTACCGTTCCGGCGAGAGGTCATTCCATTTAAGTCTTAGTTGGTCTATGTAATAGTGCTCAGATACAATAAAGACTGTTGGTCCCCACAGCATAACATTTTTACATATTACGATCCAGTTTTATGTTCACCTGATTTTACAAAGATTTTTACTATTCAATTTTTTATTACTTTATTACTATTTTTGTTTTATTAGCCAGTCATAAATATCACTTTTCTTACAGGATGAAGTAGATTGGATGGTTGGATGGATAGGTAGAATGATTAAAGCTGGAGCATCTAAATTTGGAATCAGTTGTTCTTTTAACCACTTTTTAAACAGTCCACAGTTCATATTATCATGGTAGTCCATACTTTTTAACGTTGAAGAAAACAGTAAACTTGCACCTGGTAGAAATCCTGTTGAAGAACCTGCATGCAAAATGATGAACCGTTTTCCCGTCCCACATTCCTTTTTTCTCTTGACACTTTTTACAGACTCGTCCTGCCAAGATTTCGAACCACTTCCATTAGTGTATTTCTTTAAAAACTGTATACGCTGACTTGCTATATGTGGCAACTCGCATAAAAATCTTCGATTACAGTCCTTTTTATATCGAAAACCCAACATTTTTATTAATTTTGACAACAATTTTAGTCCAATTTCCAATATGCCTCGATTTTTTAAAGCTTCTTTTAAAACTTGAAAGGTTATATTAGTTTTTGATGTGTATAAATCATAAATTGCATTGCGAGCATCCATTTTTACATTGTCACTTAAGTCTTCTGTCTTTGCCTTTTTTCGTGTACATTTCTTAATCTTCTTCGGTAGTAAATTATGCTTTTTTTCATGCAGAATTTTTTGCACAGTCCTTATACCGATTCCCAGAGCTTTTGCTACTGTCTTCTGGATATTGGTCGGTGAATTTTTATTTTCGTAATATTTTATTAAATTTAATACCATTTTTTTCGCTTGTGGATGCAAAAAACCCGAATATTGTTTTCTATTACTCATTTTATCACTGACTTGTCAATCTGACTTTGAAGTGACATCGCTAAAACATTTTTGCAACTGCTATTTATATGTTTATCCTCTTTTTTCATATGAAAATAACATAGGTCTATCTAATTCAACTTCCGGATTTTATGCGGAGGATATGATTACACGTAATAAAAGGAAAACAAACTTAAGAAGTTTGTCTTTGATAAATCGTATGACCCGCACGATAACCGTACGATAACTGCTTTTGACTATACTTAAACCTAAATTTTAGGGTACAAAGGAAACTTTCCAGTTCGTGGCGGGGAGTGGCCTTCCAAAGGTGTGTTCACGGCTTTAGTGCCCATTAACACTGTAACAATAATGCAAGTGCGATAAGTAATAGAACACGTCATTTGAACTAAGGTCAAATGATGACGTCACAGGCCTTATAGTTTTCCAACTAGAGAGTATTGGTTCGTCGGTTGTTTTACCATATTAAAGGGATCATTTCTATTCGGAATAATTTGTGGTTAGAAAATTCGCGTCCCCCGTTGCTTCTAAGATAAGCAAAATACCGAAACAAAGAAACAGTACGAGGTATTTATTTATTATTTAAAAATTATTTTCTTTATATATTACTGGTTTTAAATTTGAGAAAGGATCAAAATCGTAAATTTTATAATAATTCTACAGTATATTACTGTTATAATCTCTTTGCCTTTACTTAGGTGCACGTTATTATAAATAAGATAATTGACAGCTTATACTGGAAAAAAGTCCATCGTGAAGAATGTGTTTTATTTTGTAGATTAATGTTTAATAATATAATTTGTTCATATACCTTAAAAATACTGTGCTACAAATATTTACTCTTTCAAATGAAAAATTATATTTTCCTTGGATTAAGTAGACAGGAAGATATATAATAAAGCAATAAAACGTCACTAAGAGATTAATTCCCCCCAAACTACCCCGTACACATATGTTTGTTTAAAAAATCCCCCTTAGTAGATTATTTCCATATTTTATTGCCTTCCGGGGCTGTTTAAATCAGTTTGAAATGTATGGTGTCAATGTCACTGATGTCAATCATATTGATTCGGTCAGATTTTATAGGTAGCCCCAAAAAAAAACCCTAAAAAGAAGGAAAAACTATCCTTAGTACAATTGTACTAGTGCAAAAATAACCAATTCCCACCATCTTTTTAGTTAAATATATTTAAAACTGACTTTATCGTCTGAGCCACCCTGTACATTACTGTACAATATTATATAAATTCATAATTATAAAACTGACAGAATGGTTCATTAAAAATTAAACAACAGGATTAATTCTGCACTATTACACTACCGAAATTCTATAGCTTGAACAAATAATTAAGATAAACTTCCCTAATTTATTTATCAAATTGGAAATATTTAAATTTCCTGCCTCCAAAGCGAAATTAGCAATTAGTTATTGGTATGCCAATCAAATTATCCATAGAATAAAAGTATCATCATTATTATTTAGATAGGCACACATTTTGTAAGATTAACAAAACGGCGAACTTCAAGTTATTAATTATAATACATCCCCAAATTATTGAACTGGCGAAGGGTATTTTATTTCGGTGAGTATAAAAGCATAAAATAGTTATTTATTTACATAAAAGTTTCAATAAAATTAATATGAAACCCAATAACTAGATTTAATAGAATTAAATAATTAAATAATCTTAGGCCCAAAATAAACAATACCTGCGGCATATTTATTTTCTTAAAGAAAAATACACATTTTTGCCTTCTCTAACACGACCCCTAGTTCATAAACAATAATTACCTGATGGTGGGTTTTTACTTAATGATCAATTCCCCTCAGACTCACTCCAGGACCACGTGGAACTAATCCGGAGACTATTCGATTGTAGCTACCTTACTCCATGACCAACAATACTACAAAAGCCAAAAGTCCATGTAAGGCAGCTACTACAGGGTCCACAGTTATTTAATCCCTTTACAGGGGTGAAATCAACTTCACGAAAAAGAAAAACTGAAAAAAAGATATTTAAACGGCCATATTTCTGTCTCTCTTAAACCCATCTCAAAAGATCGTACCACACCCTTCCCCCTGCATACAGCAGAGCCAACCACAATATCCTCCAAGTACCTATGATATGTACAATTATTACGATATAGTTTAAATTTTGCCAAGCTCTGATTTTAATTAGGCACTACATTACTAATAGTTGAATTAATTAAAGGAAACAAGTGTTTAATACCAGGAAAAATTAATAAAAACTAGCTAATCTACAAGGTTCCGGTTGCTCTAGGGTATTCCATTACCATTTGGTTGGTAGCACTAGCAGGGTTCAATGGCTATATTTTTAACGATTTCGAAATTTAAAGCGAAGTTAAATAAAATTCCTATGGTTTATGTCTCCTAAATTCATATTGCGATTACCATGGCATTATGGTAATTTTCTGCTTATTATATTTTAAGATAATCAATTTAATTAAAAATCACTAGGTGTTTTGGGTCCGAGATTAAGAATTAAGTTTAATCACCCGCCGCCAGAGGGCAGTTCGATAGACGTCAAAATGTTAATCAAAACAAAAACAACAAACCGAATCAGTTTCTTAAAAACAAATGTTACCTACGAAATCGATACAGTGAAGCCAGCGAAAATACCTCCTATAAACCTGTTTAATAGTATAGTTAAAAATGTGTGCAAGTTATGTGAAATCTAATCATGTTGATAATCAGTGTGCCCCAATGTAATTGTGTCTGTATATCTCATATGTCATAGATAGCATACTAGGGTAGTGATTCCCTGAAAATATAACGCATAGAAAGACCTGAATAATTGTGAAATATTATACATAAGAAAGATTGTTGTAACTTAACTTATATGAATGAGTACACATATCCCAGCGTTCTTAAAAGTATAGAGATTATATATTATATGACTATCTGCTATAAGCAATATTATTTATCATTTTTAAAACCGTACTTTAACTCTCTGCTTTAATATGCCAAAACTAATAAGCGATAGGGTAGTCGAAGACAGATGTTCGACTAAAGTAAATTAACTTTGTGAAATACTGGCTCGAAT
>JAUTXW010000861.1:0-251435 GCA_030620095.1 Kuschelorhynchus macadamiae | reverse complement strand
AAATATATATACAAATATATATATATAAATATATATATATATAATATATATAAATATATATATATAAATATATATATATATATATATATATATATATATATATATATATATATATATATATATATATATATATATATATATATATATATATATATATATATATATATATATATATATATATATATATATATATATATATGCTATATATAACACAAAAGAGGCATCTGAAAAAATCAGACACACGAAACAATAAAATGTCTTTGTTACTTCTCAACCGCATGTCCAGGCAGATAAATTGTACATATTTTTACAACAATAACAATTTACTTATTTGTATTTGTCTTTACATGTTTGCTGAATTTTAAATTTCGGCCAAGATCGACTACTGGTCTTAAATTCGAGTCGTTTCTCAGCTCGCTAAAATAATTGAAAACGGCTTTTAATGTCTTAATATTCTAAAACACTGTGGCTAACTTTCTTTAAAACAGAACTTTAATTTACAGAATCAACAAACAAAATGTAAAGTTTTGAAAATAAAATCTATAAAAATACGCAATCGTAACCACAACCTATCACACGATCCACATTAAACGCATCAACAGACACAAATATTTAAGTTTCCTCGGCGGGGCTGTTGACCCAAATTTTGCCAGCGTAACCCGTATATTACCTATGCGCTCCTGTCAAAATTTGATCGGGGACACTCGGGGAAAACTCGTCTCCGTTTATACCCATAAGGTCAACGCGGGCCGCCAGCGGATCTATGCAAACGAAACCTCCGGAGATCGCGGTGCGAGGCATCGATAGTGTGTCGCGAAATTAAGTGAACGGTAAACGAGTTTATACGCTTAGAATAATAGAGGGAATTTTTAAACTTAAAAAAATTAATAAAAAATAAATTACGTATTATTTTATTTATTTGTTTCTGTTTGGAAATATTTATTGGGGGGTCATTGACCATATGACCTAATGTAGAAGCCTCCATTGATTTTAGTACTTCCAAAATTTAAATTAAGACCAGTATCAATTTTATAACCTACAGGGGCTGTAGTTTTGATTTTAGTTTTTTTTCAAAAACTGAACATTAGCTACAGTTAAACGTTGTTTATAAGATTCCTTGTAATAGCTGTACCAAATGTTATCTTGGACAAACTGGTAGATATTTGTAGCAACGTCCATGTGAACAAGATAACGATTGTAAAAATTGCGCACTCAAACGAGTATTTCTTTAAATTATTTTCATTTTAAAGGGCTAATATTTTCAGAAGGCTTTTTTCGACTCGTTTTCTATCACCGCTACTAGCACCTGAGGCAACTAAATAATCAACAGTAGTCTCATAATAGGGATACTGTAAACTATCATCTGAATTCTCAAATTCCATTGCATTATTTATGTTGACATTATTATTTCTAATCGATATTTGTTTTTTTGCTCTTCTCGATTTTTGCATCAGTAGGCTCCCATTAGTATTGTTTCAGACTGCATTAGTATTATTTCCCCCAAGTTTCCATTGTTCATTTCTTTTTGCTTCTATGTTACCTTGCCTGTGCTGCATAACATCATTTTCTACTATACAGTATCCAATGTCTTCACCTACAGAGTCTGTTGGTTCTAAAATACAACAAACCTTTCAAGTGATCCAAACTGAGGCAGTTTACATTGAATGGAACATCAGTTATTCCTCGAACAACGACTTTACTATTAGCTGTAAATACCAAGAAAGCAACATACAATACTTGGGCCCTAAGGACCCCACACTTTACTATTCGCTATTAAATAAATGTGAAAACGCCTAAAAAAACTGAAAAAATGTACGATTCTAATCGAAACCATAATATTTTAACTTTTTGAAGTAAACCAAAATCGAATTAAGTCTCTAGATATTTTATTTTTAAGGACTTAATATCTTATATTCTTAGAAATACTATTACAACTTTTATGTTTAAAATCATTATTTATACAAATGTGTATTATAAAACCGTGTGATTAGTTTAATGCAAGTATGGTATAAACTAAAATAGCCAGGTCTTGATTAAATATTTTAAAATTAAAAAAACTTACCTTCCTGATTTTTCATATTTTGGAAACTTCTTCAAGTTTGTGGATTCTAATTTTAATATTTTTCTTGATCTAATACTTTACAACAATAAATACTAGCAACACAACAAATAATACTTTTTGCGTTTATCTATTAAGGAATTGTCAAATACCAATGCATAATACATTTAAATGCTATAGAGTGGAATTAAAACAATGTAATTCAACATTCTCTGAAATAAACTTTCCTGTTGGGTGGAAATAAATAAATAATAAATACGGACTTGCATTTTTAATTCGTTTTTCACAAACATCTAACTTCCCAAAACAAACGATGTATTGAAGAGAATGGGAAAACAGCAATTTTATTGATTCATTCAATTCATTATGAATAATTTTAAATACTTTAAATATCTGAGTGCGTTACATCATTGGTTTTGGGAGGTCAAACGTTTATTAATAACAACGTTTTCGAACCAGATCTGCATTAAAAAGTTAATGATGAGCTCCCATTAACGAAATGTCATAATTAGAATAAACCGCCCGCAAAAGTTGTAGAAAGTTTCCACACATTTGTGAAATAAAAAAGTTACAGCATATTTTCAAAAATCCAATATTTTAAATATTTCAATGACTCGAATAGCTAGAAGGGATCACAGTCTCCATTACGCTTGTAACAAAATTAACTAAAACTTTTCCCATTTCTCTATGTGTTATAACAAGCGAGATCCATATATAGAGACTGTAACGTCGGACACATTGTATAAATATTATATCTGTATAATAATATTAGTCGTTTTATGGAGAAGGAAAAATGGAAATGCCTTTACAGAAAAACATAAAAAAAAGCTTAACAAGCATTTAATACGCAGAATTTAAATGACAAGAAATGATAAGCTTTTTTGTAGTATTTTTTTTTTGTTTCACTACTATATTTTTTTTCTGCATTTCAAGTTACTTAACTCATCACATTAATTTAAAGTAGAATAAAAATATGTACCATGTGTAATAGTTATTATTTTTTTGCAGTGATACTGTTACACATGTTAACTAAAAGGATATGTATTTCGATTTTAGGAACATAATCTTGAAGTATTTGTTTTTAATTCACAGGGTTCACAGTCCCATATTTTCAAAATATTCATTCTGCGGGTTTTTATCTTTTAACAATAAAAATGGAAATATATGCATACCTCCATTATCTCTAACAATAAATAGAGCAAAATTACTGGAGTCGCTTTCCACTTTGTATTTCTCTAACATTAGTTTTATAACCTCTTGGGAGTTGACCATTGATGTGACCCATACACTCATTTGGCTTCCATGGGGAGGCGTGAAGAAACTGGTTTCCCTATCATAAAAATGGCCGTTGATGGAGCACCGTCTCTTTACCTAAAAGCAAATTTATATAATATTAACATTTAAAAATAATATATCAGTTAACAGGGTGAAGGAAAACGAAGCCTAGAAAGTATGAAGACAACAACATATTTAAAAACTAAATATAGGGCCTGTTCAATTTAAACCAATGACTTTAACAAAAAAAAGTATTCTTTATGAAACATTTTGTTTATTTTGAAAATTAAAATTTATTTAATTAAAAAAAATGTGATTTTAATTAAATTCAAATATTTGAGACAGCTAAATTAAAGATCATGTAAATACAAGTCAAAAAGATTTTAAAACTTTTTTTGTAATATACGTCGATTTTGAGATAATTAATGGTAAATATGTAAAATTAATGTCTCATTGGAAATTATCGACTTATTCGCCATTAAATTACCCAAAAAGTACACCTAGTACAAAAAAACTAGAAATAACTTTCCAACTTATATTGTATGCTCCTTAATTTAGCCTATCTCAGACATTTTGATTTTACAAATTGTATATTGTTCAAGACATACTAAACTTGTTTTTTTGCATTGCTGTTTGATATTGTTACTAGCTTAAGTTCGGAATTTCATCCCGTGAACTTTGATTATGTTTACTTCAATAACAAAGTTGCCTCATGTCGTGATATTAATATCTACCTAGGTAACATTCACTGGGATGAGATCTTCAATTGCAATGACATTGACATATTGTTGGATAGGTTCTATTGTATCACTGCGCGTGCATTAGAATTGTGCCTAAATATCGAGCCAAAATACGTAAATTTCCTTTATTAATAAAAAAAGCACACAAAAAATACGAAACCACCAAGTGTTGGTCTGATTATATAGTCTTTTTCAATATAAGGAAAGAGTGTAGGTAGCTTTCTAAAATATCTCAAGAACATATCATACATTTCGAAAATTCAATAAAAAATTATTCCAAAAAGTTTTTGACGTTCATATTGACCTTCTAAAATAAGTTTGGGCTTATAGTGAAACATTTTAAGAAAAATTTGGTGGCTACAAAGCTTATTTAACGTATTTCGAATTACAATGGTGTATATTGTATTAAGAACGATAATTAATACGAAAAAAAACTTGAGTAAATTAATAAAAAAAAAACGTTAAAAAAATGTATTACTGAGTTGGTCAAAAAAGAGGGGAAACAAGCATAACAAAACTTCTTTTAAAACCTGTAGTATACATGACCGACCTTGCTTCTTGACAGACGCTTTCCCGGTCGTCTTCTGATGGCTGTTGAACCACTTTTTTGGGGTCTCCTTAGAACAACTTCTTCATTTTGATCTGACGCGGTAGTAACTTCAGCACTTGTAACACTCATTCTATCAAATTCTGGAGATTGTGTGTCTCGAAGCCTTTCTAAACAATCAGGCCCAGACATAGATCTAAAAAAATAATATACAATGGTATCCAATATTTCCAAATATGGTGTACGTGATTGTCAGAACAGAAAAGTTTAAACAAATAGTGTATGTATATCAAAATGTAACGTTCTGATTCATTCCTTAACTGAACCAGTAAAATTATTTTAATTGCAACTCTCCATCTAAGACTGAATTTCTTGCAAATGCTGTAAAAATGAAGGTGAGAGTTTAGCATTCACTTTGATGTGTAATCAATAGGGTACATGGCCATTATTAAATGTAATCGATAGTTAGTCAATTAAATTAGCGGAATCATATAGAATACCTTAGAAAAAGTATATCTCCTCTAGTAGGAATTCTATATAAAATTCGTTGTAATATACTATTAAAATTTATGAAAAATATTTATTTTGCATTAATATTTTCAAAATTGCAATATTTGATTTCAGTTTGGGGATTTGCTAATTTAAAAACATCGAAACCTTTATGTTGTTTACAAAATAAAATTATTAAATGTATACATAAACTTCCTTTCCTAGAACCAACAATAAATTTATATACAAAATTTGGCTATTTAGATACTAACCATATTTATAAGTTAAAAACATGGATTTTCATCCATTCAATACTTACAAAAGATAAATTATCCAATATAGATTTAGAAAAAAGACATACTATACATAATCATGACACACGACAAACAGATTTATTAAATACAACTGATATTCGAAGCAATTTTGCAAAAAAATCTTTATTATATGGTGGTATATTAATATATAATCAATTACCAACACATTTACGCAGAATAAAACCTTTAATAAAATTTAAAAACGAAGTAAAAAAACATTTTTTATCGAAACGTGATTTATAGAAAAAATAATTTTGACTGTGTTAATATTATTTATTTTGTTCTTTAATTATTATTTATTTTGTTATTTAATATTATTCTTAATTGTTAGTTTGTTATAATATTAGTATTGTTAGAATTCCCTGTAATGAACTTATACAGTTGGTTGGGAATGTTGAAAAATAAAAATAAATAAATAAATTCGAAAAAATGCTTTGAAACATTTTTTTACTTTCTTTTATTTTCAACCCGCCTAGGTTTCTTAGAGGTTTTTAGAGTACACTTGGCAAATACATTTTACCCCAAGGTAATTTATTTCCAAGTGATTATAATAGCAACACTGTTTCAAAGGTCAACACAAAAGCTTTTTCGCGTGAGAATAAGTAAAATAGGCTTTAGTTATTCATTTGTGCTGTAAAAACCCCTTTGGCAGGTAATTTTTTTTTTACATAGAGATACAAATTATGTGGTATTTATGAGAACTTAGGATTATGTCTCCGGTCAGTTGCCAAACAAACCACAAACAGTATCCACCAATTTTTTCCAGATTTCAGACTTCATTTTTTACAAATCAGTGACGTCAATGCTGTTATTAATCAAGTAACCAAAAACCCGTTTTAAAAATTAAATTATATCAAAAATTATTTTTTCCAATTCCAAATAGCGCAAAGTTCTTCTGGATGTAACGCATTCCATAAAAAAATTCAGTATAGTAAAATAATGCAAGTACCGTATTTTTCACGCTAGTGAGATTATATTACAAAATACTTTCTGTTGTGATGTGAAAAATTAAAGTTTTTAATAAAAGAATATAGCTTGTAAAAAATAATTTATTCTAACTTATCATTTTCGTCAATTTAAAGCGAATCTCTTCGGCCAAGCTTTGCCTTTCGACAGGCGTGGCAGAAACTCTTATTAAATAAGCCCTTTAAATGAGCCCTTTTTACTGACAACTTTTAAATACCATATTCTAAATATATTGTAAGCTTTTGTAGTTTAGTAATTATTTATTTTTAATGAGCCTGGAAAAGCTCTATACATAAAAAATAAATGCAAGCATATCACAGACATACTGACACACATGACTATGGCACACGAGGAAGGGAAAATCTGGTTCCAGGTTATTGTCAACTCAAGAGATGCCATAAAATAGAAGTCCTGCCATAACATGTTTAAAAGTTGCCTGTTCAACTTAAGAGCAATATGAATTTGACATGTAAATCAAACTTGTTTATTAGCAGTAATATATAGATCCGAAATTTGAATAAGGGTTGTAAAAATAAAATACGTATCTCATAATTGGAATCAGCTAAATAAAATAAGTATCAAAACTCTGCCTATCCCCACAAAAGCTTTCGACGTCTACGTTATGTATAGAAGTATAAATCTCGTGCCATTTATTGGAAACAACAGTTTTTTTAAAAATATATTAAATTCAAACAATGACCACACTCACAATAACAAGGAAGAAATTCCCTATATGGATTCCTCGTCTTGTGGAAACAATGTTAATGAGTCAGATGAAGATGAATAAAGAGGCTTTAATACATTTTCTATGCATTTATCAAGTCAGAATGACAAATTTCGCAAAGTTGCAAGTTTGATTGCAATAGTGAAAATTGTAAAGCAATGTAATTCTATAGAAATCATAAACAATGATAATTCTCATATAGTATTAATTGACATAACCAGCAATCAGTCCAGAAAGTCAGATATTTAGGAATAATGTTTGATCCTAAACTGGATTTACACCTGTATTCTAAACACATTATAAACAGAGTTCTGAAAGTGTTGGGATTCATTTGTAGGGTGGATAAATATTTTCCAAATATCTATACCTTAAACATATAATATCAATCATTAGTTACGTCGATCCTAATCCTGGAATACTTCTCTCCCGTATGGTCACTTGGTTATTCCTGTCAGGTGAAAATATTAAAACGTTTTTATAATGGTTTCTACCTCATATATAAATAAATTAAATATTTCTTCTCATAACTTTTCTGTGACAGCTTTAAGATCAATCACAGGGTTAGCTACACAGTCAACTAGTATATATATATATATATATATATATATATATATATATATATATATATATATCGAGAGGGTGGGTAGTTGTGACTAACTAGTTAGAACAAAACGTGATAAATCTAGTGGGGCTGTAGTCAAAGTCACCTCTTTGACTACAGCCCCACTAGATTTAGCACGTTATATATATATATATATATATATATATATATATATATATATATATATATATATATATATATAATAATAAAAGCCCAAACAAAAGAAGAGTTGGTTAAGTATTAAAAATGTGTCAGAAGAAAAATTAAATGAAAATTATGCTATTCAAATGTCTAAAATAAAACAATTCGGAATAGCTCTACTGGGATCTAAAAAATCATACACCACTAATGAATTCACTGAATTAATGACAATGGTATACATTGGAAAAGACGATAAAATTAAAATCGTCAGTCAGTCAAAATTCCCAAAAAAGTACGTAATATATATATATATATATATATATATATATATATATATATATATATATATATATATATATATATATATATATATATATATATATAAACAGAAGGTAAAACATTTGAGATGTTAGTATCTAGGGAACTGTTTTTAGGATGGGACAAATGTGTAACAAAAGAAAATTTCAACATTTTGATTTGCTAAAAATTCCACTCAAAACCAAATATGTTCATATTGTTCTGGTGCTCACATAGTTTGAAAAGAAAATTCTTCATGTATAAACTGTACAAATTTTAATTCAAAATTTAATAGAACTGTAAATATCAAACATTCCGTACATAGTAACGAATGTCAAATTCACAAAGATAAAATAAAAGAAGCTAAACAAAAAAGAATCTAAAATCCATAAAATAAGTCAATGAATTTTCTCAAAACTTTATATTTAAATTCAAGATCACTTAAAACCAAATTGGATGATATCGAAATTCTACCTGATGGAGAAAACATTCAAATAATCGTATTAACCGAAACTTGGGTTAAAAAAAGAGAAAGAAAAGTATTATAATTTTAAAAACTTTAAATCTATTTATGCCACAAGAAAAAAAAGAGGCGGTGGTCTGGGAATTTGTCAAAAATAATAAAAACATTGAAGTTCTAGAAAAAATTGAATGTGATATACATTGCAATAGAATTTAAATTACCTAAATTACTCTTGTGCGAAATATACAAACCACTTTCGACAAAAAATAAGACTTTTTATACGGATAAAATAAAAAACGAACTTACAGTATTAAACGAAAAGAAATATTTATTCAAAGACTCAAATGAATCATATGATGCTATTTTACAAATTTTTGAAAGTTCTTACAGTACATCTGCAAAACCTAAAGAAAAGCCTAAACCATGCTTCAAATATAGAGATAAGCTTTATGCGAATACAAAAAATAACCGAAAATAACAAATATTTTAAAGAAATCTATTACGGCTATAATAAATTTGTCAAAATGAAATAAGAAAAGCTAAACAAAATTATTTTAAAGAACAATCTTTAGATAAAAATAAAAAAATAATTTTTTGTAATTTAAATTTTATTTTAACAAATCAAACAAGATAAATAAAAACAAATATTGATTACCTATTGATTAATGCTAGGAAAATTGAAGATACCCTAATTATATGTGAATAATTGAACAATCATCTTGCAAATATAGGAGAACAAGTCGCAAATAAAATGCAACCAATGAGTGACTATATTGAATCCACCGAAGAGAAGACTTTTTTTATTGATCCGGAAGATATCTCAAATGATGAAATGGAAGAAATTATTGATGGTTTAGATGCAAAAAAAGCTGCTGGTTTTGGCAATATTCCATATTAAAATTATTAAATATGTAAAAAAAAATTAATTCCTATATTACTCTTTTTAACAAATATTTCTATTCGTAAAGGTATTTTTCCAGAAAAAACGCTGAGGTAATTTCAATACCTAAAAGTCTAAAATGATATGAATGTAATAATTATTCAATTAATCTACTCTAGATACCTACACATTTTTTTTCACCTTATCTTAACAATAAAAATAGCACCTTTATACACCCTCGGTCAGAGATTGGCCACTCCGGTTAAATTTCTGATATAAAACATTAGTGATATACTGCTCTTAGTTTCTTATTTTTTAGTTTGCTGTAGACAAAGGTAGACTTTCCCCCGAAACGTCCAAAAAAGTAGACATTTTAAAGACCACATATTAAAATTTTAAGGTAAATTAATACAATTAATTTTAGTATTTTTAATTTTCTACAATTTGTGGCGTAAAACAAAAAAAAATCTGCTTAAATCATGAATCTGCAACTACAATTTCGTAATTATTTATATGACGTATATTCACTCGCTTTGATGTTTTGATTGATTTTGCTAGCTTTAATTGATTTATGAAATGAAAATTTAAACTTGTTGTGGATCTACCAAGTTAGTTAGCATCCTCCTTATCATAATAAATTTTGGAACAAGGGAGCCTTTGGGCCAAACCTCTCGCTTCCGCACATTCCTGAAATTTTCTTGCCTTCTTGTTACCTTCATAGACATATACAATTCAGGATGTTTAGATTCATGATACTCACAAGTTATTAGTTGGCCTCTCCCAGCCGCGCCCACTCCTAATGCTACCGTGTGATATGTAAACGCAAATTATACAATTTGTATAATTTTCAAACGTAATTTTTAAGACTGTAATGAAATTCAAAAGCCAGTATGATAAAGAAATAGTTTGCATCACTGGCAGCTATTTTAAATTTTTAAATGTGTTCACGTATTTGGCTTAAAATGTATACTTTTGTTAATATTTCTGTCATTCTAAAATAATATTTTAGTTATTTCGATTATTATAAAATTATACAAACCTGTTGAGATGATTGCTGTTTAATACCCAACTGTCATCTTTGCTAAATGAATTGTTTAAAAGAGGAATCTGATCCTCACATACGCTAGTATCATCACCATCAATGAGTGGAGCTTTAAATGTAGACTCTTCTGTTAATGTTGCCGTGAAAGACACTACTTTTGTATTTTCAGAAGAACTAGAAAAAAATCTAATAAATTAGATATACAAAATTTTTAAAAAAATTAAAAATTTACAAGTACTAACAATTTTGTAATAACGCTCATTAAAATTTAATATATGCAACTTACACTATTATTTAAGTTGAAATATCTTAAGGTTTTACCATTAGGTTAGTTATAACTTTTTTTTTTAGCCAAAATTTAGATTTAAGCTAGTATTGTAAGACCAATATCAGGTCATCATATATTTAGCTTTAGGTGAAATATCTTATTATACAAGTTTTATTGTTATCTAACTTAAAGTATGTCCTAAAATAATTTTATATATTGCTTACAATATATAAATTTCTTACAAATATTACCTGGTTTTACTGCTAGTTGCGTCACTTTCAGTACTAATTTGTGATGGAAGGGGAATTGGCATGGTTTGGTATAATTTATTACCTTCATCAAGCTTTCTTTCTACTTGAAGAAGATCATCTAATTCATCCCAGTCCATATTTTTTACATCTAATTTGGAGGGCAGTGTCACACTTTTAGGAATAACATTTCTTGGAGAACTAGGATCACTATCCGAAAGGCTAGAATCGATGGAGTCAGAACCACTCTCTATGCCTGCATACAATCCAGAAATTAATTTTAAATAATTTAAAAGCTTAATAAAATAATAACTTAAAAAGAAATTATTCTAATAGTAGTCTATATTTTTAAACATATTTACCCACATTTTCAGTTTAAAACATACATAAAGACCGACATAAATAATTAATTTTCTAAACATTTATAATTTTAAAGAACTCCTGGCGAAAGTTGCTTTTTTCGCACCTACTCTGTTTACAAAGTGGTACTTAAAAAGCGGCTCCCATGGGTTTTTACTAAATGTAGACGCCGAGGTACCTGGGAGACAGTGAGCGCGAGTAGAACGTGCTTTTTTTAACACTGCTGGAGCGACTCCTCGTTAGTTCTGATAATGTACAATTAATCTGGTTTTTAGTAATGACGGCGATATCTACAGCTGGTGGTAAGTTTTTTGCACAGGGGCACTATTATAATCAATTAAATATCGTAATCCATAAAGTAATTAATTTCAAAGAACCAACTTCGAGTAAAATTTTTGTTAAGTTATAATAGAGTACATAGGGTTGAGCAGCATTATGAAAGGAATTAATACTATTCAGGATTTCAAACAAAAACAAGTCATTAACTTATTTGCAACAAAAAAAGAGCCAAACTCGATTGCCTTTCGATGCTACTATGATTGGTTTGAAAAGATAATGTCAGTGAATGTTACTAATGTCAGCCATATTGATTCGGTTCATAGGTTAGCGTTATTCTCTTTTTTTGTGTCTTGGTGTTTAGTTTTTGTGAACAATTAAATACTATTTAATGCCAAGTCATGACCAAACAGTGCATTGTTTGGGATCAGATTTGGAAAACTAAAGCTTGTTTATCTTTTCATAGGTAGGTTTATAGAACCTTCCATTGTCGGCTCATGGTGGATAAAATAGGAAACTTTTTAAATATAAAGTAATATTCTAATTCGTATGCTTAGAAAAAAAATGGGTTTTTAATTGAGGGAATTTACAAGTTTCATTCAATTTGACAAATTTGAACTATGTATTGAAATATTACCTTTTTCTAAAGACTTCAGAAACCATAATTTTATGGATGAATCAGTTTATTAGTAAGTAGCACTTTTTTTTGTGTATTCCGTAAGAAATGTTAAATACCATATTTGACATAAAACAAAACTTAATAAATGTATAAAACGACTAGATTGATCACATGATGTGTTAAAACGCAATTTTAAACCCACAAAGCTTATCACCATTACATTACTGATTTAGCTTGTTAAACTTTAGATACACATAGTATTAGATGCAATTTGGAAAAGGTAACTCGTTAATAAATAAATTTTGATTTGTTCATACAATTTGTTTTGTTTTGTACAATTTACAGTTCTAGAACAATATTGTATTTAATACATGTTATACAAAAATGTTATTAAATATTATTTGAATAAAAATAAAACCTCTTTCCAAATCATAAAAGCAGTGTCATTTAATTACCTAACTTTTTCTTCTTACATTTATAAATTAATTTAGTACATAAAAACACATTATCTTTTGCCAAAATAGAAATCAGTTTCAGGCAAAAAACTATTAATTTTCTTCTACTTAAATTTAATAAAAATAATGTATAAATATTTTAAAGTGTAATTTTATTCTTATTCGATTTTTTCTGTGTATAAAAAATCGGGTTTCCAAAAGTTGAGATAGTTTTCATACAGTGGTACAATATGTAACACAAAATGATACAGAACAGATAATAAAAAATAAAAAGTACATTAGGGCATATTTTATCAATAGTCTTAGGTTAACACTTGGCATCTCCCAAATAAAAATGGCAAACAGGAAAAAAGATCAAGTGATATGTCGTTTGAAAGATTTTTAATGCCCCTACATTTTACTATCAAAGTATAAAATCTGAAAATCTTTCAAATGAGGTATCACTTAAATCGCCTTCCCGTTTAACATTTTAAAGAGGTGGCCTGGGGGCAGAAGTTGAAGGGGTATATCTAAGGCTTCTAAATAACGTTACTGGCGATTTTTAGAATGCCATTCATTCCAATAAATTGGAAAATTACATAGAAAAACTCAGAGAAAAAGTCTGCTGGAATATGTGGAATATTTAAATATAGGCGTTATGTACCTTTCTGTGTATCTAATTTCAGTCACCATTGACATAGTTCTTCACGAGCCCACACTGATATTATGGAGATTTTTTTTCATCATAGCAAAAAATGTGTTAAATATAAATACGAAAATAAAAAAAGAGTCTTATTTACACATCTTTGACTAGTTCAACAAGCACTTAGATTTTTGAGCACATTATTAAAAGGAGACAACACAGTATTTAAAACGAGACAGTGGGAACTACTAGGAACACATTTATTTCCCTTACCGGTGACCTACGTCGATACCGTTTTTTTTTTGAAGTGTATGCGGGCTTTAAAACATTGCGCCAGATAGAAATAACAGGCGGTATATAGGTACTTAATATTAATCAGGAATGGTCCTTATTACTATTAGATATTTGCTCAATTAGTTAGGTTAGGTTAATGATATAAACCATTTGAATACTGTAAAAAATCCAGTACCCTTAATAATTGCTTTTCACAAATCTGATTAAAACACTTTCACAATAATTGGAGTTACTCTGTTCCTAGAATGTCACTAAATATTAGATTAATTTTCTTTTGGTGGTCTACGAATATATAAAATAAAAGTATAAAAATATGAGGAGATAACGATTTATGATCAGTAATAACTATCTTAAGTAACAGGCTTGTTTGGAATATAGAGGTATTGTCGTAATACATCCGAAGGCTTACAGTTACATATTTGTTACAATTTATTCCTATACACTAATAATATACAGTGGGTCTCAACCAAAACTAAACAAGCTACATTTATGCTATTTGTCGTAATTTTTGCAAAATTCGCTGGAATATGTACAGTGTATCCCATTTTTGGCACTTTTTCCTTATTCTTATTATATATCCTTATTTTTTTGTGAAATTAGAAATGGTTAGCAGCATTCTTTTTTTTAACACCCCTCATATCCCAGCTATTTGATTCAATTCCGTAGAATTCAGTGCTGCTTTCAGAATAAGTATCGGACCCAACTTATTTTTTTTAAATGGGATACCCTGAATATTATTCCAAAAATATATACATGTATACAGTTAGCTTGAATCAAAATTCGAGATTTTCTAAAATCTTTTGGGTCCAATTAGTAGGCTAAGGCTAAAATGTATTAAAAACAAAATTAATGTAAGTAATTATCATACCAAAGATGTAATACTTTAAATAATACATAGTATTATTTATCACAACATTTTAACTTAATTATGTTAAAATTACAGGCTAGACCTTTTACACCATGAAAGTATCAAATATCTGTATCAAAGGAGAGTGAATTTGGCCTTACAAAAACTGGTAGCTGTTAGTGATGTTGAGCTGGAATATCATAACATAAAGTCAGCAATTAAGAAAGCGGCACAGGAAGCTTTGGGAGTTAAACAAAACAGGTAAAGAAGAGAACAGCCCATTTGGCTCACGGAAGATTTTAGGCAGGTAATAAGAGAAAAGAAGATCAGATACCATAAATGGCTCGCTAACAAATCAGATACCACCTGGAACAAGTACAAGATTGAGAACAGAGAAGTGAGGCTAGCCATAAAGGAGAAAAAAACCAGACTCTGGGAAGGAAAGTGTCAAGAAATAGAAAACATAATTGGAAAAGCACAAAGCACTGAGATATGGAGGATAATAAAACAGACGAAGACCAACCAATCAGATCTGCCATAGAATCTGTCTCAACAGATGGAAATAACACTACGAGGATCTCTTGTTAGAAAACCGTCCAGAATACTTAAGACCGACAATATTTGATCAAGGGGAAAACCTTACATTCTCCACGCAGGATGTTAAACAGAGTCTGATGAGAATAAAAAATGGTAGATTGCCGGGCCCAGGAAACATTCCAGCAGAGTTACTAAAGTACAGAGGTGAGACACAACATCGACGCCTCACTAATCTTTTAGTGTTGCCTGCAAAACAATATTCCACAGGAACTGAAGGTCTCCCACATTGTGTCGTTGTTTAAAAAAGGCAACTGAAATGATCCTGGCTGTTAGAGGGGTTTAAGCGTAAATAATTCTATTAGTCCTCTTTTTGGAAAAAATCTTCAGACCAAATTACGAAACAACATAGGCCATAAAATTGGGGAAGATCAAAGTGGTTTCGTACCTAATCGATCTTGTACGGACAACTTATTTGTCATACAACATAATGGAAAAAACAATTTCGGTTGGTCAAGAGGTGCATCTGGCTTTTATAGATTTAGGAAAGGCCTACGATTCCATTCCTAGATGTCTGTTGTGGAACGCTCTTGAATAACTAGAAACTGACAAGTCATTGATAAGATTAATTAAGGAACTCTACAGAGAAAATACATCCTATGTTAAAATTGGTAAAAGAGTTTCGGATCCCATTAAAACAACAACGGGTTTAGGACAGGGATGTAGTCTATCACCACTGCTGTTCAATGCATATGTAGAAGTTGCCTTAAAAACTTGGAAAAGAAGGTGTCAGGGAATGGGAATACCAATTAACAACGAACATCTTTTTACTCTAAGTTTTGCAGATGATCAAGTAGTGATGGCGCAGGATTCGTATGATTTAGAGTTCATGCTTACAAGATTATATGATGAGTACACACAATGGGGTTTGCTTGTAAGCTTAAAGAAAAGTGAATATCTGGCCATAAATTCAAATGCTAACTTTGAAGTCTTAATCAATGAAAATGTAACTGTTAAGCAAGGCAATAATTTTAAATATTTGGGGGTGGTCAGGGGAGAAGGTCGGGAGAAGGAAGAGATAAAGACCAGAATCCATTCATTTAGTGCCTAAATGGACTTTGGTGGAACAGACATCTATCCCAGGGTACGAAAAAGAGGCTAGGGCAAACACTAGTTGAGTCACTGTGCAAAACTGTTGAAATGGATTACCTCCGAAGAATTGCTGGGATATCAAGATTGGAGAGAACTAACAACGAGATTAGACAAATTGTGAGAGCAGAGGAAACAGTTGTTGACAGGATAGAGAAGAGGAGCCTCAGGTGGTTTGGGCATGTGCTGAGAATGCCAGAGAACACATGGCCAAAGAAAGTATTCGAGTGGACTCCCCCAAGTCGAATAAAACAAGGTAGACCTAGAAGGTCATGAAATGGAACTATAAGGGAAACTATGGCAGCTCGCAATTTAGATGAAGAGGACGTGTTTAATAGATGGCGTCGGAAGACGGGAAGGCGGCATTAGGCTGTATTGGATTATAATTTTTGTAATTCAAGTCCCGTAATAATAATAAAAAATGTTAAAATTATTGAATTTTACTCAAAACAAAACAACAATTATCTCTTACTTAAAACTTAAGTTAGGAAAAACAAAAGAGATTTAAAAAAGCAAAGAATTTTCAAAGATGGTTTTTAAAATGACGGCCAGTATGCAAAATTAAATAGTGTTCAAAGAATCATAGACCTTCTTTGCAAATTTGGGAAAGTTAAATCGATTGCCGCACGAAGCTCCTCTACAGACTGATATCGTGTATTATATATTTTACTTTACATGAAATCCAAGAAGAAAAAATCTAAAATCGAAAGATCCGGCGATCGAGGGGGCCATCTTATAGGTCGGTGGGTACTAATCCAACTTTGAGGAGTTATCATCTAAAAATGCCCTTAAAAGCGCAGAGTTATGGCTTGGGGCACCGTCTTATTGAAGATAAACGGCATTATAAAGTGCCAATGGGACATTTTCCATCAGTTTTGGAATAACTCCCTCAAGGATTTCTAGATACCGACGCGCTGAGACCTCCTTCAAAAATTCTATAGATTATGTGTCTTCCAAATGAAACAGGAGACCCCAATCCCAAAGCAGCCTTGTTGTGCCCTCTCAAAGTTAAATAGTGATCTTCTGCGGACAAGTTGCTTGTATTATGACGGTTGAAAATTCCCGCACTTGAAAAATAATATTCATCAGACCAGATAACGAGTCTGCCAAAAGATTCATCAATATGGATTTGTTGTAAATACTATACGGAAAATATAAGTAATACTTATAGTTTTGCATAATTCTTTGGCACCTTGAACACCAGTTTTTTCCTCTATTTGCGGGCAAGAAGATGAAGACGTCGCTTCTACATAACTCAATACGTTTATTTCTTTTCTCTCTCTATCTTGTTTGGTGTATGCTTTAGGATGGGGCTGGAAATGATCGGTGCTCTACTAAATTTGATTTAAGGCGGGCAAATATGTCTCGGAACGGTTATTATCCTAACCATAGCGCTCAAAATACGTTACCTAGATTGTATGAAACAAACCAACATATCAATCTTTTGATAATTTTCGTAGACCACCATTATTAAAAAAAAAGTAAATTAATTATAACATATAGTTAAATAGCACAACATCAAAACAATACAAGCATTTCAATAATAATCAAAAATTAACCAAACTGCAAAGTTTTTGACATTTTGCTTTTTGTTGTTTAGAAAATCTCGAATTTTGAGCTTGTTTTTCAAAATAACTACACACATGTATACATTTTTCGAAAGCCCACATTATTCTTAATAAATATAAGAAATAATATACAGGGTGTCCCATTTAGAAAAATAAAGCAGGGTCCGATAACTTTTTGACCTGACCCCCGTATACAAATTTTGAAAGCGGTTTTGAATTCTACGGCAAAAGTCATATTAAGGAACAGTTTTCGCCTTTTCGATAAGTTATCAGATAATTGGAATACGAAGGGTGTCTGAAAATGCAACGTTTTCAAAATCGCCCTGTATCTCAAAAACCAAAAGGGCTATGAAAATTCTCTATCTATAAAAATGAAGGAGATACCCCGCAAAAATGCCGAAAATCGGATAACCGGCACTTATAGGAGAAACTTTTTTTAAACTTTTAACCACCAAGCGGGGTGGAGGTTGACCCTTCATTGAAGGGTCGAGTAGTACCTCATTTTAAAGTTTATTGTCTTGTCAACACAACCTAGTTTGTTACATTTCAGAGCAAGACTTTGGATGCCGTCGTTTTGGCGACGGATATTTTAGCGCAAAATCTCAATATTGCTTTAAAAATATTGTTCATAATTTTGATAGCAGAACTGCGACCAAATCTCATTAGACCAAAAATAAAATGCACGAATGGTGGTTTCAACTTTCTAATTAACTCATGCCGTTGAAACTAAATACATGAGCTGCAGTGAAGATCCAAATAGGTAAATTTAGGAGGTATAAGGTTAGCCCAACAGCGCCGAGGCATCATCTTTGAATACAATACGATTTAATTAACAAAATTTAACACGAAAAAAAAGAATTTAATATACATTTAAAATTGCAGGGATTAACTTAACGTTGTGAAAATGGCAAAGCAAAGAAAAATGAGGTTAACTATCCTAAAAGTAATTTTATTTTCATTGCGAGACCCTGTATATCTCCAAAGATGAACACACATTTCCTGCATTACTAACTAACAGCTAACTATTTTATACTGACATAAATATTATCAATTATTGCTATAAACAATACCTGTATCCGATTTACTTATATCTAAAGTTGTATTACTGGAACAAGTTGATATGTCATTGAAACTTGTATCTCTTGAGATGTTTTGAATATCCTCATCAGTGTCATACTCGGGGCTAGAACTAACCCTGCATGAATTTCTTTTTCTGACCGTTACAACTGTTCTTTGATCATCGTTTTCTTTCAAATGTATAACGCCTTGAACGCCCCAATGAATTCGAAGAGAACCTTCAAGGACAAATCGCCCGTTGACTTCTCGAGATCTTATTTCCCCACTTTTTCCTTCATAAAATTGGTTATATACCTTGAATAATAATAATAATAATATAATTAATAATAATGATAAAAATAGCTTATTAATAATTTACATTTGCTGAGGAAATTTGTTAGTTTTATAGAAAAACAGGATGCAGTAAAAAATGATGGAAATGAGACCAACTTCCAACATCGTTTGAGGTTGAATCATCTTCTATATTATATATTTTACAGAATTGCCGGATTATATTCAGAAATAAAACGCACCTCTGTGTTCTGTAGTACGGGAAGCTAGAACTTTAGAGCCATAACACATAGGCCTCATGGGCGGGTTGTACATGGTGTTCATTTTAACTGGTGGGAGTATTGCTATCTTTAAAAGGGCAAATGTATGAGGGTAGGTAAAACTATTAAAAATGCCTTTTTTTGGGGTCATTAAGAACCTCTTTACGAAGTTGCCAAATTAACTTTAATTATTTAGCTTCTGTATAAAATTAAAAACCATGAATTTAAGAAAAAAAGGGGGCCTCACAAAAGTTTCATATTTATTTCCTCTAGGTATATCAAGTTGTCATCAATCAGGACTTTAATTTTTTTGAATAAAATTTTTGAAAGATCTTTACTTCCTCAATACACCTAATTTAACTTAAATATGTTTAACGATATTTTACATAAAATATGCTTATGCGTTGTCTAGAAAAGTGTCCAGATCCTCTTAAATTTTCTTCAGTATGAGACTGAATTTATTCTTTTTATTAAAATTTAGATTTGGAATTTCTTCTGTTCTTTCCTTATTTTATAAAAGCATCTAAATGGTTAACTAATGAACAAAATATATTATTAATTACATATGTTTACTGTGCTGACTTAATAATGTCGATAAAATGTAGGGTAAAGGTCTCATCAGATCTTCATTAGAACCATAATAACAATAACTGAAGTTCATAGGGTTAAACAGTTTTTTTATGTTGTAAAATGAACGTAGATGCCCACAAACATGGAATTTATTAGTTCTCCATATAACAGCCAATATATTGTATAATTACTACTCTATGTATGCCATACCAGGGGAAGTACTTGAATCGCAAAAATTGTCGAAAAATGAGGTTTTTAGGCGTTATAAGGTTCCTAGAATAAGAGAAACATATTAAAAAAAAGAACTGTTCTGAAATATATGAGTCCATCGAAATAAAAAAAAGAAATGCTATTAATATAAGAGAGACATATATCTCCTTAATAAAATTTACTATACTCAATAAAATAAATCTCTTGCATTTGTTGTTGATATTTTTTATGGATACTACATAAATAGAAACCGAAATTTTAATTAACAATGATAGGGTATCTAATTATTATAAAAAAAAATAACATAAAACTTTCTCAAATACTTTCACAATACCCAAATTAATAATACCAAATAAATAAAATTTTGCCTTGCTATGTTTTAAAATTAAACATACAAAATAATAAAAAAAAATATAAAAAAAGGGACAATCTTTTCATCGCGCTTACATGCTTCTAATAACACCCAAAATCGATAACTTTCAGTGTGGTATTGACCTGGCTCATTATAAAATGCAGTCGGAGTTTTATTAAAAAACATGTTTTATTCCTCGAATGTGAATGTACAAAATGTCCTAGTTTATTTATTTACTTTTAGTTGTTATTTTTGGATATTACGACTTTTACGTTCTGTGGTAAGTTTTAAGCCTCTATTGTATAACGACAATTATATTTACTTTGTTTTTAGTTTCTGAAAATTTTGTTGTGTGGTTGTTTCAAAAAGGCATGAGTTTCTGCTGGACAACGACAAACAGTCTTTTCTTTTAAATACAATTTTTGAACTGAGTAGAGGGCTAACTGGAGAGTTGCAAACTGTGTATTACCTGAAATTTTTATATTTTGGTATAAAATCAGTAATGAAAAATCAAGTTATATCAGAGATCTCTCTAGACTTGTTAAAAATTCTGGAGACCTTAATATCTTCAATTGTTATAAAAATGGGAAGAAAATTTTTAAAAAAGAAATTTCAACCACACGGAAAAATTACCATAATAGAATAATATATAAATCACAAAATAAAAATAAAGCTATGTGGAACCGTCAAAGAAAATATATTAGGCTTGAAACACCTTCTGGAATTACAAAAGATACTAATGTGATTGCTGAATTATTAAACACGACTTCTGACCTATCGGCCGAACCATCTAGGAAGGAGGAATTTAGAGCTAATTTTGGATGAAACTCCATTTTTTATATTACGGCAAATTGCAGATCTGATGGCCGAGTCTTTAACAAACATAATAAACACGTGCTTTTATGAAGGTATTTTTCCAGATGCACTGAAAGAGGGATAACCATCTTAAAGATACCTTGCCTAACACTAAGATTTGTACACTCTAGCATATTCATAATGCATGTATATTTATCACATCCCAAAATTATTCTAAGTTCCCTATTTCGTTTCTTTTGTATCATGTTTAGTTCAGCGTTGTTTATAGATATAAGATAGTTGAATAAAATTTAAAATGTGACTGTACTTCTGTCTTGTATATCAATAACTTACCCCAACTACTTAAATGTTTACCTATTCTTGATAAAAAATTAACTTTTTTGCAACTTTTTGTGATGTACAAAGCACGACTAGAAAATGTTAAAGTGTGATCATTTAATATTTCCAAATATTTACATTCATTAACTTGGTCATTTTTTTCATTTTCAATATAAATTCAATTATCAAGATAAGTGTCTGTATAAGGGTGTCTTTTCTTTAAAATCATAAATTTGGTTTTATCTACATTACAACTTTTTTGTTTAACCACATTAAGAGTTTTGTTAGATCTTGGTTTATTACAGTAATAATTTCTTGAATATTGTTACTAGATAAAACATAAAAGCGTGTCATCTGCAAAGAGTTGAATGTTATATTTCTTAACTTGTCTTACAATGTCGTTTATATACATAATAAATAAATTAACCACTCCTCTCAGATGATAATCCATTGTTATACCTTACAACTTGCATTCTGTCTTTCAGGTAATGAGTAAACCAACTTATTACTTTTGCACCAAATCCATAATTTTCTAATTTAGCTAAAAATAATTTTCGGTTTATTGTCTCAAATGCCCTTCAAAAGTTCAAAAAAACTACCCCTAAAAACTTTTTATCACTAATTGTATATTTCCAGTTAGCCAGAACTGTCTGTAGAGCACTTTCACATGAGTTTTGCTACTAAATCCTTGATACGGTGTAAGGAGATTGTTAGATTCTACATTCCAACAACTTTTCATTGACAGGCACCATATTTATTGGCCTAAACTCTTTGCATTTCATTATGTTAGACTTTTTTCTAAAAGTATTATAGTAGATGTCCTCCAAGAAGATGGAAATACCCCTTTTTCAAGAATTTTATTTGTTAGATGTAAAAATCTATCCCCAATGATTTCAAAAGCTACCTTTAAAACTCGTGTTGTTATTCTGTGCATACTGCTTTACCTATTAATCGTGTTGAAAACCATTTTTTCATATTTTGAAATTTTAATGTTTGAAAATTTGTTTTCAAGTTTATCTAAGCTTTTTATTACTTCTTCTATTACATGTTGGTCAGGATCTGTTGCAATCTGTTTTATACTGTCTGTAAAATATTCGTTAAAATGCTGTGCTATCTATTCCTCATTTTTTTGTAATTTGTTAATAAATATAATTTTTTTCTGAACACCGATTTTATTGTTCTTATTTATTAACTGTTTTCCACATTTCAGCCAAATTGCTTTTTTTGTCATCAATTTTTTCTTGGTAGTATTCTTGTTTTTTTCTTTCTAATTAGATCTACCACTTTACTGTTTGTCGTCTATATTCTTCCCAATCATTGTTTTCTTACATAATTACTGCCTTTCTATATAATCAATCTCTTATATCCATTTGTTCACCATTCCTTGCTTGCCCATGTGCAGGATATGCTTTTTTCATTTAATAATGCAAGTCTATTTAAAGTTAATATCATGTTACTCACAATTGTTTCAGCAAGTAAACCAGTATTCATACTGTCAGAAAGCCATTCAGATTCTTTTAGATCCAGCTGGAATTACACTTTATTGAAGTGCCTATGTGTATGCTGCTTTAATATTATTGGTTTTAATGTCCATGGTAATAACGTAATGATCAGTTAATTTTGGTGTTTGATGTATTGTAATTAGTATATCTTTTTCTTTAATTTGCTCCTGTGTTGTGTAGATCTATGGATAATTAGTTCTCTGCCGAACCATTTCTATATTTTTTTTGTATGCTTCAGAATTTTTATTATAAGCCGTAAGATTGTAAGCCTGCATTACATCGGATGCACGTTTACAGTTGGTACATATTTCTTGGTAAGATTTACAGTTTTCTGCTTTATGCTTATGCGCACATTTTGGACTTTCCTCACTGGTGCTACGACAATTTTTAGCGATGTGGCCAAACTTCCAACACTGAAAACATTGTACTATATTTATATGTTCTGAAAATTTCTATGTTCGCTAAGAAATATTAAGGCAATTTTTTTTTAATAAGTGTCTAAATGTTAAAGGGTCTACTTCTAATGTTAGGTGATATTTTGGTGGTGTAATTGTATATAGCTTTTATATACAGTTGATTGTGAGGTTTATTAATCGAATTCTATATAATTATGCTATCAAATAGGCCTTCTTTGTTTTCCAACAACTTTTCAATATTAATCACTTTAATTTTCGGATTCTTCTTTTTTGGAATTTTTACTCCATATTCGTCACCTAATTGGTTCTTCATATCCTTATAAATACATTTTATATTTTCTTTTGCATTACAACTAATTGCGATACCGCCACTTCGAATAAATTGAGTTATAGTTATTCCTACTCCTAGAAAACAAGGATTTATTTTCTGTTTAATTACATTTTTGGTAGTTTTAAGATTCTGTGTTTTGTGTACAACCAAAACTTCCTACTCGAGCAGGCATTTGTTTAACTGCTTCGCTATGGTTTCTTTTGTCTTCACTTTATAGGCTCTCTACTTCTCTTCGCAAACACCAGTGGCGGCTCGTGAGGTTTAACTTTAGAGGGGCGCACTCGCGCAAGATTATAAAAATTGGTATATTATTATAAATATAAGCTCACAAGTACTCACTAGCTCACTTACCTTAAAATCAGCTTCAATCTTGAAAAGAACAAGAATAGTTCTGTCTATAAAGGTAAAAAAAGCCAACATAATATATACACAAATATAACATACACTTTTAAAATCACAATCTGCTCCAAAATGAATTTCAAAACCTTCCAAGGGCAGGAATATGAATATTTCTTACAAAAGTTTTTTTTAATAAAAAGTTATTTCACTAGTAACTGTCTTACTGTCTAAGCAGGGAAAAGCAATAAATCGAGCCATAAATATATACACAAATATAACGTCAATTTTTAAAATACATAGAAATAAATTTTTCCATAACTTTCTCCTCAAATTTGTTAATTCCGTGCACTACATTTTTGAGGGAGTCTTTAAAACTAGGGGGTCAATTTCACTTTCAACGCAAGTTTTTAACCCGGTTGCTGTTTTATCTTTAACCCTTATAAATCCTTAAAAATGTTCACGGATTGATCCTTTATAAAAATATCTTAGAATTATAAACATATGACAATATGTACATCGATGGTTTCATCGGCTTAAATTGATAAAAAATCTACCGTTTCAATTTGGTTGGAAATTTCTTCCCTACACGAGCATGCTGTCTAGAATATCATAATAGCAAAAGCTGTGCAGGTGCGAGATGACTCATGCTTCCTCATTTATTCAGGAAGGTCGTGTAAATTTTTATTTATTCCTTTCCTTGCCTAGTTAAGGCCCATTCTAGAGTAGTAGAGTTTATAAAATAGCAAACACGGGAAACAGTACAATATATTTTTTATTTCACATCCACATATCCAGTTATTTTTTTTATAAGTCTCTTTCGAAATCTGGCGTGTAAAAGACCTGCTTTCGGCCTTTCGTTTACAAACTTGTGTTAAATTTAGATCGGACAAAGGCCTGCCAAGCTCTTTAATTTTTAACTTATTTCTCTAACGAGTCGAATTTTTTTGTAAAAGATTGTGTACAACATTCATATTGACACACTTTTAATTATTATAGTTAGACATACACAGTTTATAAAATAAAAAAACTATCTATCGACCAGAAACCAAACACACTCTCAATATCGGATTTTCATATGACGCGACCGATAATCATGCGCGGCTTAACGTCCAAAGCACATCCATCGATGAACTAAATTAAAATTATACCGGCTGTAGAGGCTGCGCCTGAAACATATGTTTGGGAATTCTCACGAGTCAACGAGGTCTGGTAATTAGAGATAGGAACTGATGTCTTTTGGGGTAAAAAAAATTTAACATAATCTTATATTAATATTAAATTTATAAGAATTGAAATTGTGCGTTGTCAAAGTTTACTGAATAAAAATATAAGTTGCCGCACTGGGCCGTCGGCACTTTAAAAATCGCAGATAAAAGGCGAACCGCCTAGTTTCAAACCCGATCGACACTGGCTCCTGTTACCGAGCTGTTTAAAAGTAGTTTGGCTTCGCGCTACGAATTTTTATCTACCAGGGAAATTCAAAAGTATAAATAGTAACTTTAGACAAAAATTTTTGAGTTGAACTTTGTTGTCGGACTAGTTTAATATTTTACAATTACAGTTTTGAATGTTAATTAAATATAGTGAATTCAATATTAAATTGTTAATTACCTGCTAGTCGAATTTAAGAATACAATATTTTTATTATATAAATTAAAAAATCGGTAAATTTCCTTTAACCAGAACTTCCCTCGTATGATTTTTTCTATTTTTTCGGAAGAGTGAAGTGACTCAGTTTACTTCAGTACACAGTAACAGTATATAAATGTTACATATACTTTTCATTTTTATTGGGCGCCATTTTGTTTCATGATTTTTCTACCTATGTCACACTTTACTTTTGGGCATAATTTAAAATAAATTCAATAAATAGTTTTTAGATTGACACCAGAAGTGAGTAGTTCGCGAACGACCTATTAAAAAGAACGAGTCTTTAGTGAGAACTAAATGAACTAGTTCGCAGATTTAAAATAGTCTAGTTCGTTCGCGAACTATTAACCTACCTATTAAGTGGCAAACGATAACCGTGTAAACTGTCCAACGTTGCTGACCGGTTAAAAATAATATCGGACTAACAGAACTAGTTTGTAGTAACGAGAACTAGATATATATGATTTGGTAGTCGTTCACCAGATCGTCTGTCGAGTTTCGTTTAAACAGAGCTTGGTGTGAAGCGGCATTAATCTTAATCTCGAGAATCGGAAGAGACGATGTCCAGTCACTCCAGTCTAGTTTTATTTGCTATGTTGCCGTATTGACTTTATAAATGTTCTATCAATAAAATAAATAGATAGTTTTTTTCATTAATATTAATATTAATTCTTTATTATTTAAAAATACTACCTTAAAAGTTAAAACAAAAATAGAACATAATGAAATACAGGTATTAAAGTTTAAAAACATAAGAATTAACAATGCTTTGAAAACATTTTAAAAGTTACAATAAATCCTAAATGGGTTATGCTAATTTAAGAACTAAAAGTACAAGTAACAAAATTAAAGTTATTTACAAATTATGATAATGGAATAAAATTTCGTGTTTTTTTTTGCAGAAAACTGCTTCTTCGCTCGGACACAATTGTTTCTGCTTTTGAATATATTGAATATAATACAACTATGAAAAGCTCACATAACAAGTCGGTGCTTCCCCGCCTTTTGACGTTCAGATAATGCTACATTGCCAGTAATTTTAGGAGCGATAAAATATTTGCACCACGATACTGCAACGTTGCAGTATTTCCGATAAATGGTCATGATACAACAAAAACATTACGCGGCTTTTGCCTTTAGGTATTGTTTAAGTTGGATTAGACTAACCAAAACTAATCTAAAAGATATTTAAAAAAAAACACTCAAAGTAAGGCAAACCGTACGTCACATTCGTTTTTTCGCATAATTTTATTTTTTAAACAAAAAAATATACAAAAGAGAAGAAAGGCCGAAATCTCAAATTCATACCATCACACTGATCGGCAACCCTGCCACGTAGCTATTAAACCCCCAATAAAATAATTAATAAATCATCTGCTCAGATGTTCCGAACAAGGGTCAAACTAGCGCCACTTAGTTCTAACCAAACAATTAACGCGGTACCAATCCTACCTATATTTAGCTCCGCGCATGTAATATTTGTTCTCGACCAGTCCATTGTTTATCATTATCATACTAATTACTAGTTCGTTCGCGAACTAATTCTTTGAACTAGTTCGCGGAAACTAGTTCATTAAAAAGAACGATTAAGCACATCTCTAATTGACACATACCGCCATTTTGTTACGTCTTGTTGAATTCGTACCAGTTTATCCCATTTGCACATTTAATTTTTCTGCAAAATTTAAAGTCAATTGAACACATTTTTTTACGATGATGTTCTAAAAAATTTATTTGGCCATCTTAAATTACGTACTCCTTTGGTCCACAGATATTTCCTAACCCCAAATAATACACCACTTTAACACAACAACAAGAAGACCGTTAACGAAAACCATTTAGAAACTTAATATCTGGCAAATATCTGCGAACCAACGGAGTATGTAAAGACTGATAAATAATATGGGTTTCATGTAGGATATAAAATCTATATGTGTCCTGAGGATGCAACAATACATTTGCAAAACGTCGACAATTTAAAAATAGAGTTTTATTTTTATTGCTGGATCCTAACCCCAAATAATACACCATTCTAACATAAAAATAAGAGGATCGTTGACGAAAATCATTTAGAAACTTATTATCTGGGAAATAACTATGGACCAACATAGTAGATAAAGACTGATAATATGGGTTTCGTGCAGGATATAGAATTTATGTGTCCTAAGGATGCAACAATAAAATAGCGAAACGTCGACAGTTTAAAAAAGTCTATTGTTTTTTTACTGGATCCCAACCCCAAATAATACACCCCTCTAACATAACAAGAGGATCGTTAACGAAAACCATTTAGACACTTAATATCTGCTGGCCAACGGAGTAGGTAAAGACTGATAATATGGGTTTCATGCAGGATATAGAATCTATATGTGCATGTTGAGGATGCAACAATAAAGTCGGGAAATATTGACAATTTAAAAAAAGACTTGCTTTTTTTTAATGGATCTTCACCCCAAATAATACACCACTCTAACAATTTTTTTTAACATATTACTAGGTCATCCTCATATGACCCTTAATTTTTGGTCAAAATTTGGAGTCAATCGGGTAAGTAGTATTTAAGCTATGTCGCGAACTAATAGACATACAGACAGACCGACAGACGAAACGATAGAATTGATAAAACATGTTTTTACAACCACCTACAGAGCAATATCTAATAGGTATATTGGCTCATATGTGTCAAAGAAATAATTTTTTTTTGTCTTACTATATAGCACAATAACAAACTGGCGCGATCACCGAGCCTGACCAACTGTGTATGTGCCGGAGACCCGACCGGTACCCAGAATGTACCAGCCGGGGCAGGACGCGAGGAATAGGTAAATCAAGTCACGTGTTCAAGTGCTGCAACTTATATTTTTATTCAGTAAACTTTGGTTATGTTAACATTCTTCAGAAGGGGCGCGCGGCCACGCGGCCTTATGGAGCAGCCGCCACTGGCAAACACTCAAGTCATCTTTACTAGCTATTAGAGCCTCTTTACTTTTAATTTCTTCGTCTTTGTTTTCTACTAATTTATATAACAAATTCAGGGTGTCATAACCAGTACATCTTAAGCATTTCCGTTTCATGACTCTGCAATTAAATGGTAGAACTTTAATTCCCAAGGACGTTAATTTGCTACATCCCTTAAACACATAATTTGGACAGCAATCACAATTATAAACATGTTTGAATTCTTTGCCCACATTACACTCCATTTTTTAGGTCGAATTGTAAAGTGTAATATTTCCATCAATCCAACTTTAAAACTGATTGCGTATCACTAGAGTTAAGTTTAATGGAACTGCCAATTGTAACAGTCAATGCACCATATATTCCTTTAGCAAAGTTGTAAGTAAAAGTTTAGAGTTTTTTTTATCACAAACACGTACAATGCGGCGCATTGTTCCGGACGAAATTAGTTGTTTCAAAGATTTTCAGTATAAAAACAATTGTTTTTGATTTATTTCCATACAAAAAGGCACATTTCCACACGCGGAAAAAGTAAACAAACTTTTGCGGATATAGGTTATGTTATTATACAACCCCTGAGTGATATTTTAAACCTTGAGTCAAATTTTACGTTACGACAGGGAAATGATGCGCCAATACCAGAAGTGACAAGCAACGTGGAAAATTCCATATACTTTTTAGATGCTTAGACAAAACATGAAATAAGGAGACAATGTTGCATATTTTAACCAACTTTAAAAATAAAAATAACGAACAGGGCCGTGAAAGTAAAATACTACATAAAAAAAATTAAGCAAACCAACATCTTTCTTAAAGAAAATCCAAACTTATTAGCGCTTAAGCCAGACAAAACTAACAAAACAGTTATTATGGAGACCGATGAATTTGACAAAAAAAATTAATGATTTTTTAAAAGACTGAACGATTTATGAAGAAATTCGATCAAACCCAACAAATATATATTAGAAAAAAAAACAAATTAATCGACAAAGGAGACAAAAAATACTATAACACACCAAATGATGTCCAAAGATTAAAAATAAATAACGCTTTACCTCCAAAAAACTACAGACTACATAAACTCCATAAAGCTGGTATACCATTTAGGACCGATTGTCAATGCCTTATCGAAATTTTAAAAAACCTATTTCAAATGTCGTAGTATTACATAAAATATTCGCTACATTTTAAAGAAAAAATTTAAAATATTAATTTGCCTGAAATGACTGGTTAATCGCTAGATGACATATCACTTTACTAATAACTTTGGCAAGAGATATACTTAAAAAGTGGGTTTAAATAAAACAAGCGTGCCACGTTCTATCAATTTTTAATAACTAACACCATAAATTACAGTTTACAGTGGAAACTGAAGAAAAGAAAAAAATTAACTTTTTAGATATCACGCTATGAAGAAACAACATAATACGCACAGAATACAACCAACCTGACCTTCTAACCTTAATTCACAACGCCCTTTATGCAAAAAAAAATCTGTACATATTGGGCTGGCGGACAGAGCCATACCACTGTCAGATATGGAGTTTAGAACGCAAGCAATAAAAAAAAGCCTTAAAAATTAACAACTACCCAGAAAACCTAATAAACACAATTTTTAAAACTAGAATTCACAAATTCTATAATAGGTTAATCCACCAGCTAAAGAACCACAAAAAAAGGCATGCAACAGAACTACAAAATCCTTCCATGTGATAAAAGAATGTTGGAGAAATTAAATAATCTCATAGCCAAATATAGTTTAACTGTCGCTCACAAACCTACTAACTAGACATTTTAGCAAATTAAAAACAAAACACCGACCCTTAAAAAGATACACGTGGTATATGAAATCCCCTGTAAAAAGCTAGAATCCAAGCTTACAAGTATGACAAAAAAAATCAAACGGCTCTTACCAGACACAAAAAACAGGAAACCACACATTTAATTTTGATGGAATCAAAACTTTAAAAATCGAAGTGCATCGAAAGAAGTGTAAGTCAATGGGATTAAAAAAAAAATAGAAATGCCATTAATGATAAAAGAGACATAAATCTCCCTAATACAATTTACTATACTCTAATTCAATAAATCTTTTCTCTTGCATTTTTTGTTTGTATTTTTTTATGGATGCTACATAAGTAGAAACCGGAATTTTAATTAACAATGATGGAGGATCTAATTATTACAAAAAAGTAACACCCCTAATTTAATCTAAAACCCAAAATAAAAATAATAAAATAAACCTACAAAAAATACCTTTTCCTATATTTTTAAATTAAATGTTTCATTAAAGGGACATTGTTTTGGTAGCGCTTAGATGCTTTTAATAACACCTAAAATTGACAACTTTCAGTGTTGTACTGACCCGACTCACTGTAAAATATATACTGTGCTTACTAAACAGTTCGCACCATATGGCACTCTTTTTAATTTGTAGCTCAAAATCTCTCTGCTTGTATAAAAACCAAAAATTATATTAAAAAATTGTCACGTGACATCTGGTGTATGTCAAATTTGCATTTTCTCTGTGTGCCAAAATTGACGTTTGTGATCATTGTTTTGAAAAATGTTATGCGAAAAAGTGTTTTCTAATTATATTTTATGTCAATGTGCATTTTAGACTGAAATTCGGAAAAAAAAAAACCATTTTTCTAAAAAAAAAATCAGAACTCATCAAATTTTTGTCATATTTAACCAATGTAAAATATCTAGAACAAAAACTGTGCTAAAAAACTTAGAAATTAAATATACATATTAAATTTAGAACCTTTTTTTAATTTTTATTGTATTTAGATTCGATGAGCTGATATGATTTTGGTGCAAAATTTATTTAATTTCCATAATTGAGAACACCAATTGAGATTATTCATTTTATTTTATAAAAGTTATTGTAATTTATATCAACTATTCAAATACTAAAAAAATTAAATAAAAATATGTTAAATAAAGTTTAAAAAATAAATAACCACTGCAAAAAGACCCGCAGAGGGCTCATGGACAAATGGTCTTGGTCAAACGACTTGAAATTTTAATATGATGTTGTTTTCTATGTCCTCAGCAAATTTATAATTATTGCGATAAAATCATTTAAACTGTTTTTGAGCTAAGAGGTGTTAAAAAATAAATCCCTTATTTTAACAAAAATATATATTATTATTAAACCCATGATATTCGTTATATTATTGAGAATAAAATTAATAGGATATTATTACAGCATAACAATTATAAGTAATATCTAAAGGTATGATTTAATTACCTAGGTATTGCAAAATGTGTTTTCAGGTAAGCAAAATATAATAAAAGAAAGAAATTACGAAAACTTCTTCAGATTTCATATCACTGTTGAAAAACATTACGTATAAATTACTGCAATATGGAAAAATCACCAAAATATTTACAAATATACAAGGAGTAATTTAAAAACAAATATTCAAATTATATAATAAAAAAAGAGGATAGGGGCCACTATTGTAATTTAAGACAGTTCCCTGATTTCCAAGAATAAATTTTTTTTTTGCCTTTTGAAACGTTTAATACTTAATAGCCCTAAAATAGATATTAAGTATACATCTAACACATCTAAAAACATAAAACAACATCACAAAAAATCATAAGAATAAAAATTCATTCAGCTAATAATATTTGTGGGGGGATGTGCGTTTCCACCTACATTTATTTTTAACTTTAGCGCTGGTTCACTCTTTCGATGATGATGAAATAAAACTTCCGTTACTATTTCAAACTTATTCCTACTTTAATGTTTTAAAGTAAAAACGGGATATTAGGTACATTCATCACAAAGTAATACGACTACAAACTTTTTAGAGGTTCATTTTGAGAGTATATTGAGTTAAATCAATTTTTGGACCATATTGGCGAGAGAAAGTGAGAGTGTAGATTTAGCGAATAAAAATGACACGCGGTCTAAATGAGTGCATAATTGCCACTGAAACGTTTTCTTCACCTAAAATGCCGAGAGGCACCGATCAAGGGATGACGCCCGCTCTAGCATTGGTTGACAGGTTCGCGTGGCCTTGAAGTAGCCAATCATATTAAAATGAGCCAACTGCGGGTTCTAGTTTTTATGCGAAGCGAAGTATTTAGAAATAATGTTTTAAGAATAAATTTTTAATGTGAGAGATACTCGAACATACTCCCCCCCGAATAAAGCATCAGCTTTAGAAAAGAAAAAAAAATTAGGAAAGAAAAAAGAATATAATTTCGTAATTCTAAACTTCCTTAGGGAGTGGACATATTTTAGCAATAGACCTGCTAAAGATTCCATCTCTAGTCAAAACCTTTACCATCCGAACCTTTCCATCAGAACCAGGAATAATTTCAGTAATTCGACCTCTTCGCCTTTAAGAGAACCAATTCATTTATTTTAAGATTCTCTGCAGGCTGTAACCATTTAGGACGATTTTGCAGCCTTGTTAAATAGTCGATAGACCATGTTTTCCAAAAATCCTGTTGTAATTTAACACAATATTGCCAAACACTGAGTTTATTTAGGGGGATTTCATATAAATCACGCGCTGGTAAGGGAATTAATTCTTGACCGATCAAGAAATGACCAGGAGTTAAAAAATTTAAGTCCGAGGGGTCATCGCTAATAGGTACTAATGGCCTAGAATTGAGTATGGCTTCAATCTGAATTAAAACTGTACTCAATTCCTCAAATGTGAGTGTTGCATTTCCAACAATCCTAACAAGGTGATGCTTAGCGCTTTTGATAGCGGCTTCCCACAGACCCCCCCAATGGGGACTTCGGGGTGGAATAAACTTCCACTGAATCATTTTTGTAGACAAAAATTCTTCGACATCTCGGGAATTTTTTTTATTTTGAAAAAATGTATATAAGTCGTGCAATTGATTTTTCGAACCTACAAAATTTGTGGCATTATCGCTATATATTATTTCCGGGGATCCTCTTCTGCTAATAAACCTTCGGAGACATAGAACAAAAGCCTCTGTAGAAAGGCTACTGACCAGTTCGATATGCACAGCCTTTGAAATCAAACAGACAAAAACCGCCATATAACATTTTTGGATTGGAGCTTTTTTGAGCCTTAAGGAGCGAATAAAAAGGGGACCGCCAAAGTCACAGCCGACCCTTGAGAACACTTTGGCGGGTGTCACACGATCAATGGGGAGATTTCCCATTAATTGTTGTGCAGACTTGGCTTTAAATCTTAAGCAATCCACGCAAGATCTTATAATGCGTTTAATTGCTCGAAGGCCACCTAATGGCCAGAATCTAGTTCTAAAGTTTGCAAGCACTGTTTGGGGTCCTGCATGCAGCAAAGAGATATGTTCTTTGCGCATGAGTAGGGTAACTATGGGGTTCTTTGAGGGTAAAAGGACCGGATGCCTTTGATCGTACGAAATCTTGGCATTTACCAAGCGCCCCCCCACACGGAGTATACCCTCTGTATCTACAAAGGGACTAAGAAAAAGTAACGACTTATTTGTTAGGGGTTTATTAGATTTCAGCTCTAAAATTTCTTTCGAAAAGTTCGCATTTTGAATTTGTTTTATTATAATTTTTTCGGCTTGTTTTAACTCAAAAGTTTTTAGCGGGGTAATTAACTCTATCTTCTTTAAAGTTCGATTTTTTATATTATTTTTGGGGAGATCTGAATTTAAAGTATTTACCAGAATATGAGCAAAACGTAACATATAGGCAACTACTCTTTGTAGCTTGGTGAAGTTTGAAAATTTAGAAAAGAGATTGTTCCAAAATTCGTTAGTGGTATTTACAAGGGAAACTTTTGTAGCAATTTTCTTTTCTTCGGGAATCTTAATTTTTTCATTGTTAGAGAAATTTTCAAAGGGGAGAAAATTTACACAAGGATCATAGAGATTATCCGGGCCGTACCACCAGAGATTATAATTCTCAATTTTATTTGGCATAAGACCTCGGCTTAGGCAATCTGCTGGGTTTTTATCTGTGGGTATATAGCGCCATGTGTAGGTTGAGGTTAGTTTTTGTATTTCTAAAACTCTATTTGCTACAAAAACTGTCCAACGTGAGGGATGTGACTTCATCCAATACAAAGCTACTTGTGAATCACACCAAAGATTAACACTATCTATTTGAATGCGGTTTTGAAATATATTGACTACGCGTTGAGTTAATTTGGACAATAAGAGGCAACCACACAATTCTAATCTAGCGATTGAGTGGTTTTTCTTTATAGGGGCTACGCGAGTTTTTGAACAGATTAATCTGCAAGTGACCTGTTTATTTTTATAAATAACTCTTAGATATAAACAGCAGCCATATGCCTTGGCACTACTGTCAGAAAAACCGTGAAGTTCAATTTTTTCTATATTGTTTGAAATTTCATTGTTAACTAGAAATTCGTGAGAAAATAAATATCGATGAATTTGGAGATTATTTATAGAGGGTAAATGTTTTAAGAATTTAAGCCATTCCGACAGTAAATTGTCACCTAAGGGATCATCCCAGTTCATTTTAGAACTCCAAATTTCTTGCATTATGAGCTTTGCTATAATAATTACGGGGGCAATTACTCCAAGAGGGTCATACAGTGAACTTATTATAGACAATACCTCTCTTTTAGTAAAGGACTCTGGGGTGACTTCAATGTTTGGGTAAAAAATATAAAACTTGTCACTAACAGGATTCCACTTAAGGCCGAGAACTTTATTTGAACAATTTTCTTCTTTTATATCATAGCTTTCAGGTTGGGTGTAATTAGACATTTGGTCGAAATCCGAAGGGGTGGATAAAATGGGTTCAAAACTGGAACACCATTTATGTAAAGAAAATCCTGCTTCGCTTAGCAGAGAGGTAAGTTCGAATTTCAATTTGTACAAATCGGCTTCTGAGTCCGCCCCTGAAAGGCAATCATCCATGAAACACTGCTGTGTGAGTGCTTGAGAGGCTAGGGCATAAATCTCTTTTTTTCCTGATACTAATTCGGCTAAACACCTGGTAGCTAAAAAAGGAGAACTTTTGTTTCCAAAAAATACTGTGGACAATTCTAGACATTGCAAATCTTCCGAGGGGCTGTCCCTCCAGAGAATATTCTGTAAAAATCTTAATTCGGGATTTATTTCTATTTGTAGAAACATTTTCTGTATGTCACTAATCAATACAAATTTATAAGTTCGGAATCTCAACAAAATATCGAATAGTTCCGGCTGCACGGAATATCCTTTTAAGAGAATGTCATTTAAAGAAACACCTGTACTAGTCTTCATACTAGCGTCAAGAACAACTCGAAGTTTTGTGGACTTATTATCTTCGCGTATGATGCAGTGGTGTGGCAAAAAATATTTACTTTCCGCCCGAGCGTTGGTTAAATTTAAGGGAATTTTTTGCGCGTATCCTTTTTCTACGTAATCATCAATAAATTTTTTATACTCTAAAAACAAGGGTTTATTACTAGCGAATTTTTTCTCGAGTGAAAAATATCTATTTCTGGCCTGTCTAAACGAATCTCCTAGTTTGAGATACGCCTCTGGCTCAATAAATGGCCAATCCACCTGAAACTTGCCATTTTTTAATCTTTTAGTGGTATTTTTAAAAATGTTTTCACACTGTATGTCGAGAGGGGACGAGAGGCTCGAACTTTCGACCTCTTCTATCTTCCAAAATTTTTCAATTAATTCTTCTATGCGAGAGAGCGGGGGTTTTGACACTTGGGTTAAGCAAGAAATTTTTTGAGGAATATTAGAAATGGATTTGGCAGTTCTAGAGACATTTTTTCCAGCTATTACATATCCCAGGTAAGTGTTAAAAAGAGTAGGTAAGCCTTCACCTAATTGGAATGTTCCTGGAGTTATCAACTCAAAAAATATATCCGCTCCGAGCAATAAATCTATTTTCGAAATCTCAGAAAAATGTGGGTCTGCTAACTCTATGTTAGCGGGCAAATTTAATTTTTTAGGGTCAACGAATGTCTGCGGGAGGGGACAAGTAATTGTTTCTAATACAGAACAAGATACTATAAATCTTTTAGCGGGGTTACTTCTTGCGTTTAATGTGATATCTATCATTTTATTTGCGAGAGTGTTACTACTATTTGCGATTCCTGAAATATATACAGGACTAAAATATGGTTTATATCCCAATTTATTTACTAGCTCAGAAGTTACCAGCGAACTTTGACTTCCGCAGTCTAGAAGGCATTTAGCAAAAATTTGTTTGCCATTTTTAGCGCGTAGGCCTACTATAGCAGTAGCCAGCAACACCTGCACATCATTTTTTTGTGTAAGATGAAGTGACTGTATCGTACGGGTTGAACCATAGCCGTCTTGTTCACTAGAACGGGGAGACTGGCCATAGTCTTCACTTAGGGGTGTGGGGGTATTCAAAGGGGGTTCCTTAGAGGAAACTTGATTTGTTTGATTCGCAACCGTCATCGAGGTTGTGTGATTTCTCGTGTGATTGCGAGGGATATTTTCTTGTGAAATATTTCGGGGGACATTCGAGTTATTATAAGAGATAGTATTTTGAGAACTACTATTTATTTGGGAGGAATTATCATGATGAAGGAGAGTGTGATGTCTTTTCTTACAGACCATACAATTATATTCGGAATTACAATTATCCGAAGAGTGCTTATTGCCCAAACAATTAAAACATAATTTGTTATTAATGACAAATTGCTTTCTATCATAAAAAGAGAGCTGTTTATATTTTAAACAGTTATACAGAGAGTGATTAGTGTATCCGCAAAACAAACATTTTTTTTCGTTTTTATTAAGGGGTTTAAAGGGTTGATTTTTAGGGGATTCTGCAGTAACATGATGTACCGCCTTAACTTTACCTTTTTCGTAAGGTTTTTCGTGGTTATTCGTATCAAAATTGAGACATTCCAGAGCGACGCATCTATTTTCCAAGAATACCAAAAAACTTTCGAGAGTTGGCAATACGGACCGATTTTTTTCCAATTCATATGCCTTGCGCGTATTGAAATCTAATTTTTGAGAGTAAATATAAATTAAGAGTAGATCCCAGTGTTCAACTGGTACCTTCAAATTCTTAAGAGCTTCAACATTTTGTTTTATTGTAGTTACAAATTCTCTTAGGGTTTTTGAGTTAAGTTTAACAAGAGAGGGAATCTCCAACAGGGTCTTAATGTGACAGTTTATTGTTATTAAATTGTTATTGTACCTTTCTAATAATGTTTTCAGAGCAATGTCAAAATTAGGCCCAGTTAATTGAAGGTTACTAATTAAATTTAGAGGTTCGCCTGATAGGTAACCTTTTAGGCGCATTAATCGCTGCACATTTGATAGGTTAGGGTTTTTTACAATAAGAGTGTTGAAAATATCATAAAAACTAGACCACTGCGAAAAATCACCTTTAAACATGGGTATTTTTAAATCGGGAATTTTTGCTCCTGAGGAGAAGAACGAGGTACCAATGTTTGATCCGGCATGCGATCCCATCTGTGCCAGAGGCTGTGAAGTCAAAAAATCCAGCCTATCTTTAAATTTGGCCAAAGTATTAAAATAGATAGATTCAATAGGATCTCTGTCTCCTAATTGATTTTCATCAATATCCTCTATAGCACATTGAACCGTGTCATAGCTACTAAAATCTTGAACATATTTTTCCATGCGAGATTTAAATACATTTACACTAATTTCTAAATTATAATTTGCGTCTAACCAGGTACTAGTTCTAGTTAATTTAGATTTAAGAGATGTTCTATTTTTAATAAGTGTTTGTAAGTCTGCCATTTTACTCAAATTATTACTCTATATATCGTAACAATAAACAACAATTAACCTAATGCTTAAAATATTATATACAACTTCTTTTATACAACGCTTAAAGTGCAAAAAATAATTAGTATCGAGAAAAGTCTTTTTTCAAACAAAGAGTCTTTTACTTTTTTCTTTAAACAACTATCTTGATAAACGCAGCAACAGTTCAAAAAATAATAAATTAAAAAGGTCTCACCAAATTTCTGGCTACTTGGGAATCTCCAATGTATCCATATCCAAACAGACACTCTGTACATACGTTTATATCTGCTTCCATAAAACAATGAATAGGTTAACTTGATAACAGTCTGTGCTTCACAATTTATTTACAAATGCGTACACACAGATTTTATACGTGATTTTAGTAGTCTCTCGCCCAGATATTTTCCGACGGCAAACGTTTATTCCAAGATTATTATTTTACACCAAAACTAAACTTTTAGTAGTGCAAAATGTCCAAATTTTATTCGGCGTACGAAGGACCACTTATGTGGGGGGATGTGCGTTTCCACCTACATTTATTTTTAACTTTAGCGCTGGTTCACTCTTTCGATGATGATGAAATAAAACTTCCGTTACTATTTCAAACTTATTCCTACTTTAATGTTTTAAAGTAAAAACGGGATATTAGGTACATTCATCACAAAGTAATACGACTACAAACTTTTTAGAGGTTCATTTTGAGAGTATATTGAGTTAAATCAATTTTTGGACCATATTGGCGAGAGAAAGTGAGAGTGTAGATTTAGCGAATAAAAATGACACGCGGTCTAAATGAGTGCATAATTGCCACTGAAACGTTTTCTTCACCTAAAATGCCGAGAGGCACCGATCAAGGGATGACGCCCGCTCTAGCATTGGTTGACAGGTTCGCGTGGCCTTGAAGTAGCCAATCATATTAAAATGAGCCAACTGCGGGTTCTAGTTTTTATGCGAAGCGAAGTATTTAGAAATAATGTTTTAAGAATAAATTTTTAATGTGAGAGATACTCGAACAATATTAATAATAATTAATTAGGAATATTTCTCGCTTTTATGTATTTCTTTAAGAATGGTTGGAATTTTTGAAATCTCCTTATAAAAATTAAAATTACATTTTATCATAATACGTGCTTTAAGGGTTTCGACTTTTAATTGAATTTTTTCCGTTGTCCAAATTTTATTAATTGTAGAAAACACACGTTCAGTAGATGCGTTAGTACCAGATAAACACAATATATATTCTACTAATTTTAGAATATTTTCAAACCTTACATTGGTTTCATCAAAATTTTTAAAAATTTCCACCAACTTCATATCAATCTCAATTTTATTTTCTCTCCAGTGGTTTAGTTTGTTTTCAGAAAATAAACTGGTTGACATAATGTATGAATATATCATTTTCATTAATGTCGCATTTAGGAAATTTGATTAAAAGAAAATCCAAACTTGTTTGTACTTCACTAAAAGTAAATTCTTTACGCAAAAATACCCATGAAATATCACAAACATAGTCATATTGACCACTATATTGCTGTAGATACTCAAAGCCACTGGCATAAAAGTTTTTAACATGACTCAAAAACCACTTTTTTTTAGCTCTCCTTCATTCTCAAGTAGGATTAAATCATTTCGAATTTCTATGGGAACAAACTCATTTTGTAGCCTCAATTTTAATTTACTTTTAAGCATTTCCAGAATTTCGTTTACCTCTAAAAATATTATTTTATCACCTCCAATTTTTTTAATGGCATCTTGAAACATATTATGAATACATTTTAACCAAACCTCCGAACATTCGTTTGAAAAAAAGTTACTAAATATTTGTGGACATTTAGCAATTGAAAGAAAGTAGGATTTTAAAGGCAAGCCACCTAATATTACTGTACCCTAAAATTTTTAGGTACTCGACTTCAACGCTTTCACAGAATTCTTTCAGTTCTTCTACTCTAACAGTATAGATGTAAAAATACGAACATACTTTTACAATTATGCTTTCAATATCAATCGGCAAAAGATTTGATGCAGTATGTATAGCATTGTGAATATGAGCACCATAAACTACACCCAATATAGATTGGTCCACACTCTGAGCCATTTAAAAAAACATAATATTTGTACCTTGTCTACGTACCCCTCCAAAATTCATGTTGGCATTGTCAGCACAATATGCAGCTAGTTTTGACTGTAAGTTATTAGTTCTTAAAACCTCAAGTACATTATTGCAAAGTAGGTCACTTTTTTCCCAGGTAAAGATGACAAATCAATAATTTTTATATTTACACCTGGGTTTTTGTCAAAGAATCGAATTAAAGTGGGAAAAAACTTTAAGTCATTATAATTGGAGGCATCAGAAAAAATTGTAATATAGTTAACATTTTCTAGTTGTTTCTGGAGAGACAGAAGAAAATGTGGCGAGAAAACATTGGTTATAACTTCAGCCTTTGTACGCGCGCAAATTTTTTGATTAGTTTGAAAAGCGAAAAGTCCTTCTTTGGCTGCTAATTGTTGTTCTTCGGTAGTAATCTTGATACATTGCGGAAAAAATCATCCATGTTTGATGAAGTTGCACTAGCAGTTAAATATGATTGATGTTTATTGAATTTTAAATGTTTTTCGATGTCATTCTTGCCTCCATGTGAGACTGAAAAACTTGATACAGGTCATACAGAACAAATTTGAATCTAATTTTCCCTTCTTCAAGAATGAATACCGTGTTTGTAATTCTGCCGAGAAACAAATTGGCGCCATTCCTATATATAAAATCCTTAAAAGGTCAAAGAAATGTTAACATTTTAACATTTTTATATCGACTTTAATACTAATGAACTTACCCGTTTATAGTATCTGCAGAACTAATTTTATATTGGGAAAAGATTGATCACAGTGTTGAAGAGCACTTACAGCATCGTTTGGTTTTTCAGTTTTATCTAGTCAGGGGCTTCGTTGATACCAAAATTTTAATTTGGCCAGCAGTTCTTCAATTTCATTATTTATATCATCTATATAGAAGTTAGTTAAACCACAAATTCATTTATAAGTGTTTCATCTATTTATAGCATCTATATAGAAATTAGTTAAACCACAAAATTCATTTATAAGTGTTTCATCTATTTTAACTGGATTTGGATCATTCGACAGCAACCAACTAAAATACTTTTATGTTTCGAGAAACGGTTCTCCAAATTCTGTAGAAACGAACCTAGAAAGGAATGTATATTGCTATGCTATAATAATCTTCGGCCGATTGACATTTAACATTACATCTTTCGTTTTGCCGCTAGTTTATTCAGGACCTGCATATAGAAAGGTCATTTTTATTTGCAGTTTCTTGAGAAATTCGTTCTCGGCACGGCTTCTCAAAGACTTAATTTCTGTAAATGTATCCTCAACTAGTATCCTTGCCCGTTTTTGGTCTTGATTTTTCTGCTGCAGGTACTTACACAACATGCTACTGTAGTAAAATATTTTCTGAATGAGAGACAAGGAAATAACAAAGTCGGCATTCTTAATGGCGTAGTTTAGCTGATTAGTAAGATTAGCCAAATCTTTATCGGTTCATGAACTTACAACTTCCAGGGCTAGGATAATTCCGTCAAACAGTTCGGAAAATACAGTCACAGAATTGTAACATTCTACCCAACTTGTGGAGCACAGCCTCTTTTATGGGTAGATTTAACTTTAGTTTCCTCTAGTGCTTTCTGTAACTTTTAAGTGTATTAAAAAAATCGTAAATTTTTCCATTTGTTCCCAGACAATGAAGGACTGCAGGAATGCCACAAGAATTAGAAAAAGCCAAATTTGAGTAGTAAGCTGTGCAATGTACATTCATGGCTTTTGGATAAATTTTGGAAATATGTTCTTGCACCCTGCCATATCCCTAAGTAAAAGTTGTTTCTTCGACCAAAACCGAGAAAAACCGCGAACTCTAACTAACTCTAAAAAAATAAGTTCATTGCATATATCAATTATTTCATTTTGTACTTTCCAGCTGGTATACAAAGCTTTGCCACCTCTTTGTCTAAAAAATCTCGAAGACTTTCATCATATTGACTATACCGGAGTAGGTCGCGAAAATTTCCTTTGTTTTCTCGCCTACATTTTCCAGTTCAATTCTAATTGTTTCGATTATTGATTTCCGTTTTTTCTGTTTTTCAAAGAAAAATGGAATTCAGATGGGTATCTTCAATTTTCAGAAAAATGAACTTTCTAATTTATTACATTAACTTTTACAGTGCCAACAAGATGGGGCAGAACAGAATTTTTGGATAGGAAATTTGGGTGAAAATGGATCGGTCTGTTTAAAGGCCCTTCGATGCCTGACTTAACTTCACTTGATTTTTTCCTGTGGGATTATTTAAAGAACAAGGCATATTGAATAGACCTTTTAGGGATATAGAGCACTCACAAAATACTATGAGGGATTGTTCCGCTGCAATTCCCAAGAAATATCTGCAGTCATACAAGAAAAAACAAAAAACTATAGTTTGCCTTGAACGTAGTTATGGAGTTTCTCAACACTAGCTTTGTGAATTGCAATATGTGTATTGTTTATAATGATTATTCAAATATTTAAATTATGTTGTTTATAGAGACGAATTATTGTCTATTTAATAAATTATATGTAGGTAATTGTAGGTGCATACATCAACAATAAACTGTCTAGTTTGATACTGTAAAAAATATTGTTTTACTTTTTAGCAATTTAATATCACCTTAAGCTTTACTTATAATTGTTATCTTGTAATGATATCATATTAATTTTATTTTTAATAATATCGCAATTATGGGCTTAATACTAAAATATATTTTTGTTAAAATAAGGGTTTTTATTTCTTTAACATTAACGCCTTGTATCTCAAAACCCTCTTGAACGATTTTATCGCGATAATGATAAAGATTTGCTCAGGCTAGGCGGTAGAAAACTACATCATAATAATATTTCGTTTGTCTGAGACTACTTTTCCATAAGCCCACTGCGGGTCTTTTTGAAGCGGTTATTTAAACTTTGAATAAAATATTTATATTTATTTTTTTTAATACTGGATATTTGATATAAATTAAGTAGTTACAATAGTTTTTGATAAAATAAAATGAATAATTTCAATATATGTTCTCAATTTAAAAAAAATAAATACACTTTGCACCAAGGTTGAATTAAATATAATAATATTAATAACAAATAGTTCTAAATTTAATATGTATATTTGATTTCTAAGATTTTTAACACAGTTTTACTGTTGCACATATTTTGCATTGGTTAAGTATGAGAAAAATTTGATGAAATTCCGAATTTCAGTCTAAACATTTACACATAAAATCTAATTAGAAAGAACTTTTTCACATAACATTTTTCAAAACAACCTCAATTTTGGCACTTTTCCGAAAAAAAAAATGTAAAATTTGACATATACCAGATGTCATATGACAATTTTTTTCATATAATTTTTGGTTTTCAAATATGCAGAGACGATTGCCATAGTTAGATTTACTATAAATGATTTGATTTATATTTTAAGGTGATTTACGGCCAGAGATCAAAAGTTCAACAAAACTGTCATTTCTTAAAAATATGTACCAAAATAAGTTATAAAGACTTTCTACTAAAAGACGCTCTATATTTTCAAAAACCAATATAGCAATTAATTTGGTGCAAATAAAAAAAGTGTTAAAAATAGACCTAGATTTAAAATTTAGCCTTTTTTGTTTTTTCCTGGCGTGTGATTTTTGTTTTTTTAAGTTTTTTGCAATTTTTTTTGTTTTTTCGTCGCGATCGTGAGGCCTATGATGATGGAGTCCTTTTTACTTGAGCCGTAAATAATTGTATTTTACCCCATAAAATAAACGCTTTTTACCAAATTTTAATATGTCCGGTTCCCGAGGAAGAGGCGTTTGGAGTTTTGGGTGAAACACCTTGCATATATTAAAAAAAAATATATATAAAGTGATGAAAAAACTATTCAAAAAACTTATTGTATATTTATTATGTATACTCGTATATATAAAAACATCATTTGCAACTATACAGGGTAGCCCTAGTAGGAAGAACCAGCCACCTAAAAATGAAAAAAATCTGTATTTCAGAAGCAGTTAGCTTGCTTAGAAAGCACAGTAACTTTCATTTTTCTTTTTTTTTTATATAAAAATAAGTTTTCCAATTATACATAGTAGCCTTAGAGATATGGAGCACCGCAAAAAACGACAATATTTTTTGTTTTAAAAGTTCGTTTACCTGTCCATATATAAAACATTTTATTTAATTAAAAGTACCTTAAAAAAAATTTGTAATTTCCATAATGATTGGGTTTTTTAATGTACAATATAAAAAACTGATTTTTTTTAATACAAAATCAATTTTTTTTTTATATAGGGTTAGTCTAAGGGGTGACACAGCTCCGTAAAAGCCAAAATAAAATATTAAGTTTATTTTAAAGGGTGGAAGACGCTAAATTTGTTTTAATATATACATTTTTTTACTATAGTTTTTAAAAAGAGAAATTTTTTTTTATATTACAAAGATAAATATTTAAAAAAAAGACAAAACATGACAAATCTATTGTTTTTTTTTACAAATAAGCTTTAACTTGATAAAATCATTGACGTACATTCATTATAATTTATTAGTTAAGCCTGAAACAAACACAATGCAAGTTTCATAAACTTTTAAGGCAGTTTTTGAGGTCATAAACTTTAAAATTTAAGTGATGCTATAAAAGTTTATATCATCTGCTGATGATGCTAACTTGATTAGCGAAACTAATGTGTCCAGAAGGTAACAAGTTGTGGTGTAGTGTGGTTAAAATTCTTGTATTTTGATATACAACTTAATACAAATAAAAATGCAAAAATATTTACATTGGTAATGTGACGTCAAGTTCCTAGTGTCTTATTTTTTTGGTAAATGAAAAATAAATCAGGGTCATACTGCAGAAAATTTAGGAAGAAGAACTCTCAAAATTTAAAAATTTAAAGTTGACAGTAATTACTCAAAAGTTAAATGTAACACATAAAGTCTTAAGACGTAATATTGAGAAGAGAAAAACATATAACTTTATTAAAATATATTCTAAAAGTTTTTCTGAATTAGTTAGAAAATGATTTTTTGACAGTACACATTGGGAACATCACTCAACCTAATCTACCCTGTATACTGAAAATTATTTCTTGAAATTATAAAAAGGTTATATAAAACCGATGTGTTTTTTCTGTTGAGTATAGTGCATTTATGGAAAATTGATAACTATATATTTTTGGTTTTAAGAAAACAGTTATTGATAGTTAATGGTAATAAAAAGTCTTTTTTATTAAAAATAATAAATGGTACATTTAATATGGCAATATAAATCCTCACACTCTATTTTTTTTCAGGTTTTTTTATGATCGTCTGATGCCCCAACAATACTTTCGAAACAATATCAGTATCTAGTGTAGCAATATATCCTGGCCAGACCAAGTACTTGCCTCTAAAGGTATTTAAGTTCACATATGTGACATTTGAAGATATTTTTTATTGTTTTTATGGTTCATATGTAGTCAACACTTATATTATTATATATATTAATTTATAATTTACTGATATTTTCAAATTTCTTAAAAATTAATTACTTGTATATTTATAGCTAATTGCACAAAACTTTTAATCACATAGTACATTTAATTCACGTTTAGAATCATTTTTGACATTGCCACTCTTAGCTCTTACTCTGGTCTGTCACCTCTGAGCTGTCTGATTAGTTAATGCTTAGTTAAATGCTTTGTGCAAACCGCCAATAGAAAAAAAAACACATCCTATTTTTCTCTCCAGAACCATAAACCACGTTAGATCAGTCTGATTCACCAACACAAATGTAAAATATATAATACTGATAAAGCATTGTATATTACAAACTGGTGATAAAAACTAAAATAAACAACTTACTTTAATCTTTGATTCCAAAGTAGATCGAGGCAGAACTGGCTTATTTCCCAATTTAGGAGATTCCTTCTTTCCAAAACTTGTGTGAGATTCAACTCTTGTTCCATGCCCAAACAACTGGGGTCCAAACAGGGCTCCATAACAAGGAACATGACAGTAAGGCACTCCTTTATGCTCAGCGTGCTGGCCAGGATTTAATCTTTTGCCACATTCTTCACATCTTAGGCATTCGGGATGCCAATTATAGCCAAGCGAATGTTTCCTTTCCGCTGAAAATAAAAATTTTAAATCACCAATTTTAAACATATATTATATTACAGCTTGATTCACTGGGGAACAGCAAAAATGTTTCCGAGACCAAAATAGCAAAATATTGCTTATTTTATTATACTAATTAACAATTTGTCTTGCAAAAGTCTCAGTTGGTTCCGATGTTATTATAGATCCAAGCGTATTACAATAATTTACCTATCTGGCCTTAATGTATGGGAAAGTTCGACCATTAAATGAGAAATACCTGGATTTATTATAATAATTGTATTTTATAAGGGATTTAAATACATATAATATAAATCCCAAATTGTTAGTTAGCAACATGTCGCGAGTTTATGTAAATCAGACGGATCATTTTTGTAATATATGTGGTGAAGTGACTTGTGAAACAAAATCGTACTCGTCCTTTAATCAAAAAGGCTTACCACTTGTATTTTGGCTGCAAAGTTGGAGACCAGGATAGGCTAAGTGGAAAAAAGCGTAAGGTGCTCTTCGCCGTGATTTGGCGAGAATCGAAAGACTACGTTGCTTGACACCTCCTTTCAAAAAAGCCTTTTCGGAGAAAAAAAGGTCTGGATATAGTATCCAAATTTCCAATCCGCCATATGCCTGGTGCCTCATAGTGACGAATTGCCTGTCCATAATCCACCTCAGGAATATATCCTTGATTCTGATGATGACCATACGGATTCAAACGGTAAATGTCGCCGGCCCATCAATCTCGTAAGACTCCGATTTTGCCTGTGAACTTCCCAGTAAAAAGCGTCACAAAATAAGTCAAATTAAAAGCAGAACTATTGGCCTCTCGATTGTAACAATGGAATTTACTTCAAGATGAAGTAAAATTTTCTGTGTACCGAAGTTGTGAGAAAAACCTAACACCATTTTTAAACTTGGAAAACAATTTGGTAGCCTCTAGGGACCTTGCGGAATTAATGGCAGCTTTAAATCTGGACTATGATTCAAAAGATTGGAAACTTTTTATCGATTGCTCAAAAGTAAGTCTTAAAGCAGTGTTACTCCAAAATGGAAACAAGTTGCCTTCAGTCCCAATTGGTCATGCAGTCCACAAGAAAGAAATATATAGCAATTTAAAATTGTTACTGGACACCATACAATATGAAATATATAAATGACAAATTTGTGGGGATTTAAAAGTTGTGGCGATTTTGCTTGGAATGCACCTAGATTATATCAAATCCTGCTGCTTCCTCTGCAAATGGGACAGTGGCGCACGATCAGATTTCTACAGACAGAGACAGTCTTTTCAGTGAGACAAAATGTAACCAGCGCACCATTAGTTCCCCTTCATATAAAATTAGAAATTATGAAAAAATTTGTGAAGACCGTGGACAAAGAAGGCTGTGCTTTCACTTATTTAAAAGAAAAATTCTCTAGTAGAATCAGTGATGCTAAAATTAAAGTGGGAATTTTTTTGGCTCCCCAGATTACGAAACTTTTCGGAGTTACGCAATTCAATTCCATACTTGAAGGCAAGGAAAAAGACCGTTGGAATGCTTTAAAATGGTTGCAACAAATTTTTTGGGAAACATAAAAGCAGAAAACTATACAGACCTGATTGCCCAACTTCTTTTGTGTTACTGAAATTTGGGATGTATATGTTGTAGAAAATTTATTTCCTGGATTTTTATCTTGTTTATTTTCCAGAAAATTATGGTGCTGTAAGTGACAACTATGGTGAGAGGTTCCACTGGGATATTTTAAACATGGAAAGAAGGTAATATGGAAAATGGAACTATAAGATGCTAGCTGACTACTGCTGGATTATTATAAGAGATGCCCCAGAGGCTGCTTTCAAAAGGGAGGCTAAGCAGAGCAAAATGAGTGTTTAAACTTTAGATTCAACGATAAAAATGTACTATTTAATTGCTTTTGTTGAACCAACAATATATTGTTATCTGTATTTTGTATGTTCATTGTATATGCCTATAAATTAAAATTTTGTAACAAATAATTCAGATTTTTTTTTTGCTAAAGCTAAATTCTTCAATAGGTATTAGATTTTTTGTGTGGAGATTACTAAATTCTTTAATAAGTATTTTTTAATTACTGGGGTGTAGTTGTCCAAAAAAATAGGTTTTGTTCAAGAAACAAAAAAAAAAGTTGAAATTTGTACCCCAGAATTATCCTAGAACAAACTTCATATTCACAAAGAAGTTGTATCTTACACAATATCAAGGTAGAACTTGAGCTCTCAGGAACGAAATACAAAGGATAAAGGAGTAGTCTAATAACGATCATTTTTGGCGCTGATCTAAACTTCTAGTATGAGTGCTAAAAAAAAAAGCTGAAAATTTTATTTGTTCCGAAAATTAACAAAAACGATTTTTAGGTTCTCATTAATATATTAGCTCAATCCTTGATGTGTAAAAAAAATTTGAACAGTTTTATAAATTTCTTAATATTTTTTAAGATATGACTTTTTTTTTTTGAAAAAATGAGATTTTTCTTACAATAATATTTAACTTTTTATTAGCCACTTAATGTAAAGTTTTCTTGCTAGAAATCATTTAGTCTTACTAGGCAGAAAATATACAGGGTCTGCAAAAAATATATTAAGGTTAGTTAAAAACCTAGCAATCATAAAGATCATGTACATTTCAACACTGCGTGTACTAAAAATGGATTTAAATTTAAAAGTTTTATTTAAGTTTTAAGAATTACTGAACATTTTTTCCAAACAGGTTTTATTATCTCTCTATTATGTTTAAAGGGCTGTCATTTTTTTAGTTTTAAAAATATCAATTTGAAGTTTAAGACATTTCTATAACTTCATACTTCATAATTTTTATATTAAAAATTACTTTCAGCTTTAGAATAGGCGGTCACCCCTACTTTTTTATTTTAAATAGGACCAGATTTTCTCATTTTTCTCACTTATTGTTTTACTGAAAGAGCAATTTACTCCAATATTTTTAATGGCACCTTGTATTTTTTTCGCAGTCATTCTTGCCGTAAAATTGCCTTTTTAATGATTTAATTAATGATAACATTTATTTTAAAAATGACTATGAAATAGTAATGTTGTTATTGTAAATATAAACTATCCTGATTTGTTAAAAATATCTGGCACCTTGAAAACAAAGGTTAGCATGGGAACATCTTTAAAAAGGTAATTTTAGGGCAAAAATGACTGTAGAAAAAAAATACAAGGTGCCATTAAAAATGCTGAAGTAAAATGTTCTTTCGATTAAACAAGAAACGAAAAAGATTAAAAAATTCTCTTAGTACCCAAAACGATTTTTAAATCAGTTTCTAAAAAATGCAGAAATAAGCATATTTTAGACTGTTTAAATTATTTTACATATAGTGACTGTATTTTTTGTATAATCTGGAATTTTCAAAAAATGGCTGGCCAGTCGCCATTTTAAAAACAAAAGTTAACTTGTGATATATCGTTGAAAAGCTAATTTTAGGCCAATACCCTAGTTCATAAAAATATACACAGTTCTATTTAAAATTAAAAAGTAGGGGTCACCTTTAATTGTTGCTTTTTCATTGAAAATTTGCCTCTTATGGAGTTATGAAAATGAGGTGCAGGAGGCGACATTTAACTTACGGTTACTCTTACACCTAACCTCTTCCACTCACAATGCGTTGAGAAATATGAAAAAAAAAATGTAAAGCAACTTAAAACTTATCTAACACTCTGGTTACACAGTAACTGTCTCTTATATTTTAAGCGTATTTAACTTAAGGTGTTTCATTTAAGATCAGGATTTAAGGAATTGTATACATTCACAGGCATATATCTAAAACACCTCTGAAATAAGGGAGTGCAATGCTGGGGCATTGTCAAGCAGTCTCGCAGTCTAACATCTCTATTATGAACAAGATTTTGGAATATCAATTTTTTTCTGAGATATATCGGAACCCATGTTCTCAACATCTTGGCAAAAATGGCGGCGAATGAAAAACGTCTTGTAAGTAACGCTCCCGTAAAAGTGCCGTTTTTATGCTGCAAAACCAAGAGTTCTAGTGTTGTAATATGTGTAAAGTGCGGTAGTATCTTTCATAGATCCTGTGCAACTAGAGATTGGGCCGAAAAAGTCAATTTCATCGATAAAAACCGTGTTGTTTGCTACGACACGGAAGAGGTTAGTGACGTATCGGCAAAAGATACTGAAATATATTATTTAAAGAAATTGCTAGTTGAACTAGAAGATAAAAATGAAGCTCTGCAGGAAAGATGCATTCTCTGGAAAGAAAAATTCCAAAAAGCAAAAAAAGTCAAACCAAGAAAAATCCTAAAAGAAAATAGTAAACAAACGATGTCTCCGCATTCCCCACTTCCGCTGCCGTCAACGGAACCGTGCCACGGAGTAAAATCGGCCGAGGCCGAACAGTTAGACACTTCGGAACGTATCGACTCCGAGATTGTCGATACGGAACAGCCATCGCCGATAATTGACATACCGTCAATGTCAACAGAACCAAAACATGAAAGACGTGGTTCAGTCTTCCGGTTCGTCTCGTCGAATGTAGACCTGTGTGTTGTTAACATAAGTGGTGCCACGTGTTCGGTTTTGCTGCTTTATTTCGGGGGGAAACGGGAGACTCAACCGCTCAGAGTGGAAACTAACGACCCCGCTAGAAAGGGAGCATACGCTGTGAACGTGTGAGGCCTAGTTGTTCCTGCATTCTATCCCGTTCGTCTGCCGCAGTTCTACATAGAATATTAGCGTAACGGCCGCTACGTGGCGGGAGTGGGAGGGGTAAGGGGATAGCTTGAAAGAAAAGGTTATCTCGTGAGACCAGTAGTACTCTCAAGGGGCATCTAGTGGAAGCCAAGATGCATTAGAAAGTTTTTAAATAAAGTCAAATTTAAAGATTTTGAAATACACGGGGTGACCGGGAGCTCAGAGCTCGCCATCCGGACATCCCACCGATAACGTCCCCAAACCGGAATAAAGTGTATCTCGCTCCGAGGGTCGCCGGATAAAGCGAGTAAGCTCCGGACGGGGAGCAATCTGGCAAGTTGCGAAGTGCAGTGCCAAAAACATATATTGGAATTGGAAAGACGTGGTTCAGATCGCGATATTGAAAAACGAGGAAAACAATCAAGCATCCTAGGGGAAAATAGAACAAATGAAGCCCAAACCATTAAAAATGGTGATCAACAAATAATCGGCGAGCAATCATTTACGGAAGAAAATGCTTGGACATTGGTGACCAATAAACGTAAGAAAACAGCCAAAGACAGTGAGGACTCGACTCACACACAGAAGAAAGAAGATGGTAGGGCCACATCAAGCCGAAATCGTCCCCCTCCTACCAGAGGAACTGGTGTGGTTGATCCTGAGCTTAAGGTTGCCGATAAACCTGCTGGGGACCTAGCTTGGCTATTTGTTTCGGGTTTTCATCCATCGGTAGAAGCAGCAAATGTCTTGAACTACCTAAAAAATCAAGGCATTACAGCAAAATGCATCTGTGATAAAATGCATACCAAAAAGGAACATCAGAAAAGCTCTTTTAGGCTTGGAGTTGCAGTTGATGAAGTAGATAAAATCAATCAGGGATCTATGTGGCCAGTAGGAATAGTGATCAACCATTTTATAAATCTTCAGAGCCATCGCCACCACAAACCAGGCTATGGCATCAGACGGCCTCCCCAATAAAAGTGCCATCAGGGAGAAACTGTTCTAATGGAACTATCGAACATGATGTTACATTCAGTATTTTTCATTTGAATATACGATCCATTCGGAATAAAGTGGAAGAGTTAGAAGCATTCCTTGAACATAACAAAACAAAATATGACCTTTTATGCATAAGCGAACATCATTTAAAACCAAATGAGGTACAAGTTCTGCGGGTGAATCAGTCAGTTCGTATTTTGCAAGAACCCGCCTTGGGCATGAAGCCACATGCATTTTGGCAGGGTCAACGGTAAAATCCCAGAATATTGAACACCTGGTCAACATGTTAGCAGGAAGCCACTGCGAGATATCTGCCGTTGAAGTCAAGGAAAGGAACTTGGTTGTCGTAACAGTCTACCATTCTCCTGATGGATGCTATGATCTATTTTTAAATATTCTGGAAGGTGTGCTGCAATTTGTTAATGAAAAATATAAATTAGTGGTCGTAAATGGTGATTTTAATGTTATCTTTAACTCGAATAGTTAAATAAAAAAAGATTTGCTTGATCTGATGAGCGGCTTCAACATGTCTCATCATATTTTTCAAAATACCAACACTGTAAACTGTATTGACAACATATTTACCAACTTTTCAGATACTGTGCAATTTACTACATCTGTTTTTGATCCATTGCTTTCTGATCATTTAGCTATCGATATTAGCATAAACCTGGCTGTGCAGGGACTGGACGGTGGTATTCACATAAGCAGACCAATAACAGGTAGGGGGGTGTCATTGATGGATGAATATTTGAGGGTACAAGATTGGAGTTTTATAGAAGATGGGAGCGAAAGTGTCGATTTTAAATTTGATAAATTCTTGAGTATAATTGTGAATGGGATGAATGAGTATTTGCCTATTAAACATCAAACAAATAAGACAGCCAACAAAATCTAGTGGTTTAACAATACCTTAAAAAATATGAGGGAAACACTCAGATTTTTAATAGAACTCTTTAAAAGTCAACCTTCTGATCAACTTAAAACCAGAATTAAAGACTTTAAAAAACAGTACCGGCAGGCTTTAAGAAGGGCTAAAAAAGAATCGTATTGTAGTTACATCATAAATTCTTCCAACAAAATAAAAACAGCATGGCAGGTAGTGGGTGAGTTTAGTGGGGTGGGGACACAATCTGTGGCAGGGCAGGGTCTCTCTTGCTCTGAATTCAATCACTATTTTGCAAATATAGCGGAAGAAACCTTATCTAAGATCAATAACAGAGGTAAAAACCATACTGATTTTCTCAGTGAGCCACATACACAGGAAGTTTTTAATTTTGAAACTGTTAGCTTTAACCAAGTGCGAGATGCGGTAAACTCTTTAAAGCGTAAACATAGTAAAGATATATAGGACATGAATATCCCTCTATTGAACTCCCTCAAAGATGTTCTGATTATTCCCTTTACAAAACTAATCAATCGTAGTATAACATCAGGTATATTCCCATCCTGTCTTAAACAATCCAAAATAATTCCTGTCTTTAAGAAAGGTGATAAGATGAGCAACTAACGCCCCATAGCGTTAGTACCTGTTTTTTCTAAGGTGTATGAAAGTCTACTCCGGGATCAGCTCTGCAGATTCTTTGAAGAAGGGGGGCTTTTTGCAGATAGTCAGTATGGCTTCAGGGAGGGAAGATTGACCACATTGGCTATCTTGGAGCTGCTGGAGTGCATAGTGGGGGCATTTGAGAGGGGGCAATATGCAAACAGGGTATGCTGTGACCCCTCAAAGGCATTCGACTGTGTATCTCATGAGATACTCTCCGAGAAGCTTAAATACTATGGAGTGGGCATGCTTGGTGTGTGGTTACTGCAGTCATACTTGTCTGGAAGGAAACAGAAAACGGTGTTTCAGGGAAGAGTGTCAGACAACTGGGAGGAGGTACCGCACAGAGTGCCTCAGGGTTCTGAGCTCGGCCCTCTTCTCTTCTTAGTTTACATTAATGATATCTGCAAAACTGCATCTCGGGCAAAACTGATACATTTTGCTGATGACACCTCACTGTGTTGGATAGGGACCTGCATGCCTTGGATGAGAGAGCGAGCGAGTGTTTAGATAAGCTAAGTGACTGGTTCGCGGCTGATAAATTAGCTTTAAACCATGCTAAAACTGAAAAAATAACATTCGGGCTTCGAGAACTTGGGGGTGGCAATCCTGAGGAGGTTAAGTTTCTTGGTGTTCCTGGATCCAGCCCTTAGGTTTGAACACCACACTGATCACGTAGCGGATCGCCTATCAAAGAGCATATAGCTTTTGAGAACCCTGGCCAGGATCTTACCGGGAGATTTTCTTCTTCAGGCATTCCACGCCCTGTTCCAGTCTATTGCCGCATATGCTATCTTGGTTTGGGGACATTCGCCGCACTCTAAGCGAATCTTTGGATTGCAAAGAAGAGCTGTTAGGGTTGTCACGGGCTTGGGATGCAGGGAGGATGCAAGAGAGGCTTAATATCTTAACAATACCCTGTAGATATATATATGAATGTCTAGTATATTGTCACAAGCACCTCAATGAATATAACACTAACAACTTTTTTCACCATCACCATACTAGGCAAGAAAACGATTTAAGAATTGAATATCTCAGATTGGAAAGAGCTCGCTTTTCCGTGAACTACTACTGTCCAGTCTTTTACAATAAACTCCCAAAATCTTGGAGAAATATGACAGGGGCAAAGTTTGGGCAGTCAGTCAGAACAATTTTAATAGAAAATGTTTTTTATAGTATCACTGAATTTTTGCAGCATGACTTCACAGAATAATGTTCTTAATGTTTTCTCTGTTTTAATTGTGCTTGTGTGATATTTTAAAGAGTATAGTAATCAGTGTCTATTTTAACCATGATTGTACAGATATTTTAGTTTTAAAGTTATTTCTTAATTGTATCATTATTAATGTTTTTATTCCTAGATTTTTAATTATGTATTCCAGCTAGATCTTAACTTTGTGCTGGCACATATACTATATATATTTATTTATATATATATATATATATATATATATATATATATATATATATATATATATTTTTTTTTCTTTTTTTTTTTTTTTGTAAAACCAGCAAATTATTAACGATGGTAAAGTTTTGTAAAAGAAATGTATAACATGCAATTTCACAATGTTTGTAATTTTCAACCATTTCAGTTCATTTATTTTAGAAGAAACATGGTCATATTTTTGTAACCGATAACTAAAATGACAACAAACATTCTGTACATATTGCGACTGACTTTTTGAAGAAGAATCTATACACAGGTAGTAGACAATATTACAAAAGCTTTTTTCTCATTTTAAAATATATTTATTGTCTAACGGGAATTAAATCTCAATACAAAGACAATTCAAATACAGCTGATAAATTAAACAATACAATAAACAGTAATACTTGTTCATTGTATTTATAATTTATAATTCAAATTTCCTTAAGATATCCATATGTAAACTATGTTGTAAACTATGGGGCTGATAAAAACATCCAAATAGATAGTTAACAAATCCCAAGAACCCAACCATAAAAAACAAAAAAAAAATAAATAAATAAATCAAAAACTTAAAGATAACTAAAATCAAAAAAAAAAAACTTAAAGATAACCAGGTACATCCGAGTATTAGCACAGGCAAACTAGAACATAGACAGCCCTGCATCAGATATGCTTACGTTGAGTTCAAATACAGAATCACTTTAGATTTAAAGTTCTGAATAGGTATATTCAGTCAATATCTATTTTGTAATTGACTGAATTAAGCCACTTGCACGCCCTATGTAGAGGTGCCTTCTTAGCTAAGTTAGTATAGCTCATTGGCAGGTAGAATATCTGATGCCTCCGAGAATTTATTTGGGGAACCAAAAAGTTGAGTTTAGACAAGAGATTTGGGGAGTCAGTCAGATTATTGCACAATTTATATAAAAATAGCAGAGTAGCGAAAACGGTGGCATCTTTTAGTGATAAAAATGTAAATCAATTTAAGAGCAATTCGTGACTGAACCCGCTTACTGGGTAGACACAATCCTCCTTGTATGATAAGCATTTGAGAAATCTGTGCTGGACAGATTCCAGTCGAACTATGTATATGCTGTAAGTAGGAAACCATACCGGTGCCGCGTTTAGTAGTTTAGACTTTTCAAATCAATTATAAGTAATTATGCGACTACTAGAGTTAACAAACTCCGATGTAGACCTCACAGCAAAGCCAAGAGACTTCAATGCTTATCGAGTGACCTCATCAATATGCTGGTTGAAAGATAGTTTTTTTGTCAACGATGTTGCCTAAATCTCTAACAGTATCACAATCAGGAAGGGCTGCTCCATTAAGTGTGTAATTGAAATGTATCTCATGATGCAACAGCAAGATGGAGATCTAACATTTTTTGGACATGTAGTGGTAAGTGATTCTGTGTGCACCAATCTCGGATACTGTCGAGATCCTGCTGGAGCTGCAAGCAGTCGCCATAGCTCCGAATGGCACAGAAAATTTTAACATCATCAGCAAACAAAACGCAGTGACTCGATAAATCACTAAAGATGTCGTTTATAAATACTGAAAATATGAGGGGTGCAAGGTTACTACTCTGAGAGGCTCCACTCGTGGCAATTTACTCATACAATTGAAAACCATTGTACTCAACATATTGAATCCTATTACCCAAGTAGAAAGCAAAGAACAATTTTTTTTTTTTTTTTTTTTTAACTTTTGGTAAGGTCGTAGCCGATGCACGCATCGGACAAGTGGCCCTTCTGAAACGTACACTACAGAATGCTAAACATTCCAAATGGTATGAATTCGCATGCAAGGTCAAATAGATAAAGTAAAAAGTAAAATAGCCCCAAGAGGCATGTCTAATAGAAATAAATAAAAAAAAAAAACACAATAGTTCGTCAAAAAAGCAACACAATACATAGATAATTAAAATACAAGTGAATAAAAATAGATACAAAGTATATATGGATATAAAACAATCATAAAAGCAATTCGTTTAACCGCCTTTTAAGCTGTAAAGTGCTGAAACTGAAAATGTCATAATCAGGGAAGTGACGATTGTAATTGCGTACCAGTCGATCGACAAATGCGCTAAGCCCATAATTTGTACGATGGTATCCTTCAAAAAAGAGTTGAGATTGCCTGGTTCTCCTAATAGGAACCAGAAATGCGACCGACTCAAGCAGCATCGGACAGTCAATATCTCCACTGAGCAGTTTGTGAAGAAAAACTAGAAGTGCCTTCTTTCTTCGAAACTCAAGTGTTTGAAGGCCATACAGAAGAGCTCTGGTATTATATGATAAACCCTGGTACGGAAAATTAAACTTATACTAAAGGTATTTGGCAAATCTATTTTGGATAATATGAAAACCCATCTATAAAAATGTATTGATGAGTAGTCCCGCTTGTCAAAAGCCTTTGAGAAACCTGTATAAATAAGATCGAGCTGAAGCCTTTGATTTATAGTTAGATAAGCAGCTTGCAAAAATGAAGTTAAGTTTGTGACAGCAGATCTTGAGTGATAGAATCCATGTTGATTCGGACATATAAGGTGCTTAATTTGATTGAAAACTTTGTCATAAATACACATCTCAAAGGCCTTTGAGAAGTTGGACAAAATGGAGATTGGACAGTAATTATGAACATGACCAGTGTCACTGCTCTTAAATACTGGGAGATTTTAACATGCTTCCAACTGTCAGGAAATGTGTTAGACCAAATGGATATGTTAAACAATATCTGCAGTGGTCTGACCAACAATTTTTCAAAATATCACAGCTATCAATGGAATAAATTGCTAAATTCTGAGGAGAGACATAAACTGGTTCGGCATCACTGTGTTGAGAGCAAGCCACATACACACCTTTGAAGAAATTAGCGAACACGTCGACTATAGTCTCAGGGGATACGATAATGGAATCATTATACATTATAGAGCCTGGAATCCTTGATTTATTTCTCTTCTGACATACAAACCTCCAGAATTTTGTTGATTCTTATTTTCACCGATAACCTCAGTTGTTTAAATGCATTGTAATACCCCAATAGTCCCGTAGTCTTCCATCTCCTATGCAACCAAGCCTTTTCTTTAATTTCCTCCATGATTTCACCAGTGTACCATCCAGGGTATGAATATTTATATACGCGCCGAGGGCGAAATAAAGAGGGGCCGACAAATCAAACACACTATATATTTTGTCATAAAAATCTGAAACTGCTTTGTTAACGTCAGAAGTCGTGTTTAGAAAGTTCCTGTTGGTTTCAGATTTAAAGTTAAGTATAAAACAATTGGCGTATAAGGTTTATATTTTAACATACATTTTTGGTAAAAGTATCTTGACGTGGTCCCTAAATCTCATTACTGAACCACTAAACCAGATGAGGGACAGGTTTCACTTTTTGAGGGAAGTGTGTGAGCAATACCACACATACCAGGTAATTAGGACAAGCTCAGATCATCTAAAAAGATGTACAAATAAAAATGGGTAACTAATGATATGATTTAAACCACAACAAACTCTATTCGATGTATGTGGGATATCATTAATACTAATAGAGGAAAGTACAAAAACCATAATACCAATGTAAATTTAGATCCTGAGGTATTTAATAATTTTTTCACCAATATTGCTCACGACCTAAAAAAAACAAATTCATAAAAATGACTTTAATACTCTAGAAAACCTAAAGAATTTGAACATTGCTGCTGTTCAATTTTCTTTTACTGAGGACTCCTTCAATGAAGTTAGGGAATGAGGGAAGCAATGCTTCTCCCAAGACTAAGAACAGTGCTGATATATATGGCTTTTCAACTAAAATAATTAAATCTATAAAAAACTTTATTGTAGAACCTCTGACAAAATTAGCAAACTTTTGTTTTAAAAATAATATTTTTCCTGCTGTATTAAAGAGAGCTTCATAATTCCAATTTATAGAAAAGGAGAAGGCGATGTTTTAAATTATCGACCCATATCACTTCTCCCCATCTTATCAAAGATTATAAAAAAATGTATGGCTATTAAATTGAAGAGATAACTGCAAAGTGTAAGGGTGTAATATGTGATGATCTACCTCAGAGCAACAACCCTGCTGAATTTAATCTGTTCGCTGATACCACCATAAGCCTTCACTTTAAAAATAGTGAGGAGATTGCTGAAGGAACGGGTGAGGCACAGTCAAGTGCTAAGGCTTGATTTGGTAACAATCACCTTGTTCTGAATGAGACCAAAACGGGGTATATGTTGTAGGGCAGTATGTGAGAGTGAAATGGAGATAGTTGAGTCGGTATGGTTTTTGGGCTTTACCTTAGATCCACAGTTAAAATGGGACTTGATCATTGATGAGCTTGCTAAAAGGTTTAGTAAGAATATATTCCTTCTAAGGAATTTGGTGGGGTCTGTCTCTGGGGGTGTTATAAGGACTGCTTACTTTGCTCTCTGCTCTGTTATGAAATAATAGTGTGGGGTAGTGCTGCGGAAGCGGGAAGAATTTTTGCGACGCAGAGATGGGCAACCAGAATTATTTCAGGTCTGAGTTATAGGGTTGATTATAAATCTAAATTTATTGAGCAGAAAATTTTTCCTTACATTTTTATTTTTGAAAACCTCCTCTTTGCTAAAACCAACATCCAAAAGTTCAACATGAATAGTGACTTCTACTCATGTAATACTCGAAATAAGAATGATATCAGTACTCCATTTTTTCGACTTCAAAAATGTCAAAATGGGTCAAATATCCTGGCCACAAAATGTTTTAATAGCCTTCCCAAGACTGTCAGGGATCTCCCCCTGAGGCAATTTAAAACCAGAATAAAAACCTTTTTACTGGCAAAGGCCTTTTACTCATTTGGTGAGTTTCTAGATAGTGACATGTTAGAGTGTCAATATGTTCTTTATTTATAAATGTGTTTATTTTTACTGTTTTAATTATTGTGAATGATTTTAATATTGTAGTAACAGATATGATTATATTTATATAATTTTAAATATGTGTGATTTAGTTATATATTATTATATTATTAAGGCTTTTATAGAATTACTGATTATTACTAGATTTATTTATTTAGAGTTTAATGACTTATATATGTTGTAATGACAATAACATCAATAAGCTATCTGTATCAGTAAAAAAATAAAAGTTTGCTCTGTAACTCAATATTTAAAGTCTCTAGAAAAAAACTATGCCATTGCATTCTATATAAAAAAAACTTTATAATAATCCACTTTTTACTTTTTTATTAGCTTGTATTATAAGTAAGATATGAAGGATGCCTGGAAACGGCAAATTTTCAATTTCACCCGGTATTTCAAAAACAAAGGCCACGCAAATTTTGTTTATGGCATCTTTCGTTTCATGAAAAATTAGTACAGTGCTGCGAAAACATCATCCCTCTATCTTCAATAATAGCTGAGATAACCTGCAAAAGTATCGAAAATGGAACACCCTGTAGAAATATGTAACTTAAAAGGGTTGCTGAAAGTAAAATTAATAGCTATGAGATTCCAATTACAAAAATGAGAGTCCTGAAATTCAAAATTGCAGGTTACAAAAGGTGTCTTGACCTTGGAAGAGGTTGACTGCTATTTGCGAGAATAGAATCACTTTATTCTAGAAAATGATGAAGTTACGGTAACATATACGGAGCCAAATGAAAAGAAATAAAACAGTTTCTAGGGTATGCATGCCATCTTTTTTACAAAATGGAAAGAAAAAAGTTATTTAAGCAATGGGAACAATATACTGTGTATGAAGATTTACGTATACAGTGTTTTTTCAATTATCAATGAGACCATAAGAATACAAACTGCAAAATTAAAGTGATTTCTGAATAGTATAGTGGTAGGGTTGGAAAAAACCTAGGTTTTATATAGAAAACCCAGTCTTTGGGTTTTATTGATTTTATTTCTATTAAATGGCTAACTTACCTGCCATTCAGGATTTTAGAGAAATATGCAGTGTTCAGTACAAAATGTATTAATAATATACTTTTAATGTTATTTTTATTTTATGGATTCTTTCTGCAGCTGCAATAACTTCGAAAGTAATAAAAAAATCTTTATTGTATCACACACAATAGCATCTATTCAAAGATTTATTTGCATTTTAGGATCCCCAAACCTCGAAAAACATTTTTTCCATTTCCGTCAGTCTGTTGGTCTGTCTGTGTGCTGTTTCGTCTGTACTCAGAATAGCTGAAAATCTACTGATCCAATTGATTTTAAACAGTTACATTTTGGTAAAAATATAATATGGCGGCCTCACAGAATGTAAAAGAAATCATTATTAAGAAACTACTTATTGGATGAACTTCGGCATAAAAATAGTATGTGATATAGTGACAAACTGGTAAAATTTGTCATTATGGCCGAACAAAATGGCAGTCCAATAAAATTTTTCAGTAAAATTCTGTTTAATGAACTAAAACGTTTTTATGCAGGAACATAATAAAGGACATAATTTATAAATACTTATACTACTACTACTACTACTACTACCTATAATACTATATAAATATATAAGTGAAGTTATAGAAAACAAACAATAATAATTAATATAAATCAAAAATTTTAAAAAATCAGTAAATTTCCTTTACCCGAACTTCGCTCAAATATTTCTGTTAATTAGGAATAGTGAAGTGTGAACCAATTTAGTTCAGTACATAGTTATTTAGGAACACATATAAAATATTTATTTTACAAAGAAAAGTTATAAGAGGTATCAAAAAGTTAAAACACCAGGAATCACATAGAAAACATTTTAAAGATCTTGGTCTGCTCACAATACCAAGTTTATGCATTTACTTACTAGTGCAGTATGTTTAAAAAAACATAAACTGCTTTCATCAAAGAAGTGATCTAAAAAGTTATCCTGTACGTACAGGTTCCTTTCTGCACCTTCTATGTAGCAATATTAATTTAATATAGTTTACAAATGTTCTGTCTCCTTTTTTCCTTGTGTCTGATTTACACTCTCATTATATTCATAGCTATTTTAAATTGTGGTGTCTTTAATTGCTATGTCTTTTTTTTTAACTATTTTTTAAGACTTATTTTATTAAATGTATGACTTGTTTGGCTGGTTGCAATTTTAAATGTACTATTTGTAAATTGCAAATTGCCTGATAATATACTATTTGATTTGATACTATTTTGAAATTTGTGAATCAGAGATACTACAGCATGCATCTCCTAGATGTATTATACTAATATTTTAACTTTAACTTAACCTAACCTAACCTAACCAAACCTAACCAAAACCTAACCAAACCTAACCCTAATATGGTAAGGTATAATAAAATATCCCTAGTTTATTTTGTCTAATTAGTTGTAAAGTTCAAAATAAAAACAATAAGTATTTTTGTATTTATTTGTTAAAAAAGAAAATCAACAAAAATGATAAAAAAACATAATTTAAAATAAAAACGAACATTTAAATAAAAATACTGTATCCAATGAAGTGTGCTTCCTTTCTCCCATATTCTGGAATTGCACCTCTTACATCCTCATGTGCATTCTATATTTTGAGTTAGTAGGATCCCCAAATTAAATATAATGATTTATTTGGAGGTGTTGAAAACCTTGATTCTGCAAAAAAATCATGATTTCCAGCGCTCAGAGACAATTATGATGCCTGGAAGTATCCCCTGTTTGATAACTGTCAATAAAGTTTCTGTAGTTCTATTTTCAACTGGAAATAAGAAAACTTTAGATTCTCTTTCAAAACCTTCAACACCCACTTGCCTTCAATTCTATGTCCCCTATTTTATTTTCTTTTCTCAAATCTCAAGAATTTTTGCAACTCCATCAATTTGTCATGAACTTGTAACAAGCCACAGAATACATACCTCCCTAAAGAATGAAGACCAATATACGACAACATTGGCATTAAATTTAAGATCTTTCATGATTAAAGGTTGTCTAGGGAATTCTATTCTCAACCACAACACCTTCCCAATGACAACTTTGACTTTTAATACCAAGTTCCCATTTTGGCATTTTTCTTAAATGTACATTTTTTAAATCTTTGATGTTTTTCGTAGCATTTTCCGAAAGTATAGAACAATGTATTTATGTTTATTTCTATTCTACAATTACAAGTATTGCAAGTACTATATGTCATCAAAAGTCCACGATTAGCCAAAAAATCAACTAATTTTCTTCTAATAATACCTTTTAAAGAGTATTCACAATTATTACAAGCCATCACTTTCCGAATTATGCACACTAGACTCTTTTTTCTGTACATATTTATTTAGATATATGTCACATTTAAATTGCATACTATGCCTGACAAACATCTCAATTTCTTTTATATCCTATATGAAAATTCCAGAATTTACAAGAATATACCCAGGGCAGTTTACCACTGCCAGGATCCCTCAATCAGTTATATTTGCATCTTTGTTTATTGTAGTTGCGATGTTGCCTGATTTATATTTTATAAATCATTATTTGACCAAAAAATTAAAAATATTATAAATTGGATAAATAATAAAATTAAGATAAATAGCAACCAATGTATCAACCATGTCAACAAATAGAAGAAATGTATGTAAACATTTTTTGAAAAAATGAAATAATTGCAGAAAACCATTTATGGTATAATTACCTTTTCTTTTCTAGGTTACCTAAGTAAATAATGTTATGAAAAATAATAATAATAATAAAATTAAATCAAAAACTTAAAGTTTATAGAATTTGTATAAAGTTAAGCAATAGGCAAATACTAGTATGCATATATAGACTGTTTACTGTAAGCAGTGATATTCTGTACAAGGGAAGTTGTGAATAAAGAATTTACCATTTTTTATTTAGTGGACCTAGTAGACCCAACCAGTTCGGTCAACAAAGAAAATTTCACCCGGCCATTGTAGGAATAAAAATAAACAGTCTATGCTTGAATACCCACCGAATAAAAAAGGAAACATATTAGTAAGAAAAATACTTCACCAAATAAAATCATACATATCTAAAAAAATATGAAACTAAATCAAAGACTAAGGAAAGCAAGTAACAATAATATTAATAATAGCACAAAAGAAAACCGCAGGAATGTAAATTCCTTATTCTTTCTACTTACCAAAATATACAGGCTTTTGGCATTTGTGGCATTTCCACATATTCAGTTTAATAATTTTATTTAACAAATAATCACTTCATAAATTATTTAGTTCTTATGATATTCAATTATTATAATATTGTAACAAAAGCAGTTTAGGAAAAACAAATCCAAAATAAAAACCAAAAACAAATAATCAAAAAATGACACATTCCTCTGTTGTCAGAAGCAGAAGTCTCAGACTTCAGAGAGGTCAGAGACAAAATCAGATGATCTGGAGCGATTAATTCTCAAAGGGTAATCCGTGACTGTAAAACCATTTACTGCGATTTGCTTAAATTGGTGACGTTGTTTTGAAAATCACGCATGTATAACCGTTATTATAAATTGGTCACTTATGAAATTTATGGCTTGGTCACTTATGGCAATTTATACGGTCATTTTTAAAAACGTTCGAAAGTATGCCTAAAAGATTGCTTTTATCTTAAGCTTTCAATTGATACCAAAGTTGATATGATAAAAAACATGCATTTAATGCAACACATATCTATAAATTGTTCACTTACAGAGATACATGACCGGTCATTTATGTGACCATTTTCCAAAATTCTACACTTACAAGTAAATGACCGGTCATTTTAGGCCATTTATGCAGTCGTTTTCAAAAATTGGGGAATTTTAGCTGCTTCTAAAATTGTCCGGTAATTTACGAATGGAACACGGTCATTTATGGAAGTAACCCGGTCATTAGGGTCAAACTGTCACTTTTGGTAAGTGACTTAAGTGACGCCCAATAATGTTTATTAGTGGTTAAATCTAATGCCGATCCGTAAATTGTTTTGTTTTAAACTTTTTTACATTATCCAAAAAAAAAAACGCCTAACCAGGGCTAATCAAAACGCAGTCTAATGTTTAAAAGACACCGCCCCACTGAGCTAGCAAACTTCAAAAAAACTTTAAATTAGTATAGGAACCCGCCAATCACGAGACAGATTGTTCAACGTGCTTCCTATTTCGTCGTTTATAACCGCCGAGTATAAAGATTTTTTCTTAAATATTCAGTGTGAGCTTCCTGGCTCAGCGGTAGGATTTTGGGCTTTGGTTGCAAGACATGTGAGTTCGAATCCCCGTTCAAGCTTACGACTTTTTTTCAGTTTTTTTTAACAAGACTTGTTTAATTAAAATGCCGATTAGATTTTCAGGGATACGGGAGGCTCAAACGCTCAGAGTAGAAATGATCCGCTAGAGAGGAAGCAGACGCTGTGACCGTGTAGGCTTAGAGTTATTCCTGCATGATATCCTGTTCGTCTGCTCAGTACTACATAGAATATTAGTGTAATGACTGCTAAGATACAAGTGGGTTAGGAGAGATACGGGCGTAGCTAAACGGGAGATTTTAGTTTCTAGTTTCTGGCATCGTTGTTTTAATATAAACAGCAAATCTAACCAATCCTAACCTAAACAAATATATTTTTAATTAGTATAAGTTTTGTTAAGAAACCCTTTAAAAAAGTCATACGCCTGTACGGGAATCGAACACAGATACGCCGCATCCAAAGTCGAGTATCCTACCGACGAACTAAGAAGCCTATGCTTATGAGTATACTAGACTCACTGATATGACAGTCGAGTCTTCTGACGAAGTTGAGTATTTAGTGAGTGAGGAGGAGGATATGACCACCGACTACCGTTATTTTACTTAATTACCAGGGCGGCAAATGTCGTAGATCAATACTTTGGCTGAGGAAAACGGAATGAGGGCAGCGTCTCAAACCAAAATTTTAGAACCTCAGTCTCGTCAGAACTAAAACTCTAAGGCCTGACGTCTTTGAAGCTTAAATTAGGGAATATTTTTTTTAACTTTTATTAACTGAAACCTTAGAGATTATTTGGTAAAATTTAGTTTTTACTCGAATCTGCATGGTATCTTTGACTTGGGGAAACACTTGGTTGATAATTTAGGTTCTAATATACAGTTGCAAAACATCCTTTATATGTTAATAAACTGGCAGATGAGGAATCTTATTTATGGATATTGGTACCTATTGACCATTTTCCACACTGAACTGAACACCAGTAGTTGTGCCTTTGAGCGTTTCCTCCTGTGACAATGCTTCTCTCAATATAATATATTTCTCGGGTACAACATCTGGTATTTTCGATGCTCATTTGTTTTTGACATCGGATTAGAAAAACTCGGTAAAAACTATTTGGTTCTAAAACTAACTATATGCTTCTTGTTTAAATTACAGCCAGTTTTATAAAAATGGTCGGAGTATCTATGTTTTAGTCGGTATCCGTATATTTTTTATTATACTTGTAACTGATCGTGCCTTAAGAGTTATACTTTATATTATTATCACTATTATAATTACTCATATCATTATTTTTTTATTGTTTATAGCATTTAATATTTTAAGTAAATATATAAAAGGAATAATATTAAATGTTTTTTTAACAAATCTGCCTGTAATGTTTTTGTATTTTTCTATATTTAAAATATTTTTACTTAGTAGCAAGTTTTTTTGAACTGAGAATGAAAAAAATTTATTTTAAAGAATAAAACAGCATTTCTGAAGAAATGTTTCTATTTTTTTTTGTAATAGGTAAAGGGAAACATGTACCTACATTTAATTTTTGCACTCTCTCTGAGATATATCGACGTTCTTTCGAAAATGTGTTTTTCTCTGTACCTTTTTCTTTTCAGATTCAGTAATCATGAAATATCGTTTTATAGGTAATCAGAATTTTTTAATGAACAATGATAAAAATAAGCATCGTATGATCATTATTTTTATCTATTACAGGGGCGTGATGTGAAATTTTAAGAAAGGGAAGCAATTTTTAAAAACTTACCTATTTGTAATGTAATTCGATTCTTCGATCATTTTTTTGCAAATTCGTCAATGACGTCATCATAAAAACGTCGATGCTCCGACATATTTTGGAGAAGTTTATTTTCAATGGACAACAGCGATGTATGCGAAAGTCTTTCCTGCCCCGTTGAATTTCTCACGAAATTTTTTATACGTTTAAGTGTTGAAAAATTGCGTTCTACTGATGAACTTATGGCAGGTATCGTCAATACTAATTCACCCAATTTTGACACTTCGGTGTAGGCATCTTCCAGCTCCTTGTCTTTTAAAAATTGCATTAGTTCCTTAGCGTTATTTTTGCGCTAATGTCATCAGTTTCGTATATCACTTTTAGTTCAGATCGCAGTAACACTCGTTCGAAGAACTGGCCATAATGAAGAAGAAGAGATTTAAACGCATCTTCTGGAACAGTTTTTCCTTTAAATGCATCAACATTGCAGAGCTCGAGGAATTTAAAATCCTTTAAACCGTTAAATCTATAGTTTATTTGTTGCTGATTTTGATCGATTATTTCATAAGAGAGGCGTCTGTATGATGTTTGGACATCTCCCACCTTGTCTGTTCGAAGACGCTTGGCTTGTGGCTCTACATTTAACGTCATCGTTTTCTCCCAAAATAGGTCAAAGTCATCTCTTTTTTTGACTTAACATGGACTTAAAATCATCATGGAAATATTTGTGAAAATATGTTCAACAAATAATTAAAATTAAAATCTCGTTTCAAACAGTCCAAAAACCCCCTCGAACCATTTATTGCTTCTGAGTCCCACGTTTTATTATTTTCTATTATATTCTCAAATAGTTCAATCAGTGATTCACGATTTTCAGATACTGTTAACACAAGTCTTCCATTATAGTTCCACCTAGTAGGAGCAACTTTGAGCAATCGTTTGTGGACAATGGAGTCCAAAGCTTGTGTACGTTTTGTTGACTTGGAAAAAAAAGCAGCCATGCCACTTAAAGTAACCAAAAATACTTTACACTCTTTAATGTGATTGATGGACTGGGATAAAACTAAATTTAACTTATGAGCAAAATAATGGACAAACACAGCACTTGGGAAAGTTTCTCGAACTTTAGCTTGCAGACCCCCTAATTGCCCTGCCATCACTGCAGCTCCATCATAGCTTCGAGCAACTAATTTTTTCTCTCCATTAATTTCTTTAGTAACGTTATAAACTACGGTATATAATGCATCTGCTGTACGATTTTCGGACACATTCTTAAAACCTAAAAATCGCTCGTGAATACTTCCGTCTGTTTTAACGTAGCGTATTACTATAGATAATTGGCTAAAATTAGTTGTTTCGTCCAGAACAATAGCAATGAATTGCGCCTCGCCAATCTCCTGCTTAATTCTTTTTAGAATAATGGTTGCAACTGCGGAAATTAAATCATTCTGGATTCGATTCGACGTTCCGCGAAAAACGCTAGACTGCTCTAAATGATTTTTTAAGCAATCATCATATTTAGCCATTAAACTAAGTAAATCTTGAAAATTTCCTCTATTTGAAGAAACCCTTGTTTCGTCATGACCTCTAAATCCCAATTCGTGCTGTCCGAGAAAACAAACAACATCGATGAGTCTTCTTAATATTTGCCTATTTTTATCGACTAGTTCATTGTGTTGGCGGTAATTAATAATAGTAATTTCCAACTGTTTATTAATGGCGTGTTCAATTCTGGTTTTGCCGAAGACTTTTTCTTTTATGATGGCCTGCAAATGCGCTTTGGACATAATGTGTCTTTTTACAGCTTTATGGAAATTGTTTAAATCGGAAAAACCAGTTTTATTCCAGAGACCTTTTTCATTTTCAAAAAGTAAACATGGCCAACAAAATAATTTACTTATATTTTTACACCCTATTAGCCGTTTAAATTGTTCGTATTGTTTTTCCGGATAAAAATGTCTAATACAGTTTTTCATTTTTGTAATTAAATTTTTCATAGGCGGTTTTACCCTACCTTTCGAAATTATTTGAAGCTTATCAGCGAAGCTGTTCAAACAAAGAACCTACTCCAACGATAGCTTCCGCCCCCACTTAAAGCACGCGACTGAAATGCAAAAATTGCAAACAGCCGGTGGAAAGTTCAATAACCTCTGGCTCGACTCACAGGAAATAGGAAATCAAGCATACAGGACTTGGCTGTAAAGAAGCTAGCGGCCCGCATAGGTTCTATTCCATTTTCTATTGTCGCTCGGTCGGAGTCAAGGCCGCATTTGTTATGGGCTGGATAATTAAGATAATATTTTAGCATTTTTAATATAAATTATTTTAAAAATTACATTTTAGAAGATGTTTCGTAATTTTTTTTGGGGAAGCACTGCTTCCCTTGCTTTCATGGACTGCACGCCCCTGATCTATTAAAATTATGTTATATTACAACAAATACAATTCATATTGACATTTTGCGTTTGTTATCATTATTCTGACACTCAATTACTTTAAAACATGCCGTTTTCCTTGGAAGAAAAGCATGATAAAAATGTGTTAGCTGTCAGAGAAATGCCGTTAAAGCGTTGCAAAGATCTGTTGAAACATATCCCGAAAGATTGCAGCATCACAGAACTCAGTTTCAAAATTAGACATCAATATTAGTCACTCTGGAATCTTTCAAAATTCATGAAACAAATTTGGATCTCGTGCAACGCAGGAAAAAGTCGATTCAGTTTTAAATCAAGAATAGTATTAAATATTTCCCGCTTGAAGAAAGGGCCTATGAATAAGCACATACATCATGTTAGATTTGATAACCTACAATTACTCTGAAGTGCTCTTGAGAGCTATCAACATCCAGTATCCTTATTATAAACTAGAACATTTTAATTTCAAGTAAACAAGAACGCTTCAACATCATCAAGACAAATTTTAAAACGTAATCGATACAAACCAAGGAAAATCTGTACCACTTAAAAACTGCTACCTTGCTAGATCCAGAGTGCAGATTAAATTTTCGTCGGTTCATAGATCAAATTAATGCTAATCCAAATTTCTTGCATTCAGTTTTATGAACGGATGAAAGTAAAATAGCAAGCGCAATATTTAATATAAAAAATGAACGTATCTGGGCTATTGAGAATCCGAGAGAAAACAGGGAAATAAGAGATCAAATCAGATTTACCTTAAACGTTTGGGTAGAAATTGTTGAGTGCAGACTTTCGGGGACATTTATTTTTGAGCAAAATTTAATAGGGGAAGTTTATTTGATTTTTTTTAAATACTGCTTTTCAAGACTACCTTTTAAACATTTCTTCGTATAGAAGTATGAACTTGCCAACATTGAAGAACTAAATATTACTATAAGAAGTGCATTCGCTATAATAAGAAGAGGTCAGTAGGCAGAACAGTAAACAAAAGTAACAGACATATTCAAAAATGTCGAAGTTAATGGTTGTAACAGTTTATTGCATTTGTTTTGTATAATTTGTTTAATCTTTAGTTTAGGTTTTCATTTATGCTAATGATTCATATTATATCAATTCGGGTCCTGATATTTTTAAAATTACATGTAATGAATGTAATACCATTTCTTATAGTTACTGAAAATTTTGGTTTCTTTAATTGTTAGGCAATAAAACAAAAAAATTCTTAATTTCCTGCAATGCCGGATTAAATTGATTTTTTTTAATTTTAATCATAAATACGCTAATTTTGCCAATAATGCCCTTAAATTAAACAAAACTGGTAATGCATTTTAACAAGGGAGCCCCAAAGTGTGTGAAAAAATATTTAAGTACAGAAGTAGAAAAATCGAAACGCCGAATTTGAAAACTGACTACATGAGATTGACCGTTAAAAAGCGTCTCTAGAAAGTGTTAATATTTTTTGATACCTTCACCAAAAAAATAAATCAAAAGAAATATAAAAAGTTAAATTATTTTTCAGTAATTGTAATTGACAACTGAACTGGACACCCCCAAAACTCAAAAATATTTTGATTTTTTTACATAATAAACTCTTTTGATCAAATCAAAGTTTACATTGCTAAACCCTCTGCGTGTGAAAAAAAAACTGTAATAAGTTGTAAAAATCCGTGTTCCGACAATATCTGCCAAAATATTTCAAAGAGAGCAAATATGTAAATGAGTAAAATGTAAAAAATGAATGAAACAAAAATAGTATATATTATTATATGTTTTTGCTTAAAAACGATAATTTCTCAGATAAATTGATCCACCAAGATCACCCGAGTAAAATAATGCCAAGTGGACCCTCAATTTTCAACATTTTTTAGTTTCAAATCGAAAGTAGTTATCAACAATCGTGGCCTCTAAAACGATTTTAAAAGATTATTTTAAGTTCAATTCTTTTTGCTTTGAAAATATTTGGCTCCTTTAATTAAAAAAATAATTGCCAAAAAACTGTTGAAGATTCCTTAATTAAATTTTCTGGACTTATAGCGTAGTATTCATATTTTCCTAAAAATATATATAAACAATAATTTGTTTATTAGTATTTTTTACATTAACTTTTAAATACTAAATTGGAAGTTTTAATGACTTCTCAATAAGATAATCAGGTTTTTTATATGATATATTTAAATTTGATGTTCCGAAATAAAATGTCTGTGCTCACAATTAGTTTAAACCTTGATATTGCTTAGCGGCGAGCGGTGTCGGAAAATCGCGCTGCCGCGTTCGGCTGAATTCACTGCGACATTATAGTCAGTCGACTCTTTTTATAATTAAATAAAAATGTATAAAACTTAAACTTTTTTGTTTTTATTCTAAATAATATTCTTAACAAATAATTCAGCTATATCAATTTTACGTATTAGTGAAGACACAATAGATAAATTCAATTAATGTGTAGATTTTTAAGTAATGCTTCAATGTTTTTTCTGTTGTTTTTTTAAATAGTTTATACGTTGCAGTTTTCCCATCGTCTGGGAAAAAAATCACATTTGGTTGATTCTTCATCTATAGCTGGTTTGAGTTTTGTGATGGTACTGGTGTGTATTCTTTACGGTTATGACTTGTTCATAACGTGATTTGTGCTATTATATTATTTGTGCATTATGTTATACAATAGCTTGCACGTGTACAGAGAAAATCTAAACCCAATTTTCAGAATAGAGTGGGAGTTATAGTGAGGTGTCACATGTTCTCTCCTATCAATATTGGAAGCGAACCTCAGGCATCTGTTCTGAAGCCTATGCAGCTTATTCTTAAGGGTCTTAGTTTCTAATCTATGTGATATGGAACAAGTGAATTAACTAGGTTCCACTTCATAGTGTTCGAGAAGGAGTGTTTGAATTTATAGAGCGACTTCAATTTAGAATAGGCTAGTCCTACGTTCTTCAAAACATGGGATTTAAATGAAAGTTCCCTATCCAGAATCACGCCTAGGTTCCTCAATGCACTCAGTTCACTAGCAATAGATACCTTAGAGTATCGGATAGGGAGCGGGATGATAGTTGCATGTTTCCAAATCTTGGGAATTACACCATTTTCTATGGAGTAGTTAAAAAGGTGAATTAGGGCTTTTATGCAATAAGCGGAGCACAACCTCAGCATTTTCAGATTGATGCGGTCACAACCATAAGCCTCAGGGGATAGACTGTTCAGCGCCTCCATTACTTCAGTCTGTGACAGGCATCGGAGTAAAAAAGTACTGTCCGAGAATTTGTGTGAAAGACAAGTAGAGGTTAAGTTATTTATCTTAGATAGGCATCAAATTTCATCTGCAATGGTAGTTTTGAGTCTCGAATCCACATTCCAATCATCAAAGAACTGCCAAAGTTTTCTAGGATTATCTCCACTCTTTTCAATTTGCTGTCTCATATAATCGTTTTTCTCATTTCTTACTGCCATTGATAAATAATTTCTGAGATTCTTATAGTGTCAAGTGGAAGGGTTGTTTAGTACTGAGATAATTCCGGAAGGCATCCTTCTTCAACTTACTCATCTCTTTTATGGTTGAAGTGATATAAGGCTACGACTTATACTTCACCTTGACCGTCTTGTATGATTTTACAAAAAGTCTACCTTCAAGTCAACAGTTGGACAGTATATTATAACATTCCAAGTGAAGTTACAGTTCTCGAGCTTGAGATTGGCCTCGAATATCTCAGTTCACAAAATACCAACTTATGATCAGACAGCTGCCCAAAGTCGTGAGTTCCACATTTCACAAGATTAGGGGGGCTACTAAGACAGATAATGTCGATGAGTGTGGAAGAAGATTCAGTTATTCTTGTCATCAATCAGTATTAAGAATTTGGCTCAGCTGGTGATAGGCGGAGACCTCAATTTTCAGAAAGTCTATGTTAAGGTCTCCTATGATTACGATTTGGTCATGTTCCAGGTATAAAACATTCAAAACTTCATCAAGCGCCAGTAAACATGCAGAAGGTGCGCTCAGCGGCCTGTAGGAGACACCCAAGATGATTTTTCTTTTGTCGCAGTTAATGGATATCCAAAGCTGCTCTAATTCATGATATATGTATATATATATATATATATATATATATATATATATATATATATATATATATATATATATATATATATGTATATATATATATATATATATATATATATATATATATATATATATATATATATATATATATATATATATATGTTATATCCGCTGATAGCCACGTGCAGGTGATGACCTTCGGTCACACGGTATCGAGCACAGGAAATTGCGACACCTCCGAGAATGCCGAGCCAGCAACCAGCCGTTGCAGTTCGCACGGATAGAAGACGCTGCATCAGCATTCAAATTAATATAAATTGTTCTGAATTGTAAATAAATAGTCAGTTGACATTTTAGGCTGTTAGAATGTTAGTTTAATTTTTGAAATTATAAAGTAGTGTTTTTAAGTATTAATAAAATATTTTTTTTAAAAAGTGAAATTTGGAAAAGTGAATATAACAATTGGCGCAGTCGGTAGGATCTGTCTAACGCTGTCAGAACAAGAGTGTTTTCTAACTGGTAGCGGCGGATTCCAATCCCTAAACAGAAGAAGGACGAATCGCTCTCACTTGGCAAAACTACGGAAGGAACACCCGGTGAAGCCCCTGGTAATCTACGCTAAGAACACGACGATGCAAATAATCCTGCTGTAAGTTAATGAATCATCTCGTTATTGTTTATTTTATTGTGGTATTTACTTATTGAAACTGTTCGATTTTCCAAATATTTTTCCCGATATTTTTTATTGATTTTAAGAATTTGAATATCAAGAACTAAATATTTTTCACTCGATTTTTCACTATTAAATAAGTTACAGAACCTTTGTAATTTTTCAAAATCCCTGATTCAACTCAAAATAATGTTAGTCAAGTAGAAGTAGAGCCTTATAAATTATCAGAAATATTTTCTTTAATCCCCGAATTTGAAGGTGATCAGATCTTTTTAGGAACGTTTTTAAATGCGTGTGATTGTGCATACAATATGGCTACTACAAGTCAAAAAACTCTATTAGCTATTCATATAAAAAACAAACTTAGAGGTAGAGCTGCACAGCTCGTTAGTTCTAGAAATCCAGGTTCGTACCTAGAAATAAAACAATTACTTAATCTACATTTTGGAGATTCTCGCGATTTATCTTCCCTGATACAAGATTTACAACGACTTAAGCAATTATCCAATGAATCCCCACTCACTTTCTTTAACCGCCTCCAGGTATTAAATGCTAAAATGCATGCAAATATCCAAAAAGCAATTAACCTTACAACTGAACAAAAAACAGCTCAAAGTACTCTTATAGAAACTATGGCCCTAAATACATTATTAACAGGGCTTGAACCTCGATTAGGCCAACTTATTCGTGCCGGAAATCCAGTCAACCTTTTAGAAGCCCATTCTCGAATTAGAAGGGAACTTCAGTTGTCATATTTTGAAACCCAAAAACAAGATAGGAATCAACCCTCAAGACCCACTGTACCTATTAGAAAGCCACAGCCACAACCTATGCGATGCTTTAATTGCGGACGCACATGTCATTCTGCTAGTCAGTGCCGCACTCCCCAATCGGGACGGCAAAATTTTCAAAATAATTTTAATTCAGGTTTTCAAAGACCGTATCAACACCAAACCCAAAACAGCCCTCAGCAGTCTAGTAGTTATTCCTAAAATCAATCTAGACCACAACAAGCAAGCGGCTTCTCGCAAAATCAGCAGAGGCTCCAACAATTTAATAATCCACCACAATATCGCCCTCCGATAATTAATAAAAATTCTAATTTCCGTCCTAATCAACAAAGGACATATCATGTAAACGCTAGCGACTATTCGCAAGGTCAAGCTTCTAATCCTATTGAAACATCATATAATGATTATGAATACCAAAATTTTGACTACCCACAAAACTACCCCAACCAAGATTACGATTATGATCAGTGTCCAATAGAGCCGATAGGCCATACAAATTACCAGGATTTTCTTTCTCTCCCAGTGAACCCTCAGCCCCCGGACCAAAACTACCCAGAAGTAGATCCCCTAGTAGAAATCCAAACTCAAATCGAAACAATGAACTTGGTCGACATGAACCCCGATCTGAACTTCCCCGAACAGACATTTCTTTAAGCCCCTTTCTCACAGTAAATTCTAAAAACTTATATTACATCAAAGATGCCACTGAAAAATATAAGTTACTTATAGATTCCGGAGCTGGAATTTCTATTTTTAAGGAAAGTACTGTTCAGAATTTTCGAAATAGATCACCAGAGAACGTGACCATCCAAGGCATTACCAATCAAAAACTTTCAATCAACGAATCAACCCTTGTCCCTTTCGCTCCTAATGACCCTCATAAGGTCTATATTTTTAATTTAGACATCGATTTCGATGGTATTTTGGGCTTGGATTTCTTAGAACATTACGAATGTGTGATAGACTTAAAATCAAAGCAATTAGTTACCAATTTTAAAACTATTCCTTTATTTAAAGTAGATGGTGAACAAAAAATCGAAAATCTTACGTTAAATAATAATTGCAACAAAATTTCAATAGAAGCCCGAACGGAACGAATTTTTAAATTAAAATGTGATCTCGTTAACACTGATGCCTTGTTAGTTGCGCAAGAAAAAGACAAAGTTAGGCTCCCACATGCTTTAGTGCGAGTTAACGAACACGGTGAATTTTTCACTTCGATTGTAAATACAAACGCTATTCCAAAAAATATCGATTTCTCCGATATAACCTTAGACCCGATTAACGACACCTCTGAACCTGTCTATAATATAACCGAACCAAATTTAAAAGAATGTCAACACGACAGAGTCTCACAAATACAAAATTTATTAAGAACCGAGCATTTAAATGAGGAAGAGAAAGAACTTGTGACAAATGTTTGTTTAGATTTCTCTGATATTTTTTACCTTGAAGGAGACGCCCTTTCTTTCACGAATGAAATAAAACACTCAATGGAAACAAACAACGCTCGTCCTGTTTTTACTAAATCGTACAGATACCCACAAATACATAAGGACGAAGTAAAAAATCAAGTTAACAAAATGTTAGGCGAAGGTATCATACGTCCGTCTATCTCACCCTGATCTTCACCAGTCTGGGTTGTCCCAAAGAAGCTCGACGCTTCGGGAAAGCAAAAATGGCGCGTAGTTATAGACTACCGCAAGCTTAATGAGCTTACTGTGGACGATAAGTATCCTTTACCGAACATATCTGACCTCCTCGACCAGCTAGGGAAGTGTGAATATTTTACCACCCTAAATCTTGCCTCCGGATTCCACCAAATTGAAATCGACCCTAAGGACATCCCAAAGACTGCTTTTTCAGTAGAAAATGGTCACTACGAATTTATTCGTATGCCCTTCGGCCTTAAAAATGCGCCGTCCACCTTTCAAAGGGTTATGGACAACATTCTCCTTGGCATTCAGAATGAGCGTTGTCTAGTATACATGGACGATATAATTATATACTCTCCCACAATCCACGAACACATTTCTCGCATAACAGAAGTATTCAAACGTTTAAGAAAAGCCAATCTAAAAATTCAGCCCGATAAATGTGAATTTCTCAGAAAAGAAGTCGCCTACCTTGGACATCTTATAACCCAAAATGGTGTTAAACCAAATCCATCAAAAGTAGATTGTATCGTCAATTTTCCCGAACCAAAAAATTCTAAAGGCATTCAGTCATTTTTGGGACTGGCCGGCTATTATCGACGGTTTGTTCCCAATTTTGCAAAAATCTCAAAACCATTAACCAAACTTCTTAAAAAGGACACTCCTTTCTCATTCGACCCTGAATGCAAATGAACTGAAAAAAGCCCTTATCTCTAACCCAATTTTGATATACCCAAATTTTCAAGAACAATTCTTACTAACCACGGACGCAAGCGCGTTTGCCATTGGCGCTGTTCTATCGCAAGGACCAATAGGCAAAGACCTCCCTATTGCGTATGCGTCTAGAACCTTATGTAGTGCGGAAACAAAATATTCGACAATAGAAAGCGAATTACTTGCAATCGTTTGGGCCGTAAAGCACTTTCGCCCCTACCTTTTTGGGAGAAAATTCATTCTCATTACCATCGACCCTTGACCTGGTTGTTCTCGATAAAAGACCCAGGAAGCAGATTAGCTCGTTGGCGTCTTAAGCTCGAAGAGTATGATTATAAAATCGAGTACAAACCCGGGAAAATTAATAAAAATGCCGACGCGCTATCTCGGATTAAAATTAACCGTTTCCAAGAATGCGCAAAACTCCAGTCTAAACTTCAAATATTTGCCTCTAACAAAGACGACGTACGAAACAGACCGTCAACTAGCAAAGAAACATTCCAATCAGACAACGAAAATGGAGACGAACCAGACACAGAACAACTAACAGAGGAATATAATCGTTTTGTACACCTCTATAAAACTAAATCCATTATAGATTATTCCAAAATAGAATCATCAAACTCCCAACTTTTAGACAAGTGTCATAAAAATATCATTACCTTCTTTCGTCGAGCAAAATTAGAGGACATCTACCTTAAAATCATTGAAGATATTTTTGAGGAAAACTTTCACTTTGTAAATAACAAAATAAACATTGTGTCCAGCAAAACCGTGAAATATCGGAAATATTTTATAATTTCTCTGCCATCTGACATCGTAGCCCAATACCTCTTTTATGCCCTATTTACTGGCAAAGACAATTTTGACGCAAAACATCCGTATTGTGTCGAAAATAACTTAGAACTCCCAATTTTGGAAATGCTTTCATTTATCCTTTCCGACCTAGACGTTAAGTTCAAAATATGCCAAAATATTGTAAAAACACCTGATGAGGATCAAATCCCCATTATCCTAGACCACTATCATTCTGGAAGAAACAACCTTCACCGCGGAATAAATGAAACCGATAAAGAATGAAAAGATAAAGGAAAAATATAATTGGCCCGGATTAACGAAAGATGTCGAAAATTTAATCAAAAAGTGCGAAATTTGCCAAAAAGTAAAATTTTGTCAAAAAACCTCAGTACACCCCTCGTAATTACCGAAACCCCGAAAACACCATTCGAGAGGATTAACATCGATCTTTTTGAATATCCTGTTAGTAATTACGCTCTCACTATTAGGGATGAACTGACCAAGTTCACACAAGCTTATCCCATTTCCGATAAAAAAGCCTCGACAGTCGTGAGCACACTCCTACTATTCTTCCAACATTTCGGCACCCCCTTAAGGATACATTGTGACCATGGCCGTGAATTCGACAACGCTTTAATGAAGGATCTTTGCGGACTCTATGACGTAAAATTGAAATTTTCTAGCGTCAGTCATCCACAGTCAAATGGATCTCTTGAGCGATTTCACGCGACCCTGACCGAAATGATCCGAGTACATAAAGCTGAAAACCCAAACGAACACCCATTCAATATTCTCCCTTACGCCATTATTTGCTACAATAATACCAAAAATAAGACACATGGTTTTACACCGTATGAGCTCATCTTCGGCCATACATCTAGTCGTCCACCCGAGACCCTTTATAATCAAGAACAACTGATTACAAAATATGTCAGAGACCTTAACAACAGAATGGAACATTACTATAAAGTCGCACGGACAAGAACAAACGCACAAAAAGAAAAATCTAAAATACGATTTGACAACGCAGTTAAACGAAACACCACCGAATATAAAATTGGAGACAAAGTCTACGTGAAAGAATCCCAAATAGTCACTAAAGCTAACAACAAATTTAACGGACCTTTCGAAATAACCGAAATCTTCGGAACAAAAATTTATCTACGAACCAATATTCTAAAATAAATTTTGATAGACTAAAACCTTTCTATGACTAGTCTATTCTTTTCAGACTCTTCGGGATACTGTCAGCCGTGACATCCCAGTTTACCATTACTCCAATAAACAATACCGTAGGACTGTTTTTCCATGAAGAAAGTATCATCAAAATATCAAACGAAAAATGGACGCTTCTGGTCTATAAAGAATTGAAACCCTTAAAAGAAGCCATCTCACACAACGACAAAATTCTCTCCGAACTAATAGACACATATGAAATACCTGAACCTAGAATTTTAGCCTCTAAAGTAGACGTACAAACACACATTAGTCTTCTAAAACAACTCGCCAACGCCGTTAATCAAAAATACAGAGAAATAATCGCGGACACTAAACCTTACGAATTTAGGACAAAACGCGGTATATTCAATGGCATTGGTACTGTATGGAAATCGATTACAGGTAATCTAGACGCTTCGGACGAAGAATATTTCAACGATTGCATAGAAAAAGTAACACGGGACGAACATCAAATCGAAAACCTCTTAAAGAACCAAATTTCCGTTACCACATCTGTAATTAAAACTTTCAATACTACCATTCGCAAACTACAAATAGACGAGGAAACTTTTAACAATAATATCAAAGATATTCAAAATTCAATCAACAATATATCAAGCGCGATCGATTTTTATGAAGGGCAGATAAAGACTATTAGTTTATGTGAATCGCTAATGGAAAGCTACGCATTTTTAGAAGATTATCTCAATGACATCTTGGATGCAATAACGTTCGCACGTTTAAAAATACTCCATAGCTCAATTATAACCCCACAAGATATGATCACCTCGTTGCAAGAAATCTCTAGATCTTTAATAAAAAACAACTTACCATTACCTACTTATTCATCAAATGTAGCAGAATATCTCGATATAATTGAATTAGAAGCATACCAATCTGATCAATAAATTATTTTTGTACTAAAAATCCCACTAACCGAACCTGAAACCTATACCCTTTATCACTTGTACCCTATCCCGATCTTGGACAATCGAACAGGCTTCCACCACATATTACCAACCACTAAAAAATACATTGCGCGTGATGATGATTCATTATTGTACGTATCATTCCGAAACTTGGACAATTGCAAACAGCTGAAGAGCAATACAAAGATCTGCTCTGATGTCCTGCCGTACCCAATCGATAGCGACTCCATCTGCGAGGCCCAGCTACTGAAATAACAGACACGACTACCAGCAACTTGCCAGACTTCTGTGTTGCTAGCCAAGGAATACAACGTGCAGGAACTCAACCAAAACTATTGGCTGATAACAGTTTCTGATCCCTTGCCAGTCACAGTGAAATGCGGAAGCAAAAACATCGTCACCAACGTAATCAACATGAACTCATTACTAAAATTACAACAGGAATGCATTGCCTTCATTGGAAGCACAAGGGTGCACGCCAAATACCCCATTGACAAATACAAAACTGTCACATACCAAAATCACCCGGTAAAAATACCCTTCGAATGCTGCATTCATCTTCCCAAAAAGTCTCAGATCCTAGATCTGAAACCTCTCAAACTCAATAAACTTGATATTGAGGATCTAAATATTGCCCAACACAAACTCAATCAGTATTCTGACGAACTAAACAATCTCATCAATGAACCCTTTGTGACCAAACATGTTCATTGGTTCACAATTTTCACTATTACCCTTATTGTTGCACTTGTAACTCTATACATCCTCTGCAAATGTCGACGTAAAAGACACCCCAGGATTGGTATAGCAATTACAAACGACGATAATCCACCAGCACCTCCAGTTCCCAAGTCCAGAGACGCTGTCCATCAAAGAATAAGGAACTTGATGCCCAAAAGAAGACCAAGTGCCCATCCCGATGAGACCATAGAAGAAGCAGTAGAACTTCAATTCCACCAAGGCTTGTAAAGTCGCTGCAAGGCAACAACTTTTCTTTTATAGGGGGATGTGTTATATCCGCTGATAGCCACGTGCAGGTGATGACCTTCGGTCACACGGTATCGAGCACAGGAAATTGCGACACCTCCGAGAATGCCGAGCCAGCAACCAGCCGTTGCAGTTCGCACGGATAGAAGACGCTGCATCAGCATTCAAATTAATATAAATTGTTCTGAATTGTAAATAAATAGTCAGTTGACATTTTAGGCTGTTAGAATGTTAGTTTAATTTTTGAAATTATAAAGTAGTGTTTTTAAGTATTAATAAAATATTTTTTTAAAAAGTGAAATTTGGAAATATAACATATATATATATATATATATATATATATATATATATATATATATATATATATATATATATATATATATATATATATATATATATATATATATATATATATATATATAAAGGGTTTCCCAATAAGAACGCCCGATCTTTGAAGTTTAATAAAAAAAACATGTATAAATAAAACTGGCATAATTTTATATTTATTGTACATATTACATATTGTGTATATTTATTGTGAGACGAATTCTGTGAGTCCAATTTTCGATGACACCATTGCACAAATGTGGTTCAATTGCAGCAATTTCCCGCCTGATGTTGGCTTTTAGGGCGTCAACCGTCCGTGCCTTATCGGTATAGACACGAGATTTAAGGAAACCCCAGAGAAGAAAATCCAGGGGAGTCAAATCGCACGATCTGGGCGGCCAGTTGACGTCGCCATTTCGCGATATAACACAACCCTCGAAATGCTCATGCAATAACGTAATTGTATCATTTGCAGTATGGCAGGGTGCGCCGTCTTGTTGAAACCACGTGTTTCTCAGAGCCATACGACCCACTATAGGCCAAAAAAATGTTCTTATCATAGCCCTGTACCGCTCACCGTTGACAGTAAGTGCGACTCCTTCATTTTCGAAAAAATAAGGACCAATTGTTCTAGCGCCCAGTTAGCGAATTCACGACGCTGTCTATGGTCGTTGGGCTTTAATTCCTGAGTTAATTGCACCTTATATGGGTGAAGCGATAAGTCATGATGCAGGATTCGCCAGGTTGACATCCGCGAAAGCCCAAGTTCTTGAGCACGACGAGGAATAGACTGTCGTGGATTCTCATGCACACTTTCCCGAACGGCAGCAATATTTTCACCGGATCTTACTTTTCGCTGACCTACAGGTGGTATTGTCCGATCTTCCACCGAACCAGTTTGTTCAAATTTTTCCATTAGACGGCGAATTGTGGACTCTGCAGGACGACCATCGGCACCATAAATTGGACGAAGTGCACGGAACGTTTGCCGAATGGAACATCGGTTTTGATGATAAATTTTGACGATTGGATTTTGTAATGCGTTGTTACCAAAGATCGACCGTTCTTATTGGGAAACCCTTTATATATATATATATATATATATATATATATATATATATATATATATATATATATATATATATATATATATATATATATATATATATATATATATATATATATATATATATATATATATATATATATATATATATATATATATATATATATATATATATATATATATATATATATATATATATATATATATATATATATATATATATATATATATATATATATATATATATATATATATATATATATATATATATATATATATATATATATATATATATATATATATATATATATATATATATATATATATATATATATATATATATATATATATATATATATATATATATATATATATATATATATATATATATATATATATATATATATATATAATATATATATATATATATATGTATATATATAAATATATATATATATATATATATATATATATATATATATATATATATATATATATATATATATATATATATATATATATATATATATATATATATATATATATATATATATATATATATATATATATATATATATATATATATATTCATTACATACATAAACTCATTACAATTATAAATGAATTTCGATAGCTTATAAAGAAAGATCAATTGTTTTAAATTTTTACGTACATTAATAATTAAAAATGTTTATTCTATCTTCGCTAATAAGTAAAATTGATAGTGGTTCATTATTCCTTAATAATATTGTTTAAACAAATGCTGAGCAGTACAATCTTATTTCGTAATATCAAACTTAAATGTATTATATATATATATATATATATATATATATATATATATATATTAAATATATATATATATAATTATATAAATATATATAAATATATATATTTATATATATATTTATATATATATATTATATATATATATATATATATATATATATATATATATATATATATATATATTTATATATATGTATATATATATATATATATTCATTACATAAACTGATTACAATTATAAATGAATTTCGATAGCTTATATAGAAAGATCAATTGATTTCAATTTTTACGTACATGTATTATACATTTATAAAAAAAAATCGATTATTGAGAAATCATTAAAACCTCCAGTTGTTTATTTAAAAGTTAATAAAAAATATAATAATAAACAAATGTATTTTTCATGGAAATATAAATATTCCTATATAATATAATATTAATAATTAAGTATCAAACTACAATTCGTTACAAGTATGATATAAAATAAAGCATCAAAATATAGGAATATAATAATTAAATAATAGGAAATATAGGAATACTGAATAATTAAACATATTCTCTGGGGGGTTTTAACCCCAAACCCACCGCTTAAATACGCCACTGATTATTACTAAATATATATAATTTGATTAAGAAGGAAAACAAGTAGTTCATAGCAACTACGATAAGTTTTGTCAAAATGTGCTAGTCTTATTTATTACTATTGACATCTGTGTCAATGAATAATCTGAGCAAATTTATCGCAATTTATAAATTTAAAATTTGAAAGGCTACAACATGTTATAGTTTTTATATATATTTCCAAACTATGAAAAAACATTTTTTTTTACTTGATTATTTTGCTGTTTTACGTATTTAATGTTGTGTTTAAGTGTTTAGTCACTTTGTTCCTATAGAGGAGATGATAGTTCCATAGATATCCGGAATAATTGTAATAACGAAAACCTAGTTTTTATATGTAGTAAATAATCATGTATTTATTCATCGTAATTTTTAACACTTCTCAGAATTATCGAAAATCTTATAATCAACAGCAAAAAAACATAGAAATTATGATATTGGTTTATAATAATCAATATCACTGGAAATATAAATGACACCTTTTTAATGAGCATTTTTTTTTAATGTGTGCTCTTTAATTTTTATTAAACATTTAATTGCCAAAAAAGTGTTGAATACATCTTTATGAAATGTGTAATAGAGGAATATTTATATTTCCATAAAAATACATTTGTTTATTATTATATTATTTATTAACTTTTAAATAAACAACTGGAGGTTTTAATGATTTCTCAATAATCGATTTTTTTTGGTAAATGTATAATACATGTACGTAAAAATTTAAATCAATTGATCTTTCTATATAAGCTATCGAAATTCATTTATAATTGTAATCAGTTTATGTAATGAATATATATATATATATATATATATATATATATATTATATATATATATATATATATATATATATATATATATATAAATATATATATAAATATATATATAAATATATATATTTATATTTATATAATTATATAATTATATATATATATTTAATTAATTATATATATATATATATATATATATATATATATATATAATACATTTAAGTTTGATATTACGAAATAAGATTGTACTGCTCAGCATTTGTTTAAACAATATTATTAAGGAATAATGAACCACTATCAATTTTACTTATTAGCGAAGATAGAATAAATAAACATTTTTAATTATTAATGTACGTAAAAATTTAAAACAATTGATCTTTCTTTATAAGCTATCGAAATTCATTTATAATTGTAATGAGTTTATGTATGTAATGAATATATATATATATATATATATATATATATATATATATATATATATATATATATATATATATATATATATATATATATATATATATATATATATATATATATATATATATATATATATATATATATATATATATATATATATATATATATATATATATATATATATATATATATATATATATATATATATATATATATATATATATATATATATATATATATATATATATATATATATATATATATATATATATATATATATATATATATATATATATATATATATATATATATATATATATATATATATATATATATATATATATATATATATATATATATATATATATATATATATATATATATATATATATATATATATATATATATATATATATATATATATATATATATATATATATATATATATATATATATATATATATATATATATATATATATATATATATATATATATATATATATATATATATATATATATATATATATATATATATATATATATATATATATATATATATATATATATATATATATATATATATATATATATATATATATATATATATATATATATATATATATATATATATATATATATAAAGGGTTTCCCAATAAGAACGGTCGATCTTTGGTAACAACGCATTACAAAATCCAATCGTCAAAATTTATTATCAGAACCGAGTTCCATTCGGCAAACGTTCCGTGCACTTCGTCCAATTTATGGTGCCGATGGTCGTCCTGCAGAGTCCACAATTCGCCGTCTAATGGAAAAATTTGAACAAACTGGTTCGGTGGAAGATCGGACAATACCACCTGTAGGTCAGCGAAAAGTAAGATCCGGTGAAAATATTGCTGCCGTTCGGGAAAGTGTGCATGAGAATCCACGACAGTCTATTCCTCGTCGTGCTCAAGAACTTGGGCTTTCGCGGATGTCAACCTGGCGAATCCTGCATCATGACTTATCGCTTCACCCATATAAGGTGCAATTAACTCAGGAATTAAAGCCCAACGACCATAGACAGCGTCGTGAATTCGCTAACTGGGCGCTAGAACAATTGGTCCTTATTTTTTCGAAAATGAAGGAGTCGCACTTACTGTCAACGGTGAGCGGTACAGGGCTATGATAAGAACATTTTTTTGGCCTATAGTGGGTCGTATGGCTCTGAGAAACACGTGGTTTCAACAAGACGGCGCACCCTGCCATACTGCAAATGATACAATTACGTTATTGCATGAGCATTTCGAGGGTTGTGTTATATCGCGAAATGGCGACGTCAACTGGCCGCCCAGATCGTGCGATTTGACTCCCCTGGATTTTCTTCTCTGGGGTTTCCTTAAATCTCGTGTCTATACCGATAAGGCACGGACGGTTGACGCCCTAAAAGCCAACATCAGGCGGGAAATTGCTGCAATTGAACCACATTTGTGCAATGGTGTCATCGAAAATTGGACTCACAGAATTCGTCTCACCAGGCAAAACCAGGCAAAAAAGTGTTGAAGACATCTTTATGAAATGTGTAATAGAGGAATATTTATATTTCCATGAAAAATACATTTGTTTATTATTATATTTTTTATTAACTTTTAAATAAACAACTGGAGGTTTTAATGATTTCTCAATAATCGATTTTTTTTGGTAAATGTATAATACATGTACGTAAAAATTTAAATCAATTGATCTTTCTATATAAGCTATCGAAATTCATTTATAATTGTAATCAGTTTATGTAGCCATACGACCCACTATAGGCCAAAAAAATGTTCTTATCATAGCCCTGTACCGCTCACCGTTGACAGTAAGTGCGACTCCTTCATTTTCGAAAAAATAAGGACCAATTGTTCTAGCGCCCAGTTAGCGAATTCACGACGCTGTCTATGGTCGTTGGGCTTTAATTCCTGAGTTAATTGCACCTTATATGGGTGAAGCGATAAGTCATGATGCAGGATTCGCCAGGTTGACATCCGCGAAAGCCCAAGTTCTTGAGCACGACGAGGAATAGACTGTCGTGGATTCTCATGCACACTTTCCCGAACGGCAGCAATATTTTCACCGGATCTTACTTTTCGCTGACCTACAGGTGGTATTGTCCGATCTTCCACCGAACCAGTTTGTTTAAATTTTTCCATTAGACGGCGAATTGTGGACTCTGCAGGACGACCATCGGCACCATAAATTGGACGAAGTGCACGGAACGTTTGCCGAATGGAACATCGGTTTTGATTATAAATTTTGACGATTGGATTTTGTAATGCGTTGTTACCAAAGATCGACCGTTCTTATTGGGAAACCCTTTATATATATATATATATATATATATATATATATATATATATATATATATATATATATATATATATATATATATATATATATATATATATATATATATATATATATATATATATATATATATATATATATATATATATATATATATATATATATATATATATATATATATATATATATATATATATATATATATATATATATATATATATATATATATATATATATATATATATATATATATATATATATATATATATATATATATATATATATATATATATATATATATATATATATATATATATATATATATCTATATATATATATATATATATATATATATTTATGTATATATATAAATATATATATATATATATATATATATATATATATATATATATTATATGTATATATATAATATATATATATATATATATATATATATATATATATATATATATATATATATATATATATATATATATATATATATATATATATATATATATATATATTCATTACATACATAAACTCATTACAATTATAAATGAATTTCGATAGCTTATAAAGAAAGATCAATTGTTTTAAATTTTTACGTACATTAATAATTAAAAATGTTTATTTATTCTATCTTCGCTAATAAGTAAAATTGATAGTGGTTCATTATTCCTTAATAATATTGTTTAAACAAATGCTGAGCAGTACAATCTTATTTCGTAATATCAAACTTAAATGTATTATATATATATATATATATATATATATATATATATATATATATATATAATTAATTAAATATATATATATAATTATATAAATATATATAAATATATATATTTATATATATATTTATATATATATTATATATATATATATATATATATATATATATATATATATATATATATATATTTATATATATGTCTATATATATATATTCATTACATAAACTGATTACAATTATAAATGAATTTCGATAGCTTATATAGAAAGATCAATTGATTTAAATTTTTACGTACATGTATTATACATTTACCAAAAAAAATCGATTATTGAGAAATCATTAAAACCTCCAGTTGTTTATTTAAAAGTTAATAAAAAATATAATAATAAACAAATGTATTTTTCATGGAAATATAAATATTCCTCTATTACACATTTCATAAAGATGTCTTCAACACTTTTTTGGCAATTAAATGTTTAATAAAAATTCAAAGAGCACACATTGAAAAAAAAATGCTCATTAAAAAGGTGTCATTTGAAGCTTTCCAGTGATATTGATTATTATAAACCAATATCATAATTTCTATGTTTTTTTGCTGTTGATTATAAGATTTTCGAGAATTCTGAGAAGTGTTAAAAATTACGATGAATAAATACATGATTATTTACTACATAAAAAACTAGGTTTTCGTTATTACAATTATTCCGGATCCTCTATGGAACTATCATCTCCTCTATAGGAACAAAGTGACTAAACACTTAAACACAACATTAAATACGTAAAACAGCAAAATAATCAAGTAAAAAAAAATGTTTTTTCATAGTTTGGAAAGTTTGCATATAAAAACTATAACATGTTGTAGCCTTTCAAATTTTAAATTTCGGTGGAATTGCGATAAATTTGCTCAGATTATTCACTTGACACAGATGTCAATAGTAATAAATAAGACTAGCACATTTTGACAAAACTTATCGTAGTTGCTATGAACTACTTGTTTTCCTTCTTAATCAAATTAGAGTATATTTAGTAATAATCAGTGGCGTATTTAAGCGGTGGGTTTAGGGGTTAAAACCCCCCAGAGAATATGTTTAATTATTCAGTATTCCTATATTTCCTATTATTTAATTATTCAGTATTCCTATATTTTGATGCTTTATTTTATATCATACTTGTAACGAATTGTAGTTTGATACTTAATTATTAATATTATATTATATATTAATATTTTTATTACTATTATAATTATTACTATTATTAATATTAATATTATTATTACCCCTAAAGAATATACTCAGACGTTAAGTGTTACCATGGAAAAAATACATAAATAAGTGAGAAATCTGCCTTTTAGATGTAGCCTGTTATTTACCTAACCAATTGTATATTAAATATTGACAGTAATTTCTATGTGTTCGACGACTAATAATAAAGCAGAATGATCACTGTTAAACGAGTAATGCAATATAAAATGTAGGCAAAATGAAATAGAACACAAAAACTATACATTTTATAAAACTATTGTTAGTGTCCAAAAACCTTACAACATGCGAGTAGATTGGGAAAATATTCAATTTTTCAGTTTTAATACCTGGGTTTTGAAGATGTGTTTTTTGTGGCCTGATGCACTCGATTACGAATACAATAAGATCAGATTTATGAAAGATTCAATACTGATAATATCTTTAATGCCATGTGCCATTCCTATTTTGGCTGATTTTATAAAGCAGCTATGTGGTAATAATGTTGTTGTGAAAGAAAGAGCAGTCATGCTATAAAATGTTCGAATCTTGTTTGTATTCACTGATGTTTTATTTGTTAACAGAATCATTACTATCCTTTATTGTTATGCTTCTATACTATTGTCGAATAACTTAGTCAGATATTTCTGGTAAATCTACAAAATTTACTTGTTGGTTTAAGAGGCGACACGCATTTTTGGTGACCAACGAGTGATAATTGGTACAATTTACCAAACATTTCAATTTATATAAAGAGATCTGTCCTGTACAGGGTGTCCCATTTTCGTATGTTTTACGAGGTTTCACATTTATGAGTAGATACATATACAAAGATGCGCTTACCACAAAATTCTGCTACTTTCTTATGAAACTAAAGAAACAAATATTGCATTTTTGGACCCCCCGTAACTCAATTATCCTTAAACTTATCGGAAAGGTAAAAAAATACTTCTTAGGCAGTTTTTTACGTAGAATCCAGTGATGTACTCAATAACTTTTCAGTTTATGAAAGATTGACCAAAGTTGCACTTTTTTAAATGGAACACCCTGTACATATTTATTTAGTTTTTTTTGTCTCGTTATAAGCTTTTTGAAAATATATTCCATACTTATTTTCATAAACAGAATAAAAAAAAACGTTTTTTTTGACTTTTTAGCATACACGGCTCTGGTTTAAATTAGGTGACTATGACAATTAATTAATTTATTCAATGTCAAATTTTGGCTCTTGAATTTTCCACTCTAGTTTCCGTGTTATTTCTTATCATATTATGTATGTACTAAATATGGCAGGACATCAACATTTTGATCATTTCGAAAAATATGACATGAATAAATGTTTCATATTATCAAGGTGCATATCCATTTGTTTTATCTTTAAGTTATCGTGCTCCGTGTGTGAAAGAACACAGACAGAAAAGCGCATATTCCGGAAAATACAGAGGAATCTAATTCAATATGGATGTTTTAACAAAAAAAAAATGAAGAATCTGAAGTAAATGTTCTGTCATCAGTTGAAGCCACACCAGAGGCATACAGCAAGACGTGGACGTGCCCAAAATCAAAATGTAAAGGATTTTAAAACAATGTAAGTTCAATACTTACGTATGAAGTATGAATTTGTGCATCATCTTTACGTTGGCAATCCTGCGCGTAGAATCGAGTTTTGCAACAGGTACATCAACATGTATGGAAGAGCGAATAATTTTCACAGGAAGATCATTTGGGCGGATGAATCGAATTTTAACAGTGCAGGTATTCTCAATAGGCATAACTCAAGATTTTGAGGCCAGGAAAATGAACACTTCATTTTTCCTAGTCCACGCCAAGAGAGATTTGGATTCATGTGTCTTGTTTCATCTTGGGAAGAAGAATTGAATATTGAGTTTATCAAAGAAACTTAAATTCTGAAAGATAACGTGCGAATCTTGCAAAAAAAACCATGACTATTTTGGAAGATGTTCCCTTGGTCCAAATAAATGACATATTCTTCCAACAAGATGGACCTCCGGCACACAACTTTCGCGTTATACCTCATTGGCTAAAATAACATTGCTGGATAGGTACACAGAAACCTACTCTATGGCCACCACGGTCTCCGGACTTCTTAAATTTAGATTATTTTTTGTTAGGTTATTTACAAGGTAAAAAGGAGGTATGAAACTATTGAAGAGTTAAGACAGGCCACAAAAAATAACTGCGAGCCCTCTCTTTATAATTGAAAATGCTTTAAGAAGAGTACAAATGTTATGCCAAGAATGTATATAAGACACAATGGTTAGCAATTCGAACAATATCTGTGAACTTAGCAGAGTTAAATAGCGCTCACCACTGATCAGTGCTAAAAATTTATTTGTCGTTTTCTATTTTTTTTCTTAGGATCTCAATATTGTTATTTTTTTTAGAGTTAAAGTATTTTAAATTAAAAACACGATCACTGTTAAAAAAAATTTGTTTTCTTCTTTTTTATTATTAGGATTTAAATTTTGTTATTATTTTTAAAGCCTTAAAAAACTTTTAAAATAAAAAAAATTAACCTTCCGATAAGTTAAACGATAACCGAAAAAAATCAGTCTGCGTTTTTGTTTTTCCCCATGATTAATTCATTAATTGTACAGTCAAGGCCGATTCATTAAAACGTAAATCGTTTAAACCTCGTTTAGTTGCACAGGAAATAGTATTCGTTTTTATTTTCTTAATGTTTTGTCACAACATTACGAAAAATTTTCTACCTGGTAAACTTTGGTTTGTCGTGGTGAATATTGAAAATATATATTTTCAATTATCGGGTTTCAGTGTTGGATATGCCGGGCGGCATAATGGGGATTAGTTTCTTAATTTTAAAGTATACAGTTTTATAAGAGTTTGGGCGTCACTTTCCAAGGGAAGAAGAAAACTACATTTCTCATTAGGAACTCTAATTCTCATTTCTCATTGAATTCTATATAGTAATTAACCCACAAATAGTGGTTCCTGATGTTTCTCCCTTAGGGGGGGCTGGGGGTTTGGACCCCCTCCCAGAAATTCTAAAAATATTTTGATATAGGTATTCTTATTCCTAATTTTTCTGATATTTGACTGTTTGGACCCCCCCCCCCCCAAAAGAAATTTCTGGTTTCGACCTCCCTCCCCGAACCGAATTTCTATCTACGTGCCTGGTTGGCTAGTCACTGTCGTAGTTACATATTTCGAACTGTTAACGCCCTTGTTTTAGTTATTTGCTTAATATACAGGAAACATCACCAAAATGTTATTTAGATAAAATTGGTTTGATGACAGTGAGACAAGAAACATACCAATAAATAAAGTCCGCATTACACGGGATTTTTTTTTAATAATTGACTTAAGTAAAATTTGAGTTGCCAAAAAGTTTTGATTAAAAAATAAAGTAAAATTATTTGTCAAATTTGTCGTTTAAAAAAAACTACAATAAAACTTTTTTTTTCAAATTTCAAATTTCATCTTTATAGGTTGATTTAAATTTTTTATAATTTTTTTCAACTTAATTCCTTTTCGTCTAGCTAACCGAATGTAAGCAAACCTAAGTAAAACTCTTAGTGCACTATTATTAATAGAATCACTAGGTAAATAACTTAATAAATAATCTATTTGAAAAATATTTTACACTAAATTCTGAAAACTGGATAAAAGTTGCATCAATCTAGATGCATTTTTTTGGACCCATTTGTGTTTTTATCAACAAAATGCCGCTTAAAATAAAAAAATAAATTGAACCAAGTATTACTCGTTGGTTATCAAATCTTTTCACCGTTTCTTCTAGCCGCTTTTGGGGTTACATTTATATAACAAATGATTACGGATGACCTTTTTTTTATTGTCATCAGTTTTGAACATTGTTACCCCCCTGGAAATGGTTCTGTGGGCCATCTCGACTTCTAAACAGTTTATGATTCTTTTTTGACAGGAGTTGCGGATGGGATTTAACATTTCGGGGTTACTAATAGACAACTCTGTCGAATTCGATTTTTCATATTTTTGGGTGTGGTTGGCGGTATTGTGGTAACTTTGTTTTTTGGAAATCCCCGCAAGAAAAAAACTAAAGGGTTCATATCAGAAGACCTAGCAGGCCAGTTCACAGGACCTCCACGACCAATCCACCTATCTCCAAGCATGCCATTGAGGGTATTTCTAACTGGTCGCGCAAAGTGTGGTGGGGTACTATTTTGCTGATACCACACTTGTTGCCAGAGTCGTATTTGAGAAGACTGGCACCAAGGGCAAGTTTCTGATCTGGCGCCCTCGCCCTAAGGAAAGCCCTGAAGAAAGCAATTAATTTTTTTTGGTTAACACTACTTGCCTATATGCAATTAAGACATATTTATAAAACGAAAATCAGGGATTTGAAGTAGGAGGAAAGAATATCATTTTAGGCGCAAATCGCGCCCCTAAGAGCTTACTTCCCTGGCGTGGTCCTCTGTTGCCCTGGTCGTACCAAAAGGTCGTACATTTCCACATTTAGGGGATCATCGAAAAAACGTAGGCCAATGACTCTACCTCCAATTAAACCACAACATGTGTTAAATGACCAAGGATACAGAGTCGCTACAACTCTCATCCAGTGTGAATTTTCAGGTGCCATATTATGCCGATTTATCTTAAATTTAAAGAGCAAAGAATAAGATATGGAACGTAGTGCAAGATAAAAACTTACCTGACCACAATTATTAAAGGTTGCCTCATCAGAAAATATATTGGTTGCTAACAAATGGTTGTTTGGCCCATAGCCTAGTTATTAACTATGAGGCGGTGAGGGCAATCGGATTGTTCATGCGGCAGGCAGCATATTTAAAACAACTGGTTCCAAAATTCAGGTAACCGTGAAAAATGCGTCCAAAACTGGAAGATTGCATATTTCCGAAGAACCACAAATCCACGTCGTAGATACAATATTAACAACTTCGCAATAACCCACCAAGCTGGTAGCAGAAACAGTAGCGGTGTATCTAATTCTACAGTTAAAAAGATTCTAAAAAGAAACAAATTTTATGTATATAAAATAAAACTTGTGCATCAACTAGGGAAGGATGATACAAGTACAAGGATGCAGTTTTGAGAAATCACTTCGGAAAAAATTACTAGTAATACTATCTGTATAAAACTTTAATGATGAAAGCATATTTTTCTTAAATAGTAATCCAAATCATATTATCATTGTTTCTTTGTATTTGCATAACTTGCAAATACTGCACGTGCCATTATATTAAATTCAATTTTATTGCTTTTAATTATTTTTAAATAAATCATGAAATTAATTAATTCCAATCATATTTATTTTTTAATCAAATCTAAATTTACATGCTAGATATTTTAGATGACGGGAATTATTACAGATTTTAAAACACAGTTTTGACACTTTATATAGGATTACAAAATAAGCATCACTTTTTTCCTGTGAACGAACCTATCTGCCCTAAGATCATAACCTACGAATTTAAACTATTTATTTAATAATTTGTAATAGTGGCAGTGTTTTGTTAAAAGATTTTGATAATAAGTAGCCATGGGTTTTCCTTAAAATTATATGGGGAGAAGAAACTGAATTATTCTAAAATGAAAAATGACATATATTCAGTTTTCAACCAAGTTGACAGATTTGGACCCTATTGATTTAATATGTTATTCCAAACAGTTAAAGTTACAATTATAATCCAAAAAAAAATGAAGTAATGTCAAACGATACCAAAACGTTGATTTTTTGGATAAATAATTTATCTTTTGGTCTAACATTATTTGTCAACACTATAAAACGAAAATAGGTATATATATATATATATATATATATATATATATATATATATATACAAAATAATTTATTTATGTTATTCTTATAAACTTTCAAAATACTTAAAAAAATTTTCAAAAGTCAAAATGTTAACCTAATTTTATAACAATAAATCTTTATTTTCAGATGGTGTTCCTAACCTGACAGCAACTGTGGAAGATATGATTGCTCTCAATTGTATAATAGGAATGATATATATGGTATTATGTTTTGTAAATAATAGAAGGACAATTGTTAGGTTAATGGTGAGTATTTGGATATTAACACAGCTTGTGACTATTCTTATTTCTCTTTCCGGTATGATATCTTCTCTATTTCAAACATGTGCTTTATGTTATCCAAAATGATTTTATTTATTTTTTACTATTTATATGATTCATTTATTTGCACTAATTTATATCTTTATCTTTTTTATATAATAAAGTAGTGACTTCATATCTGGAAACAGAACATTTTTTTCTCAAGCGCTGGGAGGTATTTTGAAATATATCCATATTAATCTCATCTTCTATATATTTAAAAAACTCCAGCCAGATTTTTCAGCAAGTTTGTGAGAGAGTTGTACTGCATCAATTTACATGCATTTTTTTTAAATGATCGTCTGGTTACCGAGATCTTTCAACACTATTTTTTTATTGTTGTTTTTCTTTAATAATATTTCTGGAGGATGTGGTGATTGCGCCGCATATTCTTATAATTCCACTGGAAACTCATCGCGCCATCTAACGGAAAAGGTAGAACAAGGTCTGCCGGTCCAGCTAGGATTATTAAAATTACACAGAGTTCGAGTTTTTAATACTTGTGTCAGCGGGTTATTTACGGGTCCAGCAAAGATAGGAGGATGAAGAATATCTGAAGAAGCATGAAAGTTACACAAAAAATATTTGGATAAAAGGTTTAGGTACCAAGATAATGTATATTTTAAAAATATTTTTCACTATACGGGGTAGCTCAAAAAGATGTGGCGAACTAAACCTTTTTTTAATAGAACACCCTGTATATTAACTGTTTAAAAGGTTCGATCTAAGATGCTGATCATTTTGACATAAGAGTATTTGGTTTTAAAGTTATAGGTTTTGGAAATAATAAAAATTTTATAGAAACAAATCTACTATTGAAGCCTCTGTTAAAGCAACAAAAACAGTTAAAAAAAATGTTCCAATACAAGTTTTTGTCTACTAATAAGCTATCTTTTGAATATTTAGTAACACTTCTATGTCCTAAAGCTATACAGGGTGGTCAAAATTCGCAAATTTAAAATTTTAATAAGCCTTTCTTTTAGTATCATATTTTGTTCCCCTAAATTCAACTATTTTCCAGATATTTAAGTTTGAAAATTAAAAAACGAAATTTTAATATACTTTTTTAAATTTTAATAAACCGATAACTATATTTAAAACACCTTTTTGTAAGCAACAAAAAAAAATAAGATTTAGATTACAGCACTGTTAAGACGTTTGTAGTATTTGCGTCGTAATGGAGAGTAATTTTGCGGCAAAATATCCGGATGCAGTGAAAAAGCCAAGACCGTTTCAAAGAGTTATTGAAAGGTTTATTGAAACGGCATGCACCAAACAGAAAATGACAAATAAAATAGATACGAATAAAGAAAATGAGATGCCGTAAAATGTAGAAGAACCTTAATATAGCTGCCCCAAAATAATTTGTGAATGAAACTAGATCCAAAGCAAAAAAATTTAAAAATTCAAGAAAATTAGCTAATAATGATATAATTATTATATATTCAATTTTATAGCAAAATTTGAAAGTTTCTGTCAATTAAAATGTACCTTATTAACCAAGTGGATACTAAGAAAAACATAATTTTGTAGTAAACCACTACATTTATGAATTAATTATGAGTTAGGTTATTTGCATGCAAATGTACCAATAAAATCAGTATTTCCTAAAAAAATGTCCATTGTTTTTTAAAATTAGGGGTAACTCTATTAGAAAATTTAAATTTTTAATTTCCTTTTATGACGAAATTACCAGGGCTAAACAGATTAATAAAAACCTAATTTTAATAGTTATTTACCTAACAAGTGCGGAAAGGGGTACTTTTCCGCATGCGTCGGCAGTCAATGGCGGAAAAGACACTTTCAGCATGTGTTAGGTACAAAATTTTTCTTACGATCAATATAGTCCTCAGATAAACGTCAATTAGGTTTGAGTTTAATAATAATATACTGTAATTACAAAAATCGTTGAGCTTCTTACAAAAAAAAATAAATTGCACGTATATCACCCGATTGAGTGTTTTAGATAAGATATTCATTAATTTAACAAATCGCGCGGAAAAGTTATTTTCATTGCTAGTAGTCTTGACAAGTTACTTTTCCGCACGATTTTTTTTCGTTTTTCATTTCTTTTCCGCACGATCGTAGGAAATAGTTATTTTCCTAACAAGTGCGCAAAGTGATACTCTCCCGCATAAAAAAGCAGTTAGACCACCGGATAAGCTTTAAGTGCGGGAAAGACACTTTGCGCAAGTGTTAGGAACAATATTTTTTCTACGAGTGTTACAAACAATTTTACAAACTTTTTACCTATTTACATAGGTAGGTTGTAAGCCCGGTAAAACAATATTTCTTATACGTCACAAAATTGTAAAAAACCTTAAATAAATTAGAAAAACTTTTTATTTTATTTTTTTTTATATATTTTAACTTAAAACAGAAATAATATTACTTATTAATACTAACAATATTAATATTGAAAGTACAGTTTGTGATATGCTGCAAATTTAAAGCTGGTTTCTTGGGAAAGCTGATGAAGAAGGTTCGTTATCCGGTGTTAATGAATTAAATGGAACTTCAATGGTTTTTTCGCAAATTGACAAACTTGATATTTCAACTGAATGATTTTTTGCACTGCCACATAAAATATTGTTGCATATCTCTTTTTTGTATGTAGTTGAGTCGTTAATATATCCCTCCGCTACTGTTGATGACTTCCAGATTCCTAAAAGCTTTACATCGGTCCTTTTCCGGAATCGGCCAGCAAAGTTGCAGAGGAGCGACGAAAACTAGAGAGCAGGGTTGGGCAATTTTAGAAATGCCGCAATTTCTGAGAGCATCTTTCCGAAACTGTTAATCCCGACACACTGTGTTGTGCACTTCACTCTTTTAAAATTTATAAAAAACGTTGATGCGTTGTTGATGGTGGTCGTAAGGCTGTATATTTTCTATAAAATAGTAGATACTTTCGGTTCTGGTACGATTTAATACATCTCGATTTTTGAACTTTTTGAGTTTTATTAGGAAGCTTATCTCAAATTTACTACGTTTAAGTAAAAAAAAAAGCGTGGATGCTTTACAATTTTTCACAAAATAATACAAATTAAAATTGATTTGTCATCTGGCGCCTTAGTCATGAAATTCTATATGTTTTCTTTTGTAAAAAAATTTGCTTTCTTTGGTTGAGTTGCGACTATTTTTGTGCTTGCAGGCTGCAGAAGAGAGGAATTAGCAAAACTAACAATAGTTGACATTGAAGACAAGGGAAATTTAATTGTGGTCAAAATTCAGGATTCAAAAAATTACACTTCACGCTCTTTTGATATATCTGACGAAATAAACAATGGAAAGTATCTACTATTTTAAAGAAAATATACAGCCTTACGACCACCATCAACAACGCATCAACGTTTTTTTATGAATTTTAAAAGAGGAAAAAGCACAACAAATTGCCTAACCCTGAACTCTACACGAGGCATAGTTTTCGTCGCTCCTTTGCAAGTTTGCTAGCCGATTCCGGAAAACGACTTACCAATGTAAAGCGTTTAGGAGGCTACAAGTCATCAACAGTAAGCGGTTAACTCTGATCATTATTTTAATAAAAACGCCTCGTTATACCTCAACTAATAGAACCACATCAGGGTAAGAAATAGTTAATATTAAAGGAATAGTTTATATTAAAGAAATACAAACATAAATGAAAATAAAACATACTAAAACTTTACCTTTGGAACTGAATTAAATGTTTAAACATTCCCTCTTGTTGTTAAAGGCAGAACTGTAACCTTTTAATATAATTTTGTTGGACTGCCATTAAAGTTCCAGCTCTTACCTTTCTAAAAGCATCATTTATTCTATCCTTCATACCTTCGGCACTTATAGGAGCTATGTTATAGACCTCATCTTTGATGTAATCCCAGAGCCAAAAGTCAAGAGGTGTCAGGTCTGGGGATGTTGGGGGCCATGCTGTTGGTCCATCTCTTCAATTCTAATTTTCCTCGTTCCATTCTTTTAAAAAAATCTGTTACTGCTAGGTAAAAATGAGGAAGGGCTCCGTCATGTTGATACCAAAAGGTATGCCTTATCCAAACGTTAACATGTTGGATTAAATTTGGAAGTACTTGCGTAAAAATATTAGGTATGCTTCTCCAGTGAGAAGAAAAGAAAATGATATACCGACATGGTGGCAGTTTTCGTTTGTGTATTCCACATTTCCTGTTTGAATACATCTCTCCATAACCCTTTGAAACGCTTTTGGTCTTGGCTTTCTCACTGCATCTGTGTATCTTGCTCCATCTGGGTATCTTGCCCTCAAATATCTTTATTAGCAAGTAAGCAATTTTTGTTACTTTCTCCTAAGATATCATTATCACCATCTCCTGAACCGAGAAATAAGACATTTTTCATTTAAAAAATCCAAACATCTTGACAATAATTAATACAGAATGCTGAATTAAAATCGCAGTTGTTTTTTGACGTAAACATAAAAATCTTTTATATTCCTAGCCACACGTTAGATAATAGCATGATTGAGATTCAAGAAAAAATTATAATGAATGTTCCAATTAAGATAATGTTAAATGTTTAGCAACTGTGAGTAAAACAAACGTATATCAGTTTAACAAAACCCCAAAAAATAATTAAATAGCCGCAAATAGGTACTAAAATATTAAAATTCCGTAAGGAGCTAAGATTTAAAAATAAAATTCATTTTCAAACTTAAATACCTGGAAAACGGTTACATTTCGGGGAAGAAAATATGATACTAAAAGAAAGCTTATCAATAAGACTTTTTTTATAGTACGTAGATATACAAGGTGTTCCATTTGAAAAAATGTCGAAAATTTCAAATGTGTGAATTTTGACCCTGTATGTATGCATATATGTTGCTCAGCTCCAGCGCTAAAAAACTTGGTTGAAAACTGAATTTGTGTCAATTTTAATTTTAGAATAAAACTAAAAGTAACAATAATCTATAGTCAATGTGACTATATCTACATTAGGCCAGTAATCATGATTAGAACAAATATTACACAATTATTAAAAAGGAGTTTCATTTAGCGCTATGTCTCTTTCCACGCTAACGTGAACGAACTTTCTAAATGTTGGTTCACGCGAAACCACATGTTACGTTATTAACGTTCACGCTAACTAATTTAAGCTATTTATATGATTTTAGTCGAGAAGCTTGGTAGCGCAGTGGTATGGTTTTCGGCCCGTGTCGTATAGTTTTTGGATTCGAATCCCGACAAAAGCGAATTTTTTTTTTAGTTTTTTTTTAACAGAATTTATAATTAATAAAAATTTGGATTACTTATTCTCTTAGAGTTAGGTTAGGAATGGTTAGGTTTGTTGTAAAGAAAGCGCGCAGTAGCGCGCCAATCGAATTCCGAGTCTATGTTAAAACAAGGACTTCTTTTTTAACAAAATATATACTGTTAATTGAATTCTCCCGTTAGATTAGTACAAGTTTGTCAAAAAAACAGTCATTCACGCCTTTTTCTTATTTAACGTGAACCGAATTTCCGACGATTTGTTGACGCTAGCGTGGAAGGGCCATCAACGGCCTTCATTTAGACGTAAATTGAGAAATTCTCAAAATGCAGGGACTGTTAAAATAAGCTAAAAAGGTACATTTTTTTACTTTTGGCACTATATCTCCAAAACTATGCAATAATTCGTCAAAGTTGTTCAGCATTTTCCTTTATTTCATAACAAATAAAACGGCTGATTGCACAACTCGATGCCATAAATAGTTTCGAAGATATGGCGATTCAAATTTGGTTGAAAAATATAGATAAATGGCAATTTTTTTATTACTTGAGCAACCATTTTCGGTCTTTGGGCGAAAAAATTGTATAAAACATTATTGGACATCACTGAACTCTCTACGATAAATAGGACCGGAGATAGGAAGTCGTGGAATAAGTACCTCTGCGTATCAGTATTCGGAGTGATTAGTTATGTATGGTTTTTTATACCAGGGGTGCTTTATTTGAAATACAGAATCAAAATTTTCATTAAACGAGATTTAATTTTAAATGAAACTGCTTGTTTTCTATGCAAATTATTTCTTTTCCCTTTATCTGGAAAATGAAACATACAGGTTTTTCAGCCGTCTTATAACATTATAAATTATCCTCGATGTTAGTTGCTTTTCATTATAGTTTGCATTTATGCTTATAAAAAGTTTTTAAAAATCGGAAAAACATTCCACAATGGTCAGTATTTTGATTTATTGTTTACTATCATCAAAAATTGATAAATATGTAGCTGCATTTTAAGAACAAAAAAAAACAAAAAACGATAAATAAGTATATTTTAAGAAAAAACAACCGATTTAAAATAAGGTAAGGTAGTAACTTTTGTCGTGTGTTACATATAAAAACTATATTAGAACGGAAGAAAGGCGGGACCTTGTGGATAAGGAAAATACAGATTTTTAACTTATTGAAAACCGCTATAAGCTGTCCTATGTTTAATATTATTAATGTAGTGTATAAGCACGGCTTAATATAACACATATTAAGCTGTGGTTTAAGCTTTCTCCTATGGAAGTGAGAAGTATCTATGTATATAACTTAGTCACAATTATTTTGCATTACATTGTTTTATTGTAGTCTTCAAAATATATATTGTATACATATGTAAAAAACCGAGTAAAAACCACAGACACATCGCTAGACCCTACAAGATCGGCACGGAATTCTCTATTTAAAATTCGGCAAGTGATTGCCAAAATTGTATAATTTAACTGTTTGTAGGTTGCCATAAAGAACTTTGAAAAATATGGAAACTCTAGGAAAATAAAGGAAGTTGATGAGAGATCAAACCTTTTTAGCAAGGTATTCATGTTTTATGGCATTATGGGTAATTTTGTTTATATGTTGATGCCTCAGCTGAGCGTCAATAAATGTCATGATAATCGAACTATTAAAATGATAGATGATGGTGTGCCATGTGGCCTTGTAAGTGCTTCTGAAATTTTCAACTTAACCATTATAGAAATTAACTGCATTTGTTATTAATTAATGATGTATATTGTCTATATAAAGAAGACATACCAAAAATCCTTAGTCATAAAGATTATACAGAATACGACAAGCTACTGCGATCATAAGAAATAGATGGTCGAGTTTGGCTATGTCTAGATTTAAATGAAATAACTGGCTTAGCTTAGCTTAGGAGGGGGAGGGGAAACTCCTCTCAGACGCATCCCAAATTTGAATTAAAAATATACTTTAGGATACAAACACCATGTAATAAAATATACAACTGAAAGTTCTTTACGACGGAACGGTATTACGAAAATATATGTAGAGACGCCAAAAAACCCGTTTTTTTTGGCGCTTACGTTTATTTTAAAATATTCTGAATAAAGATCTGCGCTAAGTTTTAAACCTAATGAGTAATCTAATATAAACCTCCGCCACCTCAACAATGTTTCTAGCTAGCGTTAGTTTTAGTCGTGTGTGTTCATTGTTGTCAATCGCATTTTCATATCCCAGAACAAGTGATACCCGTGATTCTAAGTATCTAAATGAGTTTATTTAAGGGGGAACTGCACGCAGTAATATGGATCATTTGCAAGCCTTCCGCCGCTGCAATATTATGTTAAAACTATAAGAGATATGTATTAGCTTCAATATGATTTTAATAGGGAAATATGTATAGTTGGGCGCTAAAGGCGAATTTTTATGAAAAAATCAAATCTAGAGTTATAAAATAAAAGTAAATTTGTCCATTTTCGACCATTTTTTGACCACTTTTTGACGCACATGCCTTTGCATATAATTTTTTTTCCACAAAACGGCTCTTTACCGCCTTACATTGATTCTTTGTCTACGTAACTGCAAAATTTGAAATGGTAAATCGTACTCATGTCTTTGTATTTCTGGAGCGCGTGAACCCTTTTGAACCCATTTTTAACCGAAATGTAATTTAAATTACCTATACATAACACATTTTTTTGAGGTCGGACGTGCAGGAAGTTTTTTTTAATGAGTAGGTACCTTTTCATCTTATTTTCAACTCGACTAGACCTTCTCGCTGGTTTTTCACTTTTTGCGTGCAGTTCTCCCTTAATAGACTAAAGCAAAAAAATAGTTTTGGCCTTAAAAAACATTCTTTCTGAATAAAAGAAAAATAAGATTCTTGAATAAGTGAAATAAAATATTTTCAAAACATGTATGTATGCAAAAGTGTATTCAAAACCTATCTATAAAAATATTTTTCAAGTCCGTATGAGACATCCTGCTATTGCAAAAGATATGCTAGCCGATAATTTCCTTAGTTCCTAATAATTCCTATAAAGCCAATGCTTGTTGCGGTCTCAGACTGTTTGGGGGCAAGGATATGACATAATGACATGGGCGTTGGCTGTGGGAATACAGGGATTCTATGTTCCCGTATGATATCTAGGATGCTAAGTTGAAAGATAGGGATATAGTGTCATGGCGTGTCAGTCTTCGAAACTCGGCCCCGCCGTTCGGATGCTTCCCTGTTGTCTTTTGGCTTATTCGTATGGAGATTCGTCTTCTAATCGGAGTTGTTAACCGTCGTTTGTTGTCGTGGGTTTTGCTAGCTAGCTCTTCGAAACCCGCTTGAGATGTACCCGAACGTTGATGTAGATTTTCACGTCCCAGTTGCCTTGACGGGCATTTTCTTAAAGTCGGAAGTCATATATAAATTTCGGCAAAGTCCATTTCAACCATTGTTTTGGGGTTGAGGGTGCCAGTTGATTTAGTTCTTTTCTTCTGGGAGTATAGAGGGACTATGGCTCTTTCAAATGCCGTTGAAGTTTCGCTCGCCCCTCTTCTAGTGTAGGGGTGGTCATGTCTGATAGACTTACGGTCTAGCAGGTCTGAAATGTATGCATATCTCGACTTCTAGGGGGTTTCTCACCCTGAAAGTGCCCGTCAATTTCTCTTCAGTGTCATAGTAAAGAAGAAGGTATCCTCTGTCCGTAGGCATAATAGTTTAGAGCCCCCCCTCACCTGCATGTGGAGGCGGAAGCTCTTCAAATTTCAGCTCTAGAATTAGACTTCAGAAATCGTTGGGCATCATCTTCGCAGGGGTAAACCCAGTTAAGGATGCTTGTCGAACCGGGATTTCTTGATGTCGTTGCAAAGGAGAAGATACCTCATATCCAATACTCTCCACCCTCTCTTCGGTATAAAAGAGTACCAAAGTCTTGCACTTCTGATCGAATTATCGATTTCTTATATATATATATATATATATATATATATATATATATATATATATATATATCCTTTATATTTTTTTAATGACCGCCATTTTGTTCCGTCATAGCGAATTCCTACCATTCTATCCCTATATCATATTTAATTTTTTTGCAAAATTTGAAGTCATAATGAATGAATGAATAAGAATATTTTTTTTTAATTTTATTTGGCTACCATTTTGTTTCGCCATGTTGAATTTGTAACACAATTTTATCTCTTAAATACACTCATTGCACAAGAATTGCTTGCATTTAGAAATTAATTTAATAAGTAGTAAGATAAATTGAATAAGTAGTATTTACACTGATTTTTTTAAGACCGTCATTTTGTTCCGTTACGTTGAATTCGTACCAGTTTATCCGTACATCAAATTTGATATTTCTGCAAAATTTGAAGTCAATGAATAAGATTTTTTACGTTTCGGCATTTTGAAATAGTACCACAACTTTTCCATTTTATCTCTATTTCACACTTAAGATTTGCACAAATTTTGAAATTAATCTAATAAGTAATTTTTCAGGCAGATTTTTTTAAACATTTTATTGGACCTTCATTTTGTTTCACTATGTTGGATTTGTACTACAATATTATTAGTTCATTCCTATGTAACACTTGATTTTTGTGCAAAATTTGAGGGAAATTGAGTAATTAGTTTTTTAACATTTCATTACGCCGCCATTTCGTTCCGCCTGCGCCTGTCTGAATTTCTACCAAAATATTAACAGGTCATCCCCATATCACTCTTAATTTTTAACCAAAATTTGAAGTCAATCGGGTAAGTAGCTTTTCGCTGCTCCGCGAGCAGACAGACACGTTAAATGCAAGCAATGATTTTTTGGGAGTTGATTGAAACAATAAAAGAAATTCAAATTATATTGCTTAATTTAACGGATAAAAAAAATCATGGGACACACAAGAGAAAGTTGCGAAGATCTGTAAAATTCGGTTGATTCAATTGAACATTCTAAATGTCCTAGATACCAAAAAACACATTTCCTCTATTCCGACGGTCTGTCGGTCTGTCTATTTGTCTGTGTGTTCACGACATAGACAAAAACTACTTACTTGATTAAATTTGGTCAAATATTTATTGTCACAATGGTCACATGGGGATGACCTGGTAATATTTTGGTAAAAATCCAATAAGGCTAAAAAAAATTTGAAATGTTTCAAAATTATTATTAAAAAACTATTTAATCAATTTATCTTAAGCTTTGCCCAAAAATCAAATATTACGTAGGGATCAACCGTAAAATTTTGGTACGAATCCAAGATGGCAAAACAAGAAGACGACTTAATAAAATATTTAAAAATTTAAATATTTTAAAATATTTTGTGTAAGAATTAGGTGTAGTATAGAGATAAACTGATAAAATTGTGGTACGAATTCAAGATGGCGGAACAACATGGCGAAAAAACAATTTTTTTTTATTTGAAAAAAAAAGACTCGCTTCTAGGTTTTACATATCTTCATGTTTTAGCGTGACTAGATGCCAAAAGGTTTTCTGAATTCCGTCTGTCTGTCTGTTCGCGGAGTAGCGAAAAGCTACTTACCCGATTGACTTAAGAGTAAAATAGAGATAAAATGGAAACTTTGTGGTACTATTTCAAAATGGCGAAACAAAATTGCGGCCAAAAAATCGACGTAAAAAGTGTTTATTCATTGACTTCAAATTTTGCAGAAAAATCAAATGTGATGTACGGATAAACTGGTACGAATTCAACATAACGGAACAAAATGACCGTTTTAAAAAAATCAGTGTAAAAACTACTTATTCAATTTATGTTACTACTTATTAGATTAATTTCTAAGTGCAAGCAATTCTTGTGCAATAAGTATTAGTTACTAAGAGATAAAATGATAAAATTCTGTTACAAATTCAAGATGGCGAAACCAAATGGTAGCCAAACAAAATGTTGAAAAAACCAACGTAAAAAATATTCTTATTCAATGACTTCAAATTTTGCAGACAAATTAAATATGATAAAGGAATAAAATGGTAGGAATTCGCCATGACGGAAGAAAATGGCGGTCATAAAAAAATCAGTGTAAAAACTACTTATTCGATTTATTTTAAATTATGCCCGAAAATCAGTATAGGTAGAAACTGGTTAAATATTGGTACGAATCCAATATGGTGGAACAAATTGGCGCCCATTAAAAATTGGCTGCAACAGCCCCTGACATTGTTTAGGTTGCTGAAATCTCAGCCATTTAATACATTTATTTATTTTTTCTCTTTCAGCGATGTATTTAATGACTAAATATAGATTAATAAATGATAATTATTATCAAATATTTGAAGACAGCACATATGTGTTACTAAATTACTATGTGCGGAATTAAATTAGGCCACGCTTCAATATTTAATAAAAGAAAAAATGCATAACAAGGGTTGGTTCCGAGAGTAAAGTAAAGGAAACTTACCGATTTTTTAATTAGAACGCCTAATTTATTAAACCGAAATAAATTAATTAATATTAAAAATACAAAAATATTACATGCAAATGTTTAATTTCTTTCTCAGTGCTGCTAAATAAAATACTGCTAAATAAATAAAATACTTAAATGGTATTTTACAATTTTCCATCATATTATTATTCTATGTTTACAAAATATAGATTCTCTGTACTAACTATATTTTATTCTGTTTACTTTATTTTTGTTTTAGGTTGTTCGTAGCTTTTTTCCGTTTAAATTTGATTATTCGCCTGTTTTTGAAATAGTGTTTATTCATCAGATTTATACATGCACTATGGTTTCTATAGTAGTCTTGGTATTAACAATGCTACTATGTGGCTTTTTAATGCATATTGTTAATCAGCTCGAACATCTAAGGTATTATATAAAAGGACTACAAAAGAACTCTTTTGAGAAGTTTACCGAAAAGTTATTTTTTGTTATTCTATATCACATTGAAATTATCAAGTAAGTTTTTCTTAATTATTTTTTAGTTATATAGCCGGATATTCCTGATTTTTTTTTCTAAATATAAAGGTCATTATGCAATAATGTCATATATGTCATAAACAGTAATAACGCTGAACAATCTTTAGTATGAACATATATGACAACCCTTTAACTTGTTCCCTAGGGGGGTAGATAGAAATTGGAAAAAAATAGGTACGAATCCAATATAGTGGAACAAATTGGCGCCAAATATGACTAGGTGCGGAACTAAACTGGGTCACACTTCATTATTCAAATAAAACGAAATATGGGAAGTTCCGTGTAAACGAAATTTACCGATTTTTTTCTGAATGTGGCTCGGTAATTTTAATATAAAATTGCTATGTTCAAATATTTATATGAACGTTTTTCTATGTAGTAATAGATATTTATTATTTATAATATATAAAAAACAGGATTTCATAAAAATATATAGGGTGTCTGATGTAAGCCATACAAAAAAGTTTATATACTAAAATTTCTTAGTTTAATTTGAATGTTTAAATTATGTTATGTGTGTACAGGTTGTTTATCTTGCACTGACTTTCTTATTTTAAATAGGACATCCTGAAAATTGATATTAAACTTAGTTTTTATTCATAGAAATTTTGTTGACTGAGACTTCTAATACTATCATTTGATTTTACAAATAACTAATGCTCATTAGGTTTATGGAAAACAATACAAACTCGGATTAGTTTGTACTCAAGGAAAGGTAGTTTTCTGTGTATTGTAGTAAACAAAGGGTTTTTTTCATATTTATTTATTATTTGTAGAAGTGAAATTCACAAACTACAATTGCATAATCAAACATGAAAAGTCAGAAATTCGTATAATATTATTTGATAATATTTTACTGAATTAATAAATTTTGGTCTTGGAGGAGGCTGCTCTGGCTAACAGACTAGTTTTAAAGTTTCTTGGCGAATTTTAACTAAAGTTCTTATTATTAAAACTACATTGTGTGTAATAATTTAAAACACTCTAATAAACCAGTATATTTAACTTCTTACCGTTTAATTATCGAACTATCGATAATGTTCGATATGTCGATAACTATTGATACCGCTAATTATAGATAAATAGATACCTATCGATATATCGGCAATCCTCGATATATTGACAATTATCGATAATCTTCAAGATATTGATATCTATCGACATGTCGATAACTAAAATGTCATGATATGTGAGTTAGTATCGTCTAACGATATATAGTAATTACCACTGTTACCCTCCCTCTGGCATACGCCTCAGAAATTGAAATAAGACTGAAACGTTTGCCATATTTTAGATATGCTCAGAACACGGCTTCGGCATTTAGTACTATGTTATTGTTTTATATAACACTAACCTCAGTGGTACTTAGTGTTTTATGTTTTGAAGTCATCATGGTGGATGCGTTTGAAGATTCTGTAAGATTTGCATTACATTTACTTGGATGGTTGGTTATTTTACTTTCTGTTTGTTACAATGGCCAGCTTGTGATAGATCAGGTAAGTTAATAGTAGCTGCCATGAAAGAACCAGGAGAGTTTGTTAAAAGTATTGCCGGGAATTATAATGTTAGTGAGTTATAAATTTATTGATTTCTGTATCTATCTGTAAACTAGTTAAAATTTTGGTTTTTGGGAAATATTGGTTTTCTGCAGTTAGAAATTTATATTTTGATCAACTTATAGTAGTAGGTCGCCTTGAACAGGAAAAGAAAAATTCAGTTTATTTAAAAATAATGAATATCCAATATATATATTCTTAATTCAGTCACATTATTAATTTAAATATTTTATTTTGTAAGTTATATTATAATTAAGTAGTGGTGACTGTATGAGTAGTAATAGAGAAAACGTTTACTTTAGACAAAATGTCATATTTTCTCCACGAAAAGAAAAATCTATTTTAACAATATTGCAATTGCTGATTCCGATAAATCAGACCAAGCTCTTTTAGACCACTTCATCTGAATAACTTTTTGGAACCTAGAACTCAGAACTGCTAATGCATTATAAAAATAGAAACGTTGCTCGTTAAGGTTTTTTTGTCTTTTCTGTGTTTTTATTCTTCTCTTATTAATTCTAGGGAAATGCCCCTGTTGATTTCAATTTCACATAGAGAAAGACACAAAATTGTAAGCTATTTTTATCTTTCGCTTCCACTATGTAGAGTTAATAAATGACTATTTACTTTTTATAGAGTATTGAAGTTGCCAGAGACATCTATTCTCTTGACTGGTTTAATTATCCGACAGGAGTACAGAAAAAAATACAGACAATTATTATGCGATCTCAAAAGCCATTAGTTATGGATGCAGCAGGAATGGGTGTTATATCGTTACCTGCATTTTTAAAGGTACTTTATATAGATATATAACCTTAGTAAGTGTATACTTAAAAGTACTAATTTAAAAGTAACATATTTTTATGTTCTTTACAATATTAAGAACAATATTAGTTAATAAATAAGAAAATATTTTTGCATTTTGCTGGGTCGTTAAGTGTTACATTAAACTGTTAAAGGTTATATTTAGAGGATTTCTGCCCTTTCATTTTATAAGGTATCAGTTATTTAAAGCGCACATGTGTATAAAACAAGCTTTTTACAGCAGCAACCGTAAAACAAGGACAATTTTTTTGTTTTCTTTCTGTGCGCAAGTCTGTAAGCAATTGTCCGCTGATTTCTGTTAAAAACTTGTCATAACTGTCTCATTTTTTTGCAGAACGCTGAATAGTGAATTTTCGAACTTATTGAAATGTCGCGGACTACGAGGCGTTCTTCATCCTAATGTTTTATTGTATTAAATGTCGGTACTCACCCACGATTTCAGACTCAGGCGAAATTTGACAGACAACAATATTCCATAATAATAGCGATCATCCCAAAAAATTTCTTTTTCTACTATATAATAGTTCTTGCCTCGTTAATCTTTTTATACTTCTGTTTCAGTAATAATGCTACCGAAAATAACATCTTTCTAATTGCATTTAAATTATTCTACGACAGTGGGAAGTCTTTAAAACATTATTTATTTATTGCCAAAAAAATCAACGTTTTTTTATTATTTAGAGTTATTTAGTTTAAGCTTAAAGAACTTACTTAAAACACTTGTCACATGATAAATTAATTCCTTCGACACACCACACACACACACACACACACACACACACACACACACACACACACACACACACACACACACACACACACACACACACACACACACACACACGCGCACACACACACACACACGCACACACACCCACTTGTCAATATCTTCTCTACCGTTACAACCAGAGCTACAAGAACGGTTATCTACGTCGTTATCGATATTTTAATCACTAAATCTTTAAACTTTAATAAAAATATAAACATATTACGGTTTAGAAGGAGATCATTCGATCTGTAATAAACATTTTCAAATTGCTGTGTGTTATTTTTCTACTTTCCACAATGTATACCAATCACTATCAATTAAACCCAAAAACTTGGAAAGGATTATATATCATCATTATCATATTGACAAGAAAAGAGAATGCATTTACCAAATCCAGTGTGAGTATGGTGAATCGTACGCCCTCTTAGTATATGAGTCAAGGAGCATTTTAATCATAAAAGGGAGGGACATTGCAAAATACGTCTGGTGAAACCAACGCCGGATGCACTGTTCGGAAGTTAAAAGTTTGCATATGAAGCACTACTGGTGAAAATGAAAATTCATAGAAGCAATTTTTATCGATATTTTTCACGGTACAGGTAACCAGGTGGAGAAGGCGATTCGAGATAATCACCTTTCGAACTGTTATAGAAACAAAACAAAAATAAATGTAAGTCCGACAGGAATGTTCTGTATACTGAAGAGTGTGTCGGTATAAATATAAGCTAGTGTATTAATATTGTGGTTCGTTTGACTTTTATCTTCGATTTAGCCTGATATGCGGACTAGTATAGGCGCCAAAAGTACTCACACGCGAAATATGAGCACTGCATTGTATTAAATCAAAGCGATATACACAGCTCACGTATTTAGAAATATCGATAAATTATGAATTAATGTCTATAACAATATAAATGCGTGGACATATGTAAATAAAAGCCAAAAACAACAAATTAAATATCGAATACCAAAACACTAAAAAAACTTTGTTCCGCCGCCCTATCTTGAATTCGTACCAAAATTTTACCAGTTAATTCCTACATAATACTTGTTACCTCGTTCTCCAATTATCTTCAAAAGTCACATCAGAGTTTAAAGGGTGGGTCAAGTCAGCCGCCCACACTCAAAATTTTTAAGTAACTCTTCTGTCAAAATGTTGCATCAATTTTGCTCTATTTTGCACCACAAAATGTAAATTTTGCTCCAATGCTTATTAGAAATTAGAGCCAAATTTAAGTGAGAGTGGCCATGGCAATGTCCCTACTCCACCTTCGAAATGTTTATGTCATTAGAATTTTGCACCACCCCCTGGAAAGTGTCATCGAGCATGGGAGAAAGGAACATAGCCCCCTCCTCACTCATCCGATTTTCAATTTTTTATGTCATTGGATGTGGATAATTTTTTCAACATTTTGCTCCACGGTTTCCAAATTTTGCACCACGTCCGGGAAAGTTATCCGATTTTAAAGGTTTTTATTGCACTGGATTGAAATAATTTCACACCTTTTTGAAATTTTGCACCACCCACCGATTCATTTGTCGAGCAAGAGATAAAGAGATCTAGTCCCACCCACTAAACTAGTTTTTAAAATTCGTATGTTATTGAATTGAGATAATTTTGCACCATTTCCAATTTTTGACAGGGATCCAGCTCCCTTAATCAACCAGATTTCAATTTTTTTATGTCAATGGATTGAGATCAGTTTGCACCACCGTTTCGAAATTTTGCACTACACCTCATTGTACCACCATTAACAATTTTGTTCCATCCCCTGAAAAGCTTTATCAAAAATCGGAGAAAAAGACTGCGCCCTCCCACTCAACCGATTTTTTAAATTTTTATGTCATTGGATTGAGATGATTTTGCATAATTTTTGATCACCATTTCTGAATTTTGTATCATTCCCGAAAACGTATTACAGGACTAATGTTATTAAAATAAAAAAGTTTTCCATTTGTTAAGTAAAACTGAATATACCCAGTATAGTTTATTTAACATTTTTAAGAACCTAGTATAATAAAACAGTTACGAATTCATTATTATGCTTATGCGAACTCTTCATATATTTACGAATTAAACCACACGGTTTTTCAAATACTCTGAATACATTTAACCACCTTTGTAAATACTATGGTCAGTCAAATTATTAACTTAGGTTAAAATGCTTCCTCCAGCAGTTAACTAACTTTGTAGAAGAAAGAATATTTTTTTTCTAAAAATAATATATATATATATATATATATATATATATATATATATATATATATGCGGATTTTCTTCAAATAACACACTATTTTTCAGGAACAAACTTCTAGATGAACAAAGAAGTTTTATCTACAATCAGTTTTATTTGTGGCTTGTAATTAAACTTCTAATACATAATTAGTCAAAGGTTGGTTAATAACTCTCTGGTTAATCTTTCTCTAGGACTTTAACTCAATAACACTTTTACTTTTGCATAGCTTGTTTCCCGTACAATGGATGTCCCTTACGCCTTATGGTAAACTTTATTTTATATAATATATTACTACTTCTCTTGTAAAAGGGGAGTATTGTAATAGTGCCCTCCGAGATTTTTTCTTTATGTTTTAGGGTCCCTGCATGCCAGAAAACATGTTTTCTCAATTCCGTCGGTCTGTCGGTCGGTGTGTTCGCGGCATAGCTAAAAAACTGCTTACCAAATTGACTTCAAATTTTGGTTAAAAATTAACGGTCATATGGGGATAACCTGGTAAAAATTTAGTATGGCAAAACACTGTGGCCTAGTGAAATATTAAAGAAATTATTACAGAAAAACTGCTTAGCCAATTTATCTCAAATTTTGCACAAAAATTAAGTATTATGTAGGAATTAACCGGTAAAATTTTGATACGAATCCAAGGTAGCTGAACAAAATGGCGACTTAATAAAACATTTAAAAATTCAGCCTGAAAAAACTACTAGATTGATTTTGAATTGTGTGCAATAACTAATTGTGGTATAGAGATGAACTAATAAAACTGTGGTACTAATTCAAGATGGCGCCCAAATAAAATATTTGTAATCGTGAAAAAATTACCTTCTCAGATTTAACATATTTTCAGGTTTTAGCATCCTTAGATGCTAAAAATATGTTTTATCAATTTCGTCAGCCTGTCTAATGGTTTGTGTCTCTTTGTCTGTCAGTTCGCGACATAGTTTAGGAACTACTCATCAGATTGACAATTTTAGTCAAAAATTAAGAGTTATTTGGGGATGACCTGGTAATATTTTGGTAAAAGTCCAATATGCCGGAAAAAAATGGCGACCTAGTGAAACGTTATAAAAAAAATATTACCAAAGAAATTAATCATCCCATGTCCTCAAATTTTGCACAAAAATCAAGTGCTAAATAGGATTAAACTGGTAATAAGGGCATTGGGGATGGCCTGGTAATATTTTGGTAAAAACCCAGTATGGCGAAATAAAAGAGCGGCATAGTGAAATGTTAAGAAAATTATTACTAAAAAACCACTTATCCAATTTAACTCACATTTTGCATAAAATTCATGTAGGTAGGAGACACCTGGTAACCCTGGTAAAATATTTGTAATTGTGAAAAAAATCACCCTCTTAGGTTTCAAATATTTTCAGGTTTTAGTGGCCTTAGATAAATATTCAAAAAATATTTTTATCGATTCCGTCAGTTTGTCGGTCGGTCTGTCTGTCGGTCTATCAGTTCGTGGCATAGTTTAAAAACTACTCATCAGAATGACTGCAAATTTTAGTCAAAATTTAAGGGTCATATAGGGAAGCCCTGATAATATTTTGGTAAAAATCCAATGGGTCGAAACAAGTGAAACGTTAAAAATATTATTACTAAAAAAACTAATTATCCAATTTTCTCAAATTTTGCACAAAAATCATGTGTTACATAGGAATAAACTGGTAACATTTTGGTATGGATATAAAATAGCAAAACAAAATGGCAACCTAATAAAATATTTAAAAAATCAGCATGAAAAAACTACTCATTAGATTAATTTCAACTTTTGTGAAAGCATTAAATGTGATATAGAGATAAACTGGTAAAATTGAAATCAAGATGGCGGAACAAAATGATGTATACAGGACATTTAATTTAATAAAAATATTGACATCAATCAAAAGAATTGTTTTTCCCCATAACTTTTGAACTGCTTAAAACTTTTAGATACGGGTTTCACAGTACCATGTAATTTTTGATGGTGTTATGTATTTTAGAAAAATATTTAGGCAGCTGCCAAAAAAACGTCTAGTCTTCCTAACTTTTGAACAGCTTAATTTTTTTAATAAAATTTTCATAGTTAGATGTAACTTAACTTGTATAATGTTGGAAAATAGGCGTAGAGTGTTATTTAATCATAGATGTTAGCTTACGGTCTGCGTATAGATTGTTTCTATAGGGTAGACCGTTTAAAAAAAATCGATACATCATGTCGCCATTTACTATCCTAGTAGACTACAAAATGTCAGGTTAGAAAGAACAGATATGAAAGTTTCTTTGCTTTTGTCTTTTTTTTTTGAAAACCTTAACAATAATTGAATAATGAATAAAAATACACATCTAGACTATAACATTTTAAAGAGTTAAGATATATTTGGTCTGAAGTTTTTTTTAATTAACGTTTTGTGCCATTTTTATAAATAGTGTTTTAGTTATGTTATTTATATATCTTTTTTAGGTCTTAAGTTCAGCATATTCGTTTTTTACCCTGCTGCTGAAGTTTAAACAATAGTTGTATTGCAAAAGAAGTATACCGTTGGAAATAACATAACGACTTTTTTGTAGTTCGCTTAATAAAGGTTGCAATAATTACTCCACGATAGATTATAATAAGTATTAATAAAACATGTTAAATAGGTCTCGTTAAATTTTATTGCTTTTTCCTAATTTATTTTTTTCTGGATAAACAAATCAGTGCCAAAGCTTACATGAAATACTGGCTTTCGACAGTTTTTTTAAAACTTATGTTATTTTAGGATCCAAGAGAGGCAACTTTTAAATCGGTTTCTTGGTGTATATACAGAGGAGGTCTCAAAAAAGTGGATCTCGATTTATCGATTCATAAATTTATTTTCTACCAATTTTTCCTCAATATATAATACTGTCGGAAAAGTTTCATTTGTCACTAAATGATAACCCATTTCTTAACTTTTGACTTTTAAAATAGATAATTTTATGTACATATACGGGTTGAATTGAATTTCATATATAGTTATTATAATTATAACACTGGACAAATTATTTACTTGTGCTAAAAGATACCGTGCGAGAATGCTCAGAATTATGACTTATGTGTTATATTATTATTATAATATGAGCTCTTGAACTGGGGAAGCTTGATGTTTTGCACGTTAGGCAATCGCTGACCGTTTATAGGAAATAACATAGCAACGAAGGAAATACTCGGCGATGTGCCCTTGATGAACGGAAAATGTTTTTAGCAATTCTGAAACAAAGTTCAGAACTAGATTTATTTTTAATAAATCGTTGCTATTTTTTCGGTTCTCAAATTTAGGATCTCGGTCATAATGGGGGTTATTGTCTTGTGGGGGTTATTATCTTGTTCGGTTTCTAAAGAGAGAGCATTCATCGAACAATCAATGCTATCAATTAAATTTCGTAATTCGTCCAAACTATTTGACAAAAAGGGCGTTTTCTGTTTATTAATTTGCACACTTACTGGTTGTCCATATAAATACGAACTTATTTCTAAATCGGTATTTATTTTAACAGCCCACGTAATTGTAGGCCCAGGACTGAAGATACAGTCCTGAAGAGAGTCTTAGACATTTTTTCGTCAATCATAAACCACCCTTCCCTTAAACTAGATGTCTTAAACAAATTACAGAACCCTTCAAAAAAATCATAATTTGTGCGCTGTTTATGCTTTAACATTTCGCACTTGCTTTCGTCAATACCCTGCTGAAATCGAATTTTGTCTAGTTCCCTAAGCTTTTCTTCCCCGCTTTTTTGAGTCCTTCTGGGGGCCAAATAAAATCCTTGTTGAGAGTAAGTATTTCGGATTTGACGATTTTTTCAAATTTTAAACGAAGGTTATGCCTCATAGTACAGAATAAAAAAATAAAATTTGCGGATGAAGCAATTTTGACCCAGAAAAAAAATAAAAACTGACCAAATTTCCTACAATTTTCAAAACATTGCAATGCAAAAAAAACTCCCTAATATAGTATTAGAAATAAAACTTGCAGCGTTGCAAAATTGGCTTACATTTTTTGATTTATGATGTAAATATTTTCAAATGAACTCTACGTTGCCAGTGATGAGCTGTACTGTTTTTTTATGTTGTGGCTTTAATGACGATGCCTTCGGTGCCTAACCTGGTGCTAACCGGGTAACGAGTTACCTAACGTATGAAGATTTGCTGCCAGCGTAGCTGAAGAACAAACAACAGTCACTAGTCATCAGTGTTGCCATAGCCACAGCGATTTGATTAATGTAATAGATTGGTTAGTAAAAACGTAATTGATTTTCAAAAATACGAACAGATCAGAGTTTGCTTAAAAGTCATTTGTGCTAAAATCTAATTTTTTAATGTTGTGCTTATCTTTACTTACCCTAAAACTGGGAACAGGTAGAGCCGACAAAGTTTACCTGGCTTAACTTGGCTCCTAGATACAAGTTATATGCTAAATGGGTCTCGTTAAATTTTATTGTTCTGTACAGGTTTTTATGTTATAGCTTTAATGATGATGTCTTTTGCGCCTAACCTGATACTAATCCTTTACTGTTTCACCTTGTGCTCCTAATGACAGCGTTTCAACTATGCAACAAAATGTTATTAAAACCCAACAGTAATGAATTCTTCCCTGGCAAAATAAAATTAAATTTGGCAACATTGCTTCTTGAATTAGAAGAAATTGCTGATTAATCGTGAAATGACATTTGATAGTGAGAATTTTCTGTTTAAGAATTTTTTAGTTCAATAACGCCAACATATTTTGTTGATACAGTTTTCTGCATGCAATTTTAACACAATTAAAGTAACAGTAGAGGTTTAAAACCATATAGTGCCTTACAAAGTTATAAGTATTTGTTATGTTTTTTTCACAAAAAAGTGGTTCATCCGCAATTTTTTTTTGCTGAAATGTGTTAATTTCGAAGAAAGCTCTACAGTGAATCCAAAAAAGTGAGAAAATTAAAAATACCTAATCTCTACATGAGCCAAATCTTCTTTTTCAAAATGATACTCACACACTCGGCTGCTATCACTAAGATCGATAAATGGAACTTTGCCATTTTAATCGGCGTTCTTCAGTTTTCGGAAAACGTTTTCGCACTGTTGGACCGTTCGGGTTACCTTTACAACCGGGTACATAACATCTGTAAGGCATTTTGAAAGGATATAAAACACTTATAAACATGTCAAAAACCGATTATTTTCCCTAAATATAACAAAATTAATAATATCGAGGTTTATTGGCACGAACGTCCATTATCCCATTTAATACTGAAGAACAAACAACAGTCACTAGTCATCAGTGTTGCCATAGCCACAGTGATTTGATTAAAGTAATAGATTGGTTAGTAAAAACGTAATTGGTTTTCAAAAATACTAACAGATCATAGTTTGCTTAAAAGTCATTTGTGCTAAAATCTATTTTTTTAATGTTGTGCTTATTTTTACTTACCCTAAAACTGGGAACAGGTAGAGCCGACAAAGTTTACCTAGCTTAACTTGGCTCCTAGTTACAAGTTATATGCTAAATAATACATTCAAAATTTAAAAACAGTAGTGTCAAACAGAGATTAGCCAAAACCATAAAATTAAACAACGAGGCAATCGCGACAGTCCAAAAATGATAACCAATAGTGACAATAATCAATAACTAGGTATATTGTAGGATCAAACAAATACTTGTGGCTACGTTTATAATTGCATCTCTAAAATATATGTAGCTTTTGGCTTTTATATTAATTGATTTGGTCTATTAGGTAATAGAGTAATAGATCCTTCACAATAGTACTAAATAGATCTATTACAATTGTAATAGAACGGCAACCGCGACATTCAGATCTATGGTCCGACGTCACGGGGAGTACAGCACGAAGCAACGATGCAAGATCGAGTTTATTGTTTCACTTTATTTCATGGGGGATTCAGAATAATTATTATTCTTAATGTTAATTTTGACTCCAAAATAAAAATATAAAGTATATGAATGGGTGAGAACTATACCTTCGTTGAATACATGGGCGAGAAACAATATAGTACCTCCAAAGGACCTCGAGTTTTACGCCCGTTTAACGTTGCTTTCTGAATAGTCTGTAACGATTCGTAAGAAAAACTAGCATAAAGCAATAGCTTCAATGGAATACTGCTGTAAAAATATTTTAGCCATGAATTATTAATGAAGTTGAGGTATTTATAAACTTTTTACGAAAAAAAATTGTGTTTTCAAGTTTCTTAAAAAAAGAGTTTTGAGCTAATTTCACAACGTCGTTTGAACCTAACAGACTAAAACATGGCTGAAGACGAATGTGAACCGACAATTACCGATGTTAGACGAACGGAAAAGGTTGGACGTATGACTACGGAACGTGACGTCACTAGAAAATTTCATCTCAGCACTCTGGCCTTGTCTTGTAGGAAGTGTTGTTCAGAGCATCTTTGGTTCAGTGGCCGGATTTCCTCCGTGAATGCCAGGACGTGGGTCCGATCCCCATCTTTGGCTTTATACCACGGTCGTACCGAGCGGTATTGGCAAGTGCAAAATGATATACATCATGCGCCAACCCATCCACATCAGTTTGCGGACTGGATAGGCAAAGTTGGTGCAGCTACACACTTGTTTGTTAGTCGGTAGGTCACTTGATAAAGTCCAAAGGTTGTGCCATAACCCGAGAATTGGCAGCTCAAGGTACGGACCAGGGGTCAAAAGTGTATCAGAGACCCATGCTTCGGAACCCATATCAAGCTGTAGATCCTATTTAATTTGGCCTTGTCACGGAAAGGAGACGCTAATAGTTATTAAAAAAAAGGATTTCATAATGAATGTATTTCTCTTATCGTGTGCTTTTCAAAGCGATCCTCTTATATTTGCCTTTTCTAATGTAAAGTAGTGCTCAACGAAAGCTGCTAATAATTACCTAATGTATGAACTTAAATAGACAAAGCTCGATCCACCGTTTTGGATTACGGGAATAGCATATTCAGCCATTTAACTTTCCATTAAATTAAGCCATTATTACTTAGCCAGTTTGACAGCTAAGAGCAACATATTTGTACAAGTTAAAGACTGGCTGGCAGTGTGCATCTAGGTTTGCAACAGTTCTGTTTTATAAACACTGCTGTAGAATTGCTTTGATCCTATTTAAAAGCAGTCCTAGACTATTCTTTAGCTGTAATTTACAAGTCCATTCTATAACACCTCTACAGCGATATTTTTGGATCAGAGCTATTGCATACCTATTTTGAAGTCGACTTGAAACAGTTCTTTAGCTTTGTCTTATAAAACAAATCTCTATGTTATCATATATATAGAGACAAGATTGTTCGCTGGTAAACGGTGGTTGGTGAACCGACCCGTTCCGTCTACTTAGTACTTAGTGATTACTGATACTATGGCAAAAAAGTTTAACACTAACGAAACGGGTATTCGTTTCATTAGTGTTGGCAAAATATAAGAACAAAATTAAAACGTTGGCACTCTATAATAATCTTTAGGCGCGATGTTCGATTGAATCTACATGAACGTATATTTTTGTATTGTAGTGGATATTTTTAAGGATTTTTAATGAGTCGGCATACGGTTCGAAACTAAGTGTTGTTATACTTTTTTTTAAATATTTTATTTACTTACTTTTATTTTTTTTAGCTCTGGGTTGATATCAAAATGATAGACAATGTAGAAATGTAATTAAAAGAAATTTATCGGATTTCCATTGTCTTTATTAGTTATAAATTCACAACGTTTCAATTACCTAGTAATTCAAGTTATCTAAGCTACGATCTAATATACTTAATATACACATATGTAGCCAGGTGTAATGTTGATGAAAGCACTTGGGTGTTAAAATTAAGTAACTTGTTTCATGCAAGGTATGGCGTGGCCTCCAGGTACTGTCAACCTTAGGTCAATACCCGGGTGGATGAAAACGCCTTGAATTCTTGCCATAAAGGCAGCTTCAATCAATTTTAGTAGAATAATAATGTATCCTTTGGACCACGCCCCTCTTACGTCCCTGCCCCCTCACCCTGTGATGTCATTTGACCTTGAGGGGCACCTGTCCACTTGACCTTGGGTCCATTTGTCCTTGAATGTTTGAAGGTTTGCCCTCCTCTTACGTCCCTGCCCCTCGGCCTGTGACGTCATTTTGACCTTGAGGGTGCCCCGCCCACTTGACCTTGAGTTCATTTGACTTTGAAAATTTCGAGGTCAACTTGATGCCTCGCCCACTTGACCTTAGGTCCGTTTGACCTTGATATTTTGAAGGTCAAATTGTTTGACATTGAAATGACCTTGAAACTTTTTTGAAGGTCAAATTGTTTGACTTTGAAATGACCCTGAGATTTTGGGGGGAGGGTGTTATACGAAATAACCTTGATAATTTTTTGAATGTCTAATTGTTTGACCTTGAGACGTGTCTGGTTGGTGGGGGGTGCATTTTATACAAAGTTGGGTGCGGTGTGTATTCAGTATAGTGTAACGACTTGTGTCAGAAAGTTCTGTTTTCTAATATAATTATGAAATATATCTGTGAAGATTGTAGTACATCATTTTCGCGAAATAGGCGAAATAGTAGTATGCAACGTCATAAAAGGGAATCTTGTAGAGTACGATTTGGTAATCGAGACCAAAATAGAAGATGCAGAGTGGATCATAACCAGCCGCAGCCCTCAACATCTATTATGGGAACTTGTGTTTCATGCAATATACAAGTGCCAACGAACTTAATGACTCATGAAAGAACATTACAGCATCGCATTAGTTCATATCTACCATTGTCGGCTGGTGTTCAAGTTATCCAAGGTGCTTTCAGACGCAGAATAGCTACTTATAGGATAAGCAGCGTTAATGATCATGTTGATTATTCGCTATTTTTTAATGAAATTAAGGCGTAAGTGTTATGCTTGGTGAGCGAGATGTTGAGGGCCATATTGCAATAAAGGTCAATATGGTTGTAGTTGGTCGATATGTTTTACCATCACAGAACACATGGAACGACAAACCGTTCAATACATCGAATGAACTCCTTCAACAGTGCTTAATATTACAGGCACAGATTTTCCAGTTAAGTTAAGAGATATAGGAAAGTTCGAGCAAATGAATAAGATCTCGGTCAATGTGTATGGTGTTGAACTAACGTTCAAAAATAATAAATATATGTACGAAGTTGTAGGTCCATTGAGATATTCAGACCGAAAACTGCAAGTACATGTAAATTTGTTACTAATTCAACAAGATTGTGCTTTTAAAGATGATGGTGAACATAATTGTAATTCTGACTGCTTAAAAAGTCATTACTGCTGGATCAAAGACTTGTCTCGATTAGTTTCAAACCAAATTTGTAACAGAACTAGTAAAATCTATTTTTGCGATGGTTGTTTAATTTATTTCAGTTCACCAACATCTTGATACTACATTAAAAAAATGATTGTAACCACATATACACATTGACACCATCAAATGCTCAAAAAGTAGATAAGTTTGGAAAGACTGTAGCGGAAAATATAATAAAATTTGAGAATATCGAAAAGCAAATGAAAGTTCCTTTGTTGTATATGCAGATTTTGAATCTGTTTTAAAACCAATGGATAATACAGAACCAAACCCCCAAAATTCGTACACGACAAAAAGCGTTAAACATGAGCCATATTCTTTCGCTTACTTAATAAAATGTTCTTTTGACGATTCTATTTCTAAATTTGAGCTGTACTTCCCTATCGAAAGGGATCTAAGGCATTTTTATAATACTTATTTGAAAGATATTGTACCAATGAATCGATTAACAGCTGAAGAGTTAAAAGATTTCAAAGATGCTAAAGTATGTGGTATATGTGAACGGTCTTTCAATGAGAATGATGTGAAAGTAAAGGATCATTGCCACATAACAGGACAAAAAAAGATTTGGTGCTGCACATTCCATCTGTAATTTAAATTATAAAATCCCCAATTTTATCCCCATTGTATTTCATAATTTAAGTGTTTACTGTTACATGTTCATCAAAGAATCGTGTCGTCATAGGGATAATATTGACGTAATAGCACAAAGCAAAGAAAAGTACATATAATTCACAAAAAGCGTTTATGTGCATGATTATGTTGATAAAACCGATGGTGTGACAAAAAGAAGGGTTGTTGATAGTTTTAGATTTTTGTCGGCATCATTGGAGAATTTGGGTGCTGGTTTAGAGATTGATCAGTTCAAAGAGATACGAAAACATTTCCCCCGTGTCGAATAGTTTAATTTAATGCGAAAGAAGGGAATTTTTCCGTACAGTTTTATGGATTGTATGGAGAAAATGAATTGCCCCACGCTTCTAACAAAAGATCAATTTTACGATAACTTAAAGAAAGAGCATATTAGCGATGAAGACTGTGAGAGAGCGATGGAAGTGTGGCGAGTGTTTGCATGTAGAAATTTGGGGGAATATTCAGATTTGTATTTGAAGTCCGATGTTCTCTTATTATGTGATGTTTTCGAGCAATTTCAAGATACTTGCTTAAATATTTATAAATTAGATGCGGCACAGCACTATAGCCTTCCAAGTTTGTCTTTTGATTGTATGTTGAGCATGACCAAGGTAGAGTTAGAATTGGTGACAGATATTGATATGGTTAACTTTTTCAAAAAGGGTATTCTCGGTGGAATAAGTCAGTGTTCGGAGAGGAAGCATATTGCCAATAATAAATTTTTGTCAAACTATGATCCTACTAAACCACCTTCTTTTATCACTTATTTAGACGCAACTAATTTGTACGGTCATAGTATGTCACAACCATTACCATATAATGGATTTTACAGATTTAAATATTATGGACATAGAAGACGATAGCGCACAAGTTTATGTTTCGGAAGTAGATGTGTATTATCCTGAAGAGTTACATGATGCACATGCAGACCTTCCTTTTTTAGTTGAAAATATTAAACCACCAACGGGAACGGCAAAAATGCCAAAGTTAGTACTAAATCTCAACCATAAAATGAAGTACATTGTGCATTATAGAACTTTGAAACAAGCTATTCAAAATGGCTTAATAGTAATGCAAACGCATAGAATTTTAAAATTTAATCAGTCGGCGTGGTTAAAAATTTATATTGATTTTAACACAGAATTACGAGATAAAGCCAAAAATAAGTTCTAAAAAGATCTTTTTAAATTATGTAATAATGCTGTTTTTGGCAAAACCATGGAAAATGTAGAAAATCGAAAAGATATCAAATTAGTTACTCAGTGGGAGAATTCAATGGGGAAAGTGGGTGCTAGAGCATTAATTGTTCGGCCCAATTTTAAAAGTTTTCATTATTTACTGAAAACTTTGTAGCTATTCATATGGGTAAAGTTAAAATAGTTTATAACAGACCAATATATATTGGATTTTCTATATTGGACATGTCAAAAACTTTTAATAAAATTTTACAATTTTATTAAAAAAAAATTTGGTAGTGATGGTTCTTTACTGTACACCGATACAGATTCTTTAATATTAAAAATATTTACCGATAACTTTTACAAGACAATTACAGAAAACCCAGAAAAATTTGACAAATCCAATTATTCTGAATTCTTGGGGAAAATGAAAGATGAGTTCCCCGGTGATCCGATAGTAAGCTTTTACGGGACCGGGGAAATAGTAAATAAAGTGGCATTATCTATGAACGATGATAAACGCTATATAATTCCCATCAACCAAAACTCTGACTTGGGGTTATAAAGATATGGATTTTTATCAAACAGATCCGGATATTAGATTAGAATGTTTAGTGAAAATGTGTGATGAATTGCAAGCTGATGATCTTGATATGCAATTCTATCAGACTGATCTAGATATTAGATTAGAATGTTTGGTTAAAATGTGTGAGGAATTGATATCTGATAATGATGCTGATATGCAGTAACTTTTTTATGTGTATTTTCACTTTAAAACAATAGTATGTATTTGTTAAAAGCAAGTAGAATTGAAAATTGTTGTTTTTTTCATTTGTAGTAATTGAAAATTGTTGTAACTTAGAGTTGTAAATAAAATCTTGTTAGAAATTAAAAATTGATGTTTAATTTTTATATTTAAATAAAAGCAGATTTAAAATAAAAGGTAACTAAATTATAAAAGAATTGAAAAAGAAAATAAAGAGCTTCCGGTTGGACTAAGTCCTTAACGGGGCTGCCAGTCGTGAACTGAGCTTTTTGTCGCACCCCATTCACTTTTTTAAGGGAAAAAAGGAAATTTCAAACCATAAACCCATGAAACAAATAACAAAATTGAATTATAGAAAGAAATTATTGACCCTCTTTCTCGAGTCGTCTTTTTGAGTGATTGCACTGGATGCAAACGTCAATATGTACAAACATGTACAATTTACGCTTGCATCCAGCACATTTCAGTACTTTATTTACAAATCCCATAGGCACTTGATCACGCCTATGGAATCGAGTACATTTTGGGGCATTCACTCCCATTCGAGCGTAACACTCTTCGCAAACGAGTGCCCCAATATCGACATAATTAATGTACCTGCAGTAGGTACCATTCGATTCATTGCTCGAAAACCGAAAAGTGGCTCGAGTAGCATCCACCTCAAAAGCATCAGAGCCAAGATTTTCGTCCGCAACTATACCCTCATGAGACATGTTGATGGTATTTGTTACAAGCGAAGATATCGGCCATGTATTAGCAGTATTTATACAGTAGGGTGGTTAGTAATTGGGGTGGAGTGGATGACAAGAATGGATGTGCGTTAATTTGTGAAAAAAATGGTATGCGCATGACGGAATACATAATAAGATGCAAAGAGTATATATAAAGGCAGACGTTTAAGATTTCTGTTATACTCAAACAGTGAACGAAAGGAACATGTCTTCTAACTCTTCGGTATTTAGTATAGAGACAGTTCGGGTAAATAACCGAACAGATTCACCTGTTTGATTCCGATGAGGAATCCTTTGAAATGGGCCAAAGATGGCCAGAAAATGAAAACTCGTCGGACGAAGAGAGTGATGAAGACGAGTCTGCGGAAGCAAATCTGCCTGACTCGTCAAGTTGGTGGAGTCCTCCATTACCACGTAGAGACTTTAGCGGGCCAGCAGATAGTAGTTGGTGGGTAGTTCCGGATGTCCTGGATAATACTCCGGAAGGGAATGCAGACTCTATTTCGTAATTGTATAGAGAGTATAAAAATATGTCTTGGGCCAATAAGATGTATACACCCAGCCCCCACGTCCCCTGAACCATGCAAAAACTTTACGGAAGCAAATAATCTTTAAGATTTATTCAATATTTTGGGGGAGACAATTTTTTCAAAAGTTATATTTAAAATTTAAATGAAATAATTTTTTTTTGTAATAGAATTTTAATAAAATATTTTTAAAATCCAGAATGACTTTTTTAAAAAGCTTCCAGTTGGGATTATTTTTTCGTGAATTAAGCTATAAAATAATTCCTTAACGGGGCTGCCAGTCGTGAATTGAGCTCTTTGTCACACCCTATTCGCTTTTGTAAGGGAAAAAGGAAATTTGCAACCATAAACCCACATTATTTATAAAATCATTCTTCAAGTTGTACACCATACAAACGATATTTTAGCATTAGGCGACACTTGTCTATATCGTCTATAATAAAGCCAAGGTTGCCTTTAAAAATTGGTAAAACAGTGAATCATACTTTGATGACAAATATTCACAAACCAACAATACAATTCTGTTGTTGAGTTATAGGGATCACTTGAGTTAGCAAGTTCCCCCCTACATAACTCGTGGTATGCTTGAAATGTCTCTCTAATGATGCATACGTCACACATCTTATATGTTGTAAGCGTCTATTGAGAATGAAATGGTGGACCAAGATATGCGTAACTTTTATATACAAATCCGAAATTAGCTGTACGCATGACTGGGAGTGGGGTGTTTCGAGTAGTAGGGGGTGTTGGGAATGGAAGGGGTTGTGTGTAATGTATTAAACGATTCGAACTCGATGTGGGAAAGCAGTTCTTCGATAACGTCTAACGTTGAAGATATTCTAACAAAGTGTTTTAAGTTTTTTATTTATTAAAATATTTAAGATGGCATCTCTACCAAGCAGTACATCAACCCAATAGGTTATCAATGCCCTGACGAGTGGCGCCAACTTTAGCATCAGCACGACGGTGGACGAATATGATTTCGATGACACCATCGATCTACTTCTTCGGAATTTCGAAGAATCTACATCTGCTGCAACAACTGCAGCCACAAGGACGATAGCCTCAACAGCAGGGACCACATCAACAACAACTCAACATGTGGGAACGAAAAAGTTGTGGTGCTGCAGAATATAAAGCTCCCTGCATTAAAACCGAGGAAGTCCAAATTGAAGCTGATGTTGGCGGGTGCAATTCCCTACCCAAAAGGATGAGGTCTAGCCAATGTGCAAATCCATTGAGATCCGAACCAGAGCTCCCAAGTCGACTGTTAATACAAGTGTCACTGAAGTGACACAGTCCGAGGCAGCCGCAGAACCAGGATCGTCGTCTCCACCACCGCTGTGGCTGAACGAATTAAGCGATAATGAACAAGGTGCCATTCTGCAAATTTTGAAATTAAAAAAGAGTTTGACCAATGAGTTGGAGCAGTATGACACGCAAATATCGTTGGTGGAGACAGATCTCCTGGTTATGAAGATGCGTGCAGAAGCCTGCGTAAAAAGCTGAGTTACATCAGTAATTTTAGTGCAAATATATAGTGTCCATATTCAGTGTAAGTTTTAAGTAATATTAGGTTTAAATATGTAGAAATCAATTGTAAATATAAATTTAATTTTAAATAATTGTATGTATTTATTGTATATTGTAATATATTTCAAATATTTTATTATTTATTAAAAAATGTGATAAGAAAAATTTATGTATTTAATTAGACCCTCACACAATGGGATTAATTTGACGTTTCGCCTATCATAGTATGCTTTCTCAAAAATTGCTCATTCTTTTTTTTTGTGGTATATAAGGCTTTCCTTTCCTATCTACAATTAACTTAAAAAACACTTAGTGGTCTAATTATAAAAAGACATTTACAACTTTTCTAAAACGAATTTAACATTTTATACTATTTACAAATAATTATTACAAAATTAATAAAATAAGGTTACATACCTTGAAAAATGCATGTTGATTATTTATTTATATTTGAATGATAGGTAGCAAGCTAGTGGTTTGCCAGGCAACTCATAGCACAGTTTTAGGTAAAAAGGTGTTCCTAACCCCTACCTATTATCCCGATTATCAAATAACGAGGTTTTTCTTGACTTGTGCTTGTTCTTAGAAAGATCCTACATGCGATAAGCCATTCGGATATTTGCATTACTACCACCCTTATTAATATGTGACAATATTTTCAGCTTCTGCTTATTCTCGGGAATAATGTGACGAATTCTCCACTCCACTATCAATATTAATATCGGCTTCCACTTCTCCGATATAACAGATGATAAAAGTGCGAGCAATTATTATAATCAATTCCTGTATAGATGTATTTGTTGTAATATTTTTTCTAAACTAAAGTTATTGTTTGGAAATATATTTTTAAATAGTCTGATCTTGTACCTTTCTAAAATAAATTAAATAATAATAAAGCGTACTGCAGTATTGTAAATGTTTGTGGTTTGTAAAAAAAAGAAGAAGATAAAACTAGAAACCTTTTCGTTTGCACACCACTGTAGGGTTAAAATGTTGGTGGTTTGTAAAAAACGGAAGATAGAGTTTGCAATCTATATTAGTGGGCTGAACATAGTCCTTCTAGCTGTGTTCTGTGTGTTCCAACCAGTACTAAATGAACACTCCAATCATGTTTATACTTAGACTCATTTTTTCGACTCGTTTCCTCACCTCTACGCTCAAACCACTGGTAAGTGAACATTCCAATTATGTTTACAGTCAGGCTCGTTTCCTCACCACTACGCTCAAAGTATTTTGTCGTCCTGAAAAAAATGGATTTTTGCATTGAAGCAGGGGAGGTAGGTGGCGGGTGTATACGCCTTACTGTTCTAAGAACCGGACCAGTTCGTTGAAAACGTCAGGTTTCCCAGGAAGGACACGCTCGGCGATGTTCTCTAAGAGGTCGTCGAGAGCATCCCGTTGCTCTGCTCGACGACGTCGAGCCTCCAGGACTGACCTAGGAGCTGATCTAGGTCTAGCGTATGACCTAGTCCTGGGGGCTGCACGTGCAGCTATGTAGACTGGACGTTCAACTGGCAAGTCATCATCATCATCGACTGTTAAGGCGGCGGCGGCCCCAAGTCGTCACACGCCTTACTACCCGCTTGGCTTATGCCATTCAAATTAAAAAAGGTGTGCGTAGTATAAACCTTCCACATAAAACTTCCCCTCTGATGCTATAGGGAGTGATATAGTGCGGGTCACGAAAGAAAACCGGTCGGAGTCAATCGGTTTAGGAAGATCGGCCAAGAAATCTCATTAAACCAGTGGTGTCCCGTCGTTCTTTAAAAAATATGGCACTCCTGAATGAACCTTTATCTATATTTGTCTGTTTTCTTTCATGTACCGCGTGATTTTTCTTGATCGATTTACCTATAAATATATTTTTTCTTGTGTTCTATCATTAACGGTTCCCGGGCTACTGCCTACGTACACTATTATTGGACCACCCAGTATAGTGATACACGATTTAAAATTCCAAATTTTACAAGGGCAGCCAGCATCAGATCCAGTGAACGAGATTTATCAAAATTTTAATCTATGCAGTTCGACTTTGGGCTACTCGGGTATGCCAAAAGTGGTCGTCTGTCTCCGTTTGTCATATTATTTCATACAGGGGCCGTCATTGTAAAGTACTATACAGGATTATACAGGCAGCCTTCAAGGTGTATAATCGAGGTTACGTAAAAGACCGTCAATTTTATACTTTTTTCTCTAGGCTTGTTGGCTGATATTACTTCATATAGTTGATATTTTCTCCATGTTGGATCACATACAAGATTGTTCGATTTAAGCCACGATATCATATGAGCTTTTGTAGAGTATTTAGTTGGCACTTTATCTTATACGTGAGAATGATACGACGCATTATCCATAACCACGGCTGATTTGGAGGAATGTTAGATAGAAACTTCTCGAGCAACCACTTTTCAAAATTACCTCTATTCATCTGTACATGATAGTCTCCAGTTGTTAGTCCCGAGCGAAAAACTAAAGCAGCACCTGGAACAAATCTGGCTTCTGAACCAGCATGAAATAAAGCGACTACTAGAGCGGATTCCCTGAACAACACCTGTAACACTTTCACTTTGCCAGCATTTGTTCACTGTCATATCATTATCTACCCATATTTCGTCTAGATACACAATATTGCGTCCTTCTTGCCTATATTGCCTTACAGTTGATAGATATTTCACCCGCCCGTGAAAAATATTTGGTCTTTCAATGAGCAATTTTCGTTTATTTTGGCACTTGCGCCAAACAAAACCATTTGATCGTAAAAGCCGATTTAAGGTTTTATACCTGTACGGAAAATCTATTTTGTTCTTTACAGCACGAAGTAGCGGTTTGCTGGTCGGAACCATCTTCAAGTTTACATAAAAATGTTCTATTGTTCGTCGAATTACTTGAAAATCATTATCGTCAATTTTATCTTGGTTTGATAATCGGGGTCTTTTTTTACCAGGAGATTTTAAAGGTGAAGTAGAACATGAGCGATCATTATGTTCTCTTTGAATTTTTCTTACACTATTTTCAGAAACGCCAGTGTAAAATGCAGCGCGTTCTGTTCGATTTTGAATTGGAATAGTCAAGCTATTATTTTCAGCTTTTCTACTACAGGCCCCTATAACGCTCGCAATAACTACACGTGCAACGCTTCGAATTGTTTTTCCTCTTTTGCTCGCCATCGTTACTTCGAAATAATAATTCAAATTCAACGCAACGCATTTATATAGAAATGAAAACAATTGCTCGAAATGTATAGGCGCCACTGGAAATAGTTTGAACCTTCTAGCGGCAAGTGCATGGAGACTCTAGGCACATCCCAATTAAAGTCTGCCTCATTTTATATCGTCTTGGCTTTTGGCGGACCCAACCGCAATAAACTGTTTACCAGCTTCTTATCTTTATTTTCTTGTCCTTACCTATTGTTAGTGGGTAAACCCATCAATAAATAATTTATTCATATTTGAGGGACCAGACAAATGCGGGCCAAGTAAATGTCGATTACGTGTCGCCTGATGTTAGTATAGCAGTGTTGACTGAACCGTTTTACCGTGCGTTTCGAAAAAGCTTCTTACGAGTATATCATTGATTTTTCCGTTATGTCTCATCGAAATCACTTGACATTAAATGCAAAACAAATTGTGAAAAATGTGAATGAATGTTTAATAAATAGAGGATTCATTAAACAAGAAGCTTTAAAAGAAACCTGCCTACTTACAAAAACACCAGTATCCTCGATAAAGGATATTGTTAATAGTGAAATATTGCATAAGAAAAAAACGTAGTGATTTTCAATCGCACCGTCTGGACAATATTGAACCAGATATAATAAGAAGGAAAATATATTCTCTTTATCAAAGCCAGATTGTCCCTACTTTGGATAAACTGAAAAAGAAGTTAGAAGAAGATGAAACAATTAGCCGTGCCACCCTACATAGAGTTATTTGTAAAATGGAATTTAAATACCGCAAAATAGACAAAAAACAAGTGGTAATGGAATCGCACAGATTGCGCACTTGGAGATTTAATTACCTTCAGGATACTAAAAAGTATAGATCCGAAAATAGATGTATAATTTACCTAGATGAAACTTGGTTTGATACACAGGATACAGTATCCAAAGGATGGGTTGATTCCATCCAGTTACAAGAAAGGGCAACTTTGGGAAGTGCTAAAATCATATGATATAAAAAACAATATGTATGTGATAGTTAAGCTGAACAGATGGGGCATACTGTTTTACGGCTTCCTCTGTATCATCATATATTTAACCCCATAGAACATTTGTGGCACCAAATCAAATCAAATGTGAGAGCAGAAAATGTTACTCCTACTCTAAGTCCCAGTGTCATAAATTGTATTAAAAATGTTATTAATAATGTATCTGTTCAGAGTTGGAAAAATTCCGTGCAGCACATTATAAAAGTTGAAGATTCGTACATGTGCGTAGAAAATAATATAGAGCCCATTATAATTAATTTTAATGATGACTCTGAGAGTGAAACAGAATTAAATTTAGAATAAAAGCTATACTTATGTGTAAAGTAATTATTGATAATTTGAATATATTTACTGTCATCGTATTTTCTATTAATAGTAATCTGATTTTAAGAGTATACATATTTTACCTAAATAAACATAATATAATATTTAATCTTTGTATTTTTAAAACACCTTAAAAGGCCGCCCCTGATGGTCTGCCCCACAATACCTACTAGTCAGGTAATTTATTGCCGTCGGCAGGTAACTTCGATAATTGCCGTCGAAAGCCAATACGATATACATTGAGACAGACTTTACAAGTGGACCAGTGCGAAGTTTACTAAATCCTCGATTAATTTTCCGGACCGCTTAGCTGGCGCACTTTATAGGTGAAGCGGCAATTTATTACAACAAATAAAATAACATAAAATTTATTTCCGTACACAAATTTTACTTTTCCGCTTGCTTAAGACTATATTATATTTTATTTATATTATTTATTTAAAGGACCGCCCGGTTTTCTTTCGTGTCCTGCACTTTAATAGCCACTTGTTTGGTTGACCTCATTGTGGTGAATGATACTGAGGTACCTGGGAGTCCTCTTCTTGGAACTTCTGTTGGCCATATGAGCTACTTAAGGATTTTTGCAAGTAAGATCTAGCTTCTGAGGAGCACGGAGACTCAGAAGTTTCGATTTATCTGCATCCAACCTCAAGCAGTTTTTAACGCAGAAGTCCGTGTCTTTGTCTTCTGTGTCTTGTTCTATTGTTGTAGTTTGGAGCTAGTGGATCATAGTTCACCAGGTTCTCGTAGATTTTCGTTATGGTGGTTTTCGGCTGCTTTGAAGGCTCGGGTAGCTTTTTGTTGCATGAAATCTTCAATTTGTGTCCAATGAAAATCTCTCTGCAAGTCCTCGTTCCTGATGAACCACGGGGCATCTGCTGCCATCCTTATCAGTTTATTTTCTGTCCTCTTGATCTTCAAAAGATTTGTTTTTGACGCATAGTCATAAGCTGTGGAGCCGTATGTTAGTTGGCTCCTTGCTACTGTTTTGATCATTAGCATCTTTGTCCTGATTCCCATTTCGCTCTTTCGGCAAAGCAATGGATAAAGTTTATTTATTGCCTGCCTAGCTTTGGTTCTCGCTGCGTTGATATGCTTGGTCCAAGTCAGTCGTTTGTCCATGGTCATACCTAGGTACTTGACCTTGTTGGACCAGGGAATCTCTAGTTCTCCAACTCGGATTCTGGCTCTGGCAGTCAGTCTCCTTCGTTGGAAAAGTATGGCCTGGGTTTTCTGGGGGTTGATCTTGACTTTCCACTTAATGCACCAGTCATTAAGGTCATTTATGTCCTCTTGCAGTCGCCTTCCCAAGATACGGGTGCTTCTGCTTTTGTGTAGGATGGCGGTGTAGTCTGCGTAGAGCGCTGTTATGCCCTCGTCTCCTATTGGGACATCGTGGGAGGAGATGGAGTACAGTATGGGTCCCAGTACCGACCCCTGTGGAACTCCTGCTATCAGTCCTCTTTGTTCAGATTGGGTGTCATTCACTTTGACGGAGAATGTCCTGTCTCTTAGATAGCTGCAAATTAGTTTAATGCTTCTTCTCTCGTATCCGGCCACTGACATTTTGTACACCAGTCCTTGGTGCCACATCCTGTCGAAGGCCCTCTCGATGTCTAGGAAGACTGCTCCTGTGGCTTCTCTGTTGTTGAATCCTTTCGTGGTGTATTCTGTAGCTCTGAGGACTTGTTGTTCAGATAAGTGCCCTGCCCTGAAGGCGAATTGCTCATCAGGGATGGCATCTAGCTCTTTGGTCTCGTCTTTAAGTCTTCTGGCTATGACTCGCTCCGCTACTTTGCCTAGTGCAGGGAGTAGACTTATGGGCCCGTAGTTTTGAGGTTGGGTACGGTCCTTGCCTGGTTTTTCCAGGAGAATGACCTCCGCCTTATTCCACATGCTAGGGAAGTGTCATGTCCTTATTACAGTGTTGATGATGCTGGCCATCGCACTGTAACCTTTCCTTGGGAAGTACTTCAACATCTTGTTGGTAATGCCGTCGGCTCCAGGAGCTTTTTTTACTTTTAACCTCTTTATTATGTCTCTGACTTCTCCAGGGGAGACAGGAGTTGGGTTGTGATGAAGAAGAACCTGTGCAGCTAGATCCCTTACTATCTCGTTGACCTCTTCTATATGCTCGTCGTCTTCGTTGGGGTGATGGTTTAGCTGACCCTGTTGAACAATGGCGTCAGAAAGAATCTCGGCTTTGTCTTGATCTGTGTAAACAGGGCCGTTTACACCTTAAAGAGGCGGTATGGGTCGTTTTTCGGACCTTAGGGCACGCTGCATTTGCCTTGCAGTCTGGTGAAATGTATTCAGGGATCTCACTTTTTCACTTCACTTGTTATCCCGGTATTCCTTGAGGCTGTCCCTCAGGAATTGGGAATGGCGATTTAGTACAATCCTGTCTTCTTCCTCTCGGGTCCTGGCGTAGACCTGCGGAGTCGTCTATTTATCCGAACCTCAGCTTTTAGAGGTTCCGGGAGGTCTTCTGTATGCCGGTGTCTGCTTATGTTTTTCACTGCTGTGTTTTCATGGAAGGCAGTCAGGATGGCTGTCTCTAGACGTCCTACGGCCTCCTCTAGTCCCTGAGGAGCGCGGATCTCAGGGATTTCGATTAAGGTTTTCAGACGCCTTTGATAGGCCTTCCAATCGGTTGTCTTCTTAATACAATGGTTCACTCTGTCTAGGTTCACGCCCAGTTGTAGGAGTACTGGGTTGTGATCTGAGGTTCCTCCCTCCAGAGTGTTTATGTCCAGCTCTTCCCTGATGTTTTTCAGGAGTGTAATGTCTAGGACTGAGGACCTCCCATATCCACGGGGGAGGTGGGTAGGTTGCTCGGGGCCTATAATGGCGAGCCTATGGTCTTCGCAGAGTCTGGACAGTTTGCGACCATCGTTATTGGTGAAGGAGCAATGCCACTCTTCTCACTTACAGTTGAAGTCTCCTATAATAATTTTTGGGGTGTGTCCTCTGGCTAGATGTTCGATGTCTTCTCCTAGTAGTTCTTGTCTGGGAGCACGATATGCGGAAGTAATTTTAACATTACTTCGCCGTGTTTTAACCTCAATGAAAATGGCATCTAGTTTCACATCCTCAACCCCCAGGAAGGAATGTGGAACGCCTTTCCGGACTAGTAGAGCTACTCCTCCCACGGCAAGGTTGCCACTTGGGTCATATCTCTACATATGATACCCCGGGAAGGACATTCTAGTCTCAGGTCTGAGTTTTGTCTCCTGGATTGCTACAATATCTGGGTGATGTTCCTCCAGAAGCTCTAAGACATCTGTTTTCCTCGCCCTTATTCCACAGGCATTCCAGGTAATTAGTTTTAACTCCTCGTTTTGTTGCACTGGCATTTTATTTCAGTCCACAGTTCCTCCACAGCTTTTGCAATTGTTGGTATTATGTTTTCGACAATTGAGGGCATCATTCCTGTAACTGCCTGTAGGATGGCAGCTTGTAGATCTAATGGGGGACTGGATGTTTTGTACTTAGATGCACTTGGTTTTGCCTGTGCTTGGGCATTGTTTTTATTGGGTTTGTTTTCCCCCTTAGTAGGTTTATGGTCAGACCTATGGCAGACCTATATTTATATCAAAACTATAAAAGTTGGGGTATTTCATGATAAAATAGGACATCTGGCAACATCGCAAATAATCTATCTCCTACATGCGATAAGCCATTCGGATATTTGCATTACTACCACCCTTATTAATACGTGACAATATTTTCAGCTTCTGCTTTTCCTTGGGAATAATGTGACGAATTGTCCACTCCAGTTTGTCAATATTAATATCGGCTTCAACTTCTCCAATATAACAGTTGATAAAAGTGCAAGCCATTATTATAATCAATTCCTGTTTAATATTAAAAATCCCCTTCGTATAATCCTCAGCAAAACCTATTAGATATTTTAGGGGTAATTATCAGAAAATACATTACTAGTGGAATCCACAATGTGTTGGTTTTGTTCATTTAGAACCCAGCCACATGTCAAAACCAGGGTTGTAGTAACACCTGGTTTTCTGACAACAGCAACTTTCTCACCACCCATCTCATATCGAATTTCCTCGAATAGAAAAGCTAATGAATTGTTAGATAGATAACACTTTTTGGTAGCATCTTTTGGTTTAAATATTCCTTCGATATAGATGTAACTTTCCGATATATCCAAAATGATGTCTTGGAATTTTGGAATTTGGGTGAACCATAGGGCTTATATGTGTGTTCTTGCAGACTTATGATGGAATTATCGAAAATAGGTTCAGTAAAAACCTCAATTTTTTCACTAGTTGTCTTCATTTTCGCTGACTTCGTACTTTCAAACCAATGGATTGAAGAAATCTACGATCTTTAACAGAGAGACGATGATGTCCTTCTGGTCTAACGTCAGGATCGTGAATGAACTCCGCTCTAACAATTTGTTTCTTTTATTATGATTTGCATAAGTTTGACATATCAAAGAAAATATATACGGTTTGCGATTGTAACGAAAACCCATCCTTACGCTAGTTTCTTTAGCTCCAGTTTAATAATAATCTTCTCGTCGTTGAAATCGATAAGATCACCGTTGTCAATGTTGTCAATGAACTGACGTCCTTCAGGCTTCAACGGCAAATAAATAAGGCTTGCAGGTTCTTTTGATATTTTATAACCCGGTTCAACATCAATATCAAATTCGAATAAAATATGACATTCTTGTGAGTTCAAGTATGCCCCAGAGATTATATTACAATCAACACGTATTATGCGTACTTTCATAATGTCTACTTGAGAGGTTGAGTCATGTTTTGGGTTATCCGTTGTTAACAATATACGATCAAATCCCAACATCTTACCAATACAGTTTTCTACTGTAAAATCTATAATGTACTTTGTTTTTATTTCACATTTCAGTGTGTTATTATTGGGTGTTAATGAAAATATTTTATCATCATTTTCTTTTGCGGATACTTGTAAAGCAGTTTTCATTGCCTTTTCAATCTCATACACTTCATATACTCCTGGGGGGATTGTTAACTTTATAGTTGGTGAAGATTTGTCATTTTTTTTGTTGTAGGAAAATGAATTGTTGCTTTCATCGATATTAAAAATAGAATTATATGTGTAAAATCCAACAAGTGCAAGCCCATATTTATTTATTGGACTCAGTTCTAATGGCGGGTAAAAGGCTGCACTTAACACGCTTGAGCGTCCTGTTAGAGTGAATGTGTATGACATGACTGATAAAAAAAATCAATTGTTTTTGCCTTTTATTGTTGTCTGCAGCAGATTAGAGGGCTCAAACTAGCATGTCGTTTTCTCCGTTCCGAATTTTTAAAACATTTTTTTCTGTAATGTTTACATCATTTATTTTACAGTAGCAGCAAAAAAATCTTCTAGGTGCTGGTCCATCGCCTTCATCTACATTTAAATTATTGCCAGTATAATGGTCCGTACAATACTGATACTTCAATACATCGATGTCACATTTCGTGTATTCTGGTAATTTATCCCAAAGAAGTGCGATTTCATTTTGGGGACAAGCAATCATTACCTCCTTGGGCATATTTTCTAACTCTTTAGAAGTCGTTTTTAATAAACTACCGGAACGAGGATATGCTTTCAACGATGAAACCATTATAACCATCTCGATCCATCTGGGAAGTTAACGACATACTGATTTTTTTACGACTGAGAGATAAACTTTAAGCATAGATGTCCACACAAGACTGTTCCAAATCTCTGCTGTCGATCGTATGTATAGTAAATTTCTTTTGCTGCTTCCCGACCCATTCGCAGATATCGAATCAATTCAAATGGTGGTGGCAAATCACCGATATGCTACCCAATGCGTTCCAACTCCTCTTATACTATCCAAATTAATAATAGCAGATTCATAACGTCTGGGACCACGTCGAGGAAGTGAATCTCTCATATATACACCTTTAAAATATGGCACTTGTAATTCTAATGCATACCTTTCTAAATCAATATTCGATAATGGCCTTCGAGGAAGGCGTTTTATTAGTTTTTTGAGTGGTTCATAAAAAATCCTAAACCTGTCCTATATGGATCCAAATACACCTCCTTTCGAATTTAGACGTAACCCGCCACATGTTTTTTGGGTGGTTGCATTTTTCGCTGTTTTTACTGCGCGCACTACTCCAGCCACACCACCTGCTAAGGACCCTAACACCGAGAGTCCGGCAATAATTGGTACTAAAGGTAATAATCCACGAACCTTTGGAATGGGTATGATTCTAGGTGTCCGTATCTTCCGTTTGCCACCGTGGGCTTTTAGTAATTTCCGTGCCACAGCCACACCTATTCTAGATGCATTAAATATGTCTTTTTCGGCTAATTTCTTACCACCAGCTTTAACTAATTCAGATCGAATAGGTTGACGCAACACTGATCCAAAAGCAAATTTAAATATTTTTTTGTGTTTGGGTATACGTTTCCCTTTACAGATCTTTTGTCGCGACGTCGATTTCCTTTGGAACATTTCATTTTAGTTGACAGCTTCGATACACCCATACTAAAACGTTGCTTAGCCTTCATAATATTTGTTACCAACCAAACAGATGTTTTTTCACTTGCACTGGCGTTCTTTGATTTTACTCTTTCCAAAGCACGTTGTTCAAGCTCGTGACCGTCTTGATGACGTAAACTTAAATTTTTTTTGTTTTCTGAATACGCTATATCGTGTTTCTTACACGCTGCATCTAATGGATTAATTTCTAAATTACCTCTCGCTAATCGCTTTGCAAGTTTAATGCCGGGCCCACAATATTGGTACCCAGGAAGATGTAACTCAAACGGAAGTTTATTAATTAATGAATTCACTATGCCCCACCCAGTCTTAACTGAATGTTGAGAATGTCGATTGTTCGCTATAAAATACTTTTTTTTCGAAAATGCGTATCGTAAAGCTGAAACATAAACTAGAAATAGATAATCTTGATGCAAAAGTTGGATCTGGACATGTAGGGAAGAATGTGAGGCGACGGCACAGTCCTTTGTTACCATTATCCATTCGTGGATTGCTAATAGAACCTTCCAATTGTGGAAAAACCAATGTTATGATTGCACACCCTTTAGGATTGTGCTTTGAAAATTTTTACGTATATTCAAAGTCGCTGCATCAACCCAAATACGAATATCTCAGAAAAATTTTCACACCGATAAGGGTCTTGGTTATTACACAGCGACACAACAGATATCGTGGAACCATCCGTTGCCAAGCCAAATTCCATTTTCATATTTGATGATGAAATGTGTGAGAAACAGGATATTATACGATCATATTTCATTATGGGACAACATAAAAACGTGGATAGTTTTTACCTAGCGCAAACCTATTCCCGAGTTCCCAAGCAATTAGTACGTGATAACGCCAATTTAATTATAATGTTCAAACAAGATAAAATGAACTTACGCCATATTTTTTCTGATCATGTATTATCAGATGTAACTTTCACACAATTTCAAGAGATTTGTGCTAACTGTTGGAATGACAAGTAGGGATTTCTAGTTATTGATAAAGACAGTGATTTAACTATATATACGCAGAGTAAGATCAGTGCATACTGAATTCACAGTTGCCTGATACTCTAGTAACATCGCCTTCAAGATGAATGATGATATTGATCTGAAACGTCAATTGATCGGGGTTACAGATGACGTTCGAAAAAAATTCAAACAAATTAGAGCTACTCAAACCCAAGATAAATTTGAATTGGAAGAATTTTATGAGCCGATTGCTAAACCTTTGACTTCTATATCCGATGCTGTAACACAAAAATATGTTAAGAAAAAACAAAAACTTTCCAAAGCTGCCAGCACATCCATAGAACCTTTAGGTTCGCCAAGCAAGCACATCTCAGAGAAGCCTCCGTTGGAAACATCAACACCATCCTCAACGCGTTATAAGTATATTCCTGAAACATCGGTGGAAGCCCTAAAAACGAGTCGTTTGATAGAACTATGCAACACCATCTCCCTCAAACAAATCTACGGCATTAACTAATACCCTAATGAAGCTTCATACATCTCCAGATATTATAATTAATACATACTTAAATTAATTAAAGACAAAACCATCCCGATTTGATACGGTTTATGGGGTACGTTGTGATCCAAAAGTAAAATATAAAAAGTATATGGGTAATTTGGAAATACGTTTTTCTTCTGGTAAAGTGACATTATGGCACCAAGCTAAGAATATTGCAACATTTGAAGGAAATGCGGAAATTTACGACTTAATATTCTTAAAAAATCCGCCGGTATTAGAACCTATAGAAAAGATGACTCCAGAAGCCTTAGAAACCTATAAAAATATGTTATAGTTGACAAATGCAGCGTACAAAGGCTATGACGAGATGCGGGGACTACAAGAAACCAGGTGGAAAAAATATAAACAGATTATAAAACCGTTAATGACAAGAAATCGATTGGGAAGTGGGATCGCAAGAAAAAAAAATATGCGAAAGTAGCAATACCATTAAAAAACCGTGTTTTATCGAAACATATTAACTACGTCTATTGGACTAAACCGAAGGAATTAGTTGAACCGGAATACCGGACACGATAATGAAATAATGTCAATTATCGAAGAACTCCGTGAGGAAGGTATAATTTATTCAGTAATCACACAATTTGTTCAGTATCTCGAGAGACGTAAGTTGAAACCAACGACATATAAAAAGTTGAAACTATGAATCCTAGCAGTGAAAAAATAAAAATTGTCAATGAACTTCATAGGTCTGCGAGAAAAAATTTTCCTAGGAGACCCACTATTATTAAAGGGTACGATGACTTGTGGCAAATAGATTTGGCCGAAATGCAACAATATACAAATGAAAACGATGGCTATCGTTATATCCTAGTGTTCATAAATTGCTACTCCAAATTTGTCTATACTAGGGCAGTTGAAGAAGCCGGATATATACAACAAATCTGCAAAGCGATCAGGGTAAAGAATTTTTTAATAACAGATTCCAAAATCTTGTCAAAGAATACAGCATTAATTATTATTCGACGTACAGCACTAAAAAAGCAGCTATAGTTGAACGAGTCATACGCACGCTCAAAAATTTTCTGTACAAGGAGTTTTCAGTTAGAGGTTCCTACAAATGGATACAACTTTTGCCTTCGATCACAAAAACCTATAACAATACCAAGCATCGTACTATTGGTATGAAACCAATAAACGCTAAATCCTCCACACGTATTAATACATACAGTCAGATAAAAGTCGTTCCCAAAAAGTTCAAATTTCGTTTGGGTGACGTAGTTCGTATACGCAAATACAAAAGCGTCTTTGATAAAGGCTATACACCCTTAAGGTCAACGGAACAGTTTAAAATCGCAAAAGTTAACATTACCAATCCACCAACATACCTCTTGAAATCAGCAGAAGGTCAGCCTATTAAAGGATGTTTTTATGAAGCTGAACTGCAAAAAACAAATAGTCCTAATGTTTATTTAGTGGAAAAAGTACTTGGCCGCCGCAAGAAGAATAATATTAATCAATTATTTGTTAGATGGTTAGGATTTTCACATCAATTTAATTCATGGATTGATGAATCAGATATTGTTTAAAATAGTTTATTTGGTAATACTCTCTAATCTATGTTTTAATGGTTAAGGTTACTAGTAAAATAAATACATCATGAACTTCAAACTTGTTTTATTTAAATAGGTACTTATATAATTATAAATTAAAATATTATTATCTTCATATATCAGTACTCCTCGATAAACTAGAGCTATATTGACTTGTCTTCACTTTAAATTCTGAAATTAACATAACAACTTTTTTGTCTAGATGACGCATTCTGATTTCGCCTTTTTCAACTCTCTTGAGCACATCTCTTTTTGTTGCTTCAATATTAGCAATTTTTTCTTCAAGCTGCTTCATCTGACTTCGAACCATATTAAGAAAATCTGTATTAATTATATCTGCCATTTGTATACATAATCGGTGAATTTCTTTAAGAGCATAATCCAGGGTAACAGCATCGCTACCCTTGGTCGGTGTGGTGACATTGGTTAAAGATTTTTCTTGAATGTCATATTGACCATCTGGAGTAAGCTTAAATCCAATTCACCAACCTTTTGACGTCCAAATTTCAATTGTGTTGTTAACACCACCCTTGTTTATCTAAAACTATTTTTTTTTGCTAAAAGTGCAGCAATATGAGTTATAAAATAAAGCTTGTGGGGTCTGTTACATTAGTTAAATAGTTTCTCTAATTAACTGAAAAACTTTTCAAGGTTAGATAATATTACTTCACTTGTTTCTATTATCGTATTTAAATATTTTCTTTGAATGTATCCAAGATTTACTAGTTTCTCTAATTAACTGATCAACTTTCTTCTCAAGGTTAGATAATATTACTTTACTTGTTTCTTTTTTCGAGTATATATACAAATTCTATTTCGAACTTAAAATCAATAAATATTTCATTAATTTTGTGATGCAGTTCATTAAATAATTGGGCCAGTATTATCCGAAGCTTGTGAATTTCTTGAACGAAATAGTCTCGGGTTACAATATCACTACCTTTCAAAGGGATTGCGACGTTAGTTAAAGATTTGACTTGAATGTCATATTGATGATCAACAGTAAATTTAAAACCAATTCCTGGAGGACTGCGTAATGTTAGTATTTTTTTATCAATTTTTTGACAACCAAATTTATCAATTGTGATGTTAACTCGTCCCATTCTTAACTAGAACTACTAAATTCAAAAATATTGGTTATATCTGAAAACCTAAAAATAAGGAAAATAAAAGAAATACAGTAATACGAATAATTTATTTGCAAAAAAAAATACAATTCAAACTTCATTATGTACATTGTCTTTTTCACAGTCTTCACTTGCTTTTCTAATCTATATCCATTTTATCGACTGTGTCAACACCACCCTGGTCATCGTTGGTACTGCTTTCAGGAACCGCATATTTTTGTACACTCTGGTCACCACTGATACTGATTTGAGGAACATTAACATGTTTTTGTAGATTTTCTTCTTGTTTTTCAGCAGCTACTTTGTCAACACTCAAATGTTCGTATAATCAGAATTTCTCCACAATATCATTTGGAATATGTGAAATTTGAATTAAAAAATCCTTTAGACCCCCCTCAAGCATTTCTGAACGAAAGGTATCCAAGTTGATACATCCATATACATACTTTTAACAAATATGTGCTCCTACAGATAAATTTGTTGAGTCATCCAAATATTTAATATACTTTTCTCGGTCATCGACTCCAAACTGACTTAAAAGTGAAAGAATATCTTCAGACATTCTTCTTAGCTGTACTGCCAAATGTCGGACGTACAAGTACTGATTGTCGTAGCTCAAAATGCTTACGTGGGAATCATACCTTTCAGTAACAACATCACCCATATCTAATTAGAAATACATGTGTGAGGAATCTATGATTCCGAACCGAAACTCCCTTATTACATTTTTATTTAATAAACTTTTCAAATTATAATACAACAATGGTACCTTTAATGTTAAATATTATTATTCCAAAACACAAAAATTTAATAATGACCTTGTATTACCGTTGGCAAACACTCACGAGCTCTGTCCTAAATAAGTCAAAGTGAATTTATCATCCGACTTATTCATATTTTCGACGTTGTCCAACGGAAGAACTTCAACAACGCGTTTTGGTAAAAATGATTGAAAAGTTTGATTATGATTATCATTATGTTATTATGTGTTATCATTAAGTTCATTTTCTTAATAATATATACTTTTCCCACCGTTAATGATGTTATGGCTCTCCGCTCAATTTTCGTTAGGCGCTTTATTATTTTCAACAAATGTTTGCTTTGAAATACTCATTATTAAAAATGGAATAAGGGTATTGAAAGTCAAAACACGAATATAGTATACCTAAAAGCACTTTCAGAATACACCATACAATATTTCTATTTAAGAGCGAGTTCTCACTGCAAATGATTCGCGTCTCAATATGAAGTTTTCTATACTAACCAAGCCTTTTTATAGAGGTAAACTTCAAGGTCGAACACCCCCTACCCATTTACATAACAAACGCATCAATAATATCAAGCACCCCCCACCAACCAGACACATCTCAAGGTCAAACAATTTGACTTTCAAAAAATTATCAAGGTTATTTCGTATAGCGCCCCTTGCCCCAAAAAAAATCTCAGGGTCATTTCAAAGTCAGACAATTTGATATTCAAAACATCCTCGAGGTCATTTCAATGTCAAACAATTTGACCTTCAAAATATCAAGGTCAAATGGACCCAAGGTCACGTAGGCTTTCAAATTTTCAAGGTCAAATGAACTCGAGGTCAAGTGCGCGGGGCACCATCAAGGTCAAATGACGTCACAGGGCGAGGGGCAGGGACGTAAGAAGAGGGGTGTTGACCTTCAAAATTCAAGGTCAAATGGACTTAAGGTCAAGTGGTCGGGCCCCCCTCAAGGTCATTATTACTCTACTAATTTTCTTTTTCGTCAGTGTTGCTTCCTGCCCAAGACTTAAGCCTCGGAGCACTGAATGCGGTACTAGTTCGACACACATGTTCTGCTATCTCCTATTTTAATGTTTCTCCACGTTTAGTATGTTTCTTGTATTCCAAGATTCTCGTTGCTAAACTTCTCTTTGTTTTCCCAATATATGACTGTCCACACTTACCACAGTCGTAGGGGATTTGTACATGCACTCTATGCTGCCACTGGTCTTTTCAAGTTTTGTTTTCGTGAGAAATCTTTTTAGAGTTCCGCTTGATTTAAATGCTCTTCTGATGTTAAATTCCTTACCGATTCATTTCTCAGATAGTCTTTTAATTAGGAACGTTTCCAGAAAAAATCAAACCCGGTCGCGAGTAACGCACCCGGGGAACCAACTGATTCAGTGAGATATGGCACGCCGAGACGGCCAACGTTGTGAGCAGCCAGAATTCAATGCATTATTTGATGCTGCCAATGTTTTATCCTCAATACCACGTTTACACAGTCTAGCGAAGACGAAGATCTCTATACTTATATGCTTGGATCCTCCATTTCCATTGAGAATGAAGCCAGTGAGGGTTTCCTAGGTTCTGGTGTTGCCAAATTATCAGATATGAATCAGATATAATCGTAAGTTCAACTCCATCTCTCCTCAAGTGGGAGTAAGGCACGCATCCAAATTTTATGGGAAATTTCCTTTGGTTAATGGCCAACAGATCCCCATTAAAAAAGCCAAAACAAAATGGCGGCCACAACATCATCCAGCTCTTTATACAGAGTACAATTTGACACATAAAATGTATCCAGTAGCAAAACAGAATTATTTTGTTTCTTCTAACAGCATTCATGGCTAATTCGATTTTTATTATTAAATCAATTATATTTAAATACTATCAATTTTAAAGCTCAGTATTTCTAAAAAGGTTAAAGCAGATATCTCCTCCTATTATATATTTTTTGATTTATTTCTGTTTTGCTGGTGATCTGTTAGCTATAGTCTTTGCGTAAATAATGTTTTAGGTACCTAATTTCATACAAACTAAACAACCAATTTGTTTCCTTTTGCAATTGACTTGACAACTCTCGACTGATGAGATGGATGTCGCCAGCTCTGTGTTACACTGGACTGTATGGCCGTTGTTTGGGTGAAGTTTCGCCTTTGAAAAGGCTCTTCAGACGTGCGAAAACCACGTGATTCGCTTTCTTGACTAAATGTCTGGGATCAGACCTAAAACTCAGCTGTCAATATTATTAGTGTGAAATAAATCTGATATTATGGAAAGTGAATAATTAATAGGCTCATTCGTATTTGGCGTATTTTGGATCTAACTGGATTGCTTTTAATTTCTCTACAAAATGCGTAGAGCTTATAATATATGATTGTGCTTTTTCTGTAAAATTATTAGGAATATTTGATATTGATATTTACCGATTTTGTAAGTGGGAGATCCTGCACTGACGATAGGTCGAAGTAGCACATTATCCTTATTTATTTTAAGTAGACCATAGAATCGAGGGTTCCTTGAGCTGCTTGGCCTTAACGTCTTCTTCTCCTCTACTGGCATAGGGTTGGTTATTCCTTTCTCGATTTTGTTGGTTGAAACTGCTTGGACTGTTCTTTAGCTGCTGTCGTCTGAAAGTAGTTGTATTTTCTCCATCTATTCTCTAATGTGTTTTGTTCATGATGGCAGTGGCATTTCCTTTATCCTCAGAAAGAACCAACTGAGAGATTCGATTTGGGTGGCTTAGAATTTCTGATGATCTTCTTTGTGCCATATAATATTACGTCAGATTCTTCTGCTCGAATCTTCTAATTATTCCACAATTCTCGTCCCCATTAAATCCAAAATCGTGGACGACAATTTTTTAATACGGTCGCATGGTTGAGAAAATCTTCCCGTGTTTTTTGGTCCTCTGAATCAATATCCTAATATAAAATAAGAAATTGAAATGGAACGATTTTCCTAGATTTCCTTGTACAAAGGAAAGGGGATGGTTCCTTAGGACATTCTGTATATAGAAAACCAACACATACGAACAGATACCTAAATGCAAATTCACATCATCCGGCAGTCCGGCACAAAAACAATCAGTTATTAATTCTTTGGTTTACAGAGCCCTCAAGATTTGTGACCAAAATTGTTTACAATCGGAAACAGAGAACTATACTCAAGCTATAAGAGAAAATGAATATTGCGCTGCGGATATTAGACGGTCAATTAGAAATTATAACAATCCTACTCCACGAAATGAAACTAATAAGTAGTTACCGAAAGGAAATTTAGTTCTTGCATTTATCCATGGATCCACATACAAGATTGTAAGGGATATTGTACATTGTCTACCACATTTAAATAAAAAATTTAAACTGTCGAATAAGATAATGGTAAAGCGAAATAAAAATAAACAAAAAAAATAATTATATAATGATTAGCAGTAAGTTCAACTTTTTCTTAAAATGTGGAATATTTCAGTATTTGGCAATATTCCACTTAATTTACTTACCCAGAGCGGTTGAAATATTATAATAACTAAATACAGAGCTAACTGGGTTAAAGCGTTACTATAATTTTTTTTCGAATTTCTGCTAGGTACTAATTGTTAATTTTTAAATGAGACTCTTTATGTTTGCATATTTTTATTCTAGGTACAACCATATACGTCTTTCTGACATGCAAAGCTATTCTTTATTTAATTTTTATTTTAGAATCTAAAGTGCTGCGATTTAACAAAAACGATACATTAGCGTCCAAAAGGATTTTTTTGCGAGTAATTTGATAGCGTACAACAACGTACAATTTTTTAAGGAACTGACAAATAAAGCTAAAATATGCAATTAAGTCGGTACAATATTTAGACACCCATGATAGACGAAGCTTCTATTTTGACACATGGAATTTAGCATCATAATAAATTAATAAGCAAACAAATATAGGGTGCCCCATTTAAAACCAAAAGTTAATAGTTTAAATTCAAAAATAAAAAAGATATGGCAGCGCTGTAAAAAATCAAAAGTATCTTTATTACCAAAATTTCATTCATGTTGGTAAAAAAAAAGTTATATAAGTGAGCCACTTATTTATGGCATATTTAAAAGCAAAAATAAATGTTGTTTCCATAAATTAAAAATATACGGGTATTCCCTTCAAAGTCCATGTTCATTTTTTTACTTTGCGAATTTCATTCAAAAATGAATATAATAAAAACATATCCTTTAGGTAATTGAGAAACATGAATACTTATTTTTCTTTTATCTGCAATAGCCAACGGGATATCCAAGAATTACACATTATATCTGTTTATAAAACTAAATTTATTTACAATATTCTTATTATTTATTAAAATATATAATATAAACGAGTATGTCTAAAATATTTGAGATTCATTCATGATAACAGTTTGCCCACTTTCGCAACGCATGTGCTGAGCGATGGTAAAATATTTATTTATTTTTTTTTATATTTATCTTTTTACTTATTAAATTTAAGAGTAAATGTAAGTTTTAACGGGTATTTAAGACTAGGATTAGACCTCATATGCAACTTTCAATATCAGAGTGGGCTTTTCTCTTGATATTTATCTCAATAAAAATAAATAAAACAAGTAGATTGTTTTTATTAAATTTGATGTTACATTTATTATATAAATTAAATTTCGTATAATATTTTTGCAACATTTTATTTTAAGGCATGCTCAGGTGTTTATGTACTTCGGTTGAAGTCGGTACTTCGGTTTATATATTTATAAGATTCGCTACAAAAATAGTGTATTATATTTTTTATTATTATCATTTTCAATAAATATGCATGTCGTACATTTTTTTCTTTTTTATAAATGATTAAATAACAGTAATAATTTTAATTTAATAAAATATATTTTGCCTAAATATCACAGTACGGCTCATGACATTTCAGTTTCATTGGCAACAGCTTTAACCTTTTTTTTCCTTGATCGTATTTCGAACATTTCTGCTTCTTCTACAGTGTCGGGTAATTTGCAGTCCAATGTTTCTGGAAGTTTAAAACAAAGCACTGCGCCAATCAGTGGTGTTACTCCAAAGATAATGGGGGGGATCCATGGTTCTACTGAGACTAACGATGCAACAAACGGTGCAGCCATAGAGCCTAAAATATATAACTAACTATTCACTGTTTACTTCATGGAGATTCATATTTTTCTATATAATGGAAAATTCCAACCTTTACCATTTGTTTCTAAGATTTTTTTTTTGATAATTAACGTTAAGTACGTCCATGTGTTGAGAGTTGTGAAGAGAGAGAGAGAGAGAGAGAGAGAGAGAGAGAGAGAGAGAGAGAGAGAGAGAGAGAGAGAGAGAGAGAGAGAGAGAGAGAGAGAGAGAGAGAGAGAGAGAGAGAGAGAGATAAGAAAACCGTAATCTCACAATCACACATCACATGTATTTCTGACTAAAGGTCTTCCTCGTTAAGGCCGATTCTCACCTAAGTAGAGCGACGTGGAGCGCAAACTTAAAGAAAAAGATATGGAATCCGTAGACGGAACCTTCTATTTCTGTCTATTTCAGGAGATAAAATATTATTAGTCATACAAATTTTAGTTATATCTATAAATATGTGCAAAATTATGCATATAATTCTGTTCAAATTATGGTCTATTACCTATTCGTGCACACATGGATGACGTTCCTACTCCAATATTCCGTAACATTGTTGGAAATAATTCTCCCGAGTAAATATACACAGTCGGGAAAGACAGTGCAAGTCCAAACATACCTGAAAATTATCATTTAATTAATATAAAGAAACTTCTGTTGCATATTATCTGATTGAAATAATATAACTAAATAGTATCTATATCATTAAACTGGTATGACTTACATCCGAGGAATAATTGTTATCAGTTAGTTGTTGGCTTTTCCACGGTATAGAATTTATACTGTAGCTTTTCTATGTATTTTCTTTGAATGCAAATTTCGTTTGGTTTCTATACAAGGGCATTTAATTGTTTATTTATGAGATCAGCCAAATTACAAATATATTACAATGATTCAATGCGTATTTCACGAAACGGAACCAGGGAGATAAAGCTACATTTGTGTGAGTGAGAGAGCCTCAGTAACTTTGATGTACTTCAAAACCGTTAATGTAGGATTAAACGTAGGACTTGAAAAAGCAACCTCGATGCAGTCTATGAAATGAGGAACATGCCGACAACATTCCTCCTAGGTTTGTGTGTTATAATGATATGCGTATTTTATAATTTATTTCGACAGAAAAAGTTTAATATATATATAGTATAACTAAATTAAAAGTTCAATAATAAACTAAGTAATTTGATTGGTTATATCTATACTAATACTCAATAAAACCAAAAATTAAATATCATGTCAATCGAACTTTTTTCTATATTAGTTACACAAAAAATCCTAATTCTAAGAGCCATTTACAAATTAAAATCACTCTGGATGATTAAAATATTTGAGACATTTTTTCAATAATTACCTACTCATTATTTTTATGAGCGTTTTCACAAAATTACTTTTTTGTTTTTAATTAAAATATATCAAATACTTCTACTTCATCATCATTGCATGGTTAAAAGCAATATCTTAAAACACATGTAGCAACCCATCACAAGTTTAATTTTTTGCCTCTTTGCAATCGATATTTTATGTCAAAAAGGTCAAATTCTATTATGTCCACCTTTTAATTTAAAAAAATGTAGTTTTGTTTGAAGGATTGCGGAAAAAAATTAACAGCCTCAACCAGTAAAATTGCACAAAAATGGGATTATAAGATTTAGCCATAAATCAAAAATAACCTCTAATCATTCTTTTAAATACTAACTACCCCCCTATAAAATAATTAAAGAGTGATTTCAATGGAAGAGTACATTAGAGAATGAATATAAATGGTTTTTGCAATAAAATTCATATTGAATGAACATTATCAGTTTTTTCTCTAACGAAGATTCACCAAAAATGGTATTTTTAACAAATTCGCAGATAAAACATCATATACTGATTTTTGCTAGACAAGTATCGAATGAAAATTTTGTGAATTATCCAAGGTAGAAGAGTTTACTGAGGTTGATTGTAAAATCTAATATCAGATATTTTTATATTTTAGATTAAATTCCTAAAACTTGTGTTCCTAAACCGAAAATTGATTTTCGAAAAGTTATTGTTCACTAAAAATTCTCCTTGTGTAAAATTATGTTTTTTCTCTTGAAAAACGTAAATTTTTGTTAACCTTAGTCGGATAAACTAAACTAAACGCAACATAATTATTTTAAATAGAGGACCCTATATTTAATATCATATTTCAATTTTGCGAAAATTTCTAAATATTTTTATCACATACATTAGTTTTCAAAACTCAATTGTAAATTAACGTTTAAAAATTTAATTTTTCAGACCCTGTTAAACCCAGACGGCTTGACTTAAAGTAAAAATTAACAAACATGCCAAATGTTATATACTTTGACAAGATGGAAAATTATTACAATTCGTTTTCCTCAAACCGTTTAGATTTTAATTTCCCAAAGTCTGAAATGTTCAGTGTTCAAATGTCAATATTTCAAAAATAGTTGAATTTTTGTAAATGATATGTTATATAAAAAATGTTTAGAATAAATCGTTAAATTTCTTATAATAGAGAGTTTTATTTAAAAATCCTATAAAATAAAACTATCGTAAAAAGAATTCAATTTTAGTAACCAAGTATCTTTGCTAATTAATGTTAATTGTTACTTCCCTCGTAAAATTTTGGCATGAATCCAAGATGGCGAAAGAAAATGGAGGCTGAGTAAAATATTTAAAAATCAGTCAATAAGTAGACCGTTTAAAAATTTTATACAAGAATTAAGTATGATATAGACATGAACTGGTAGAATTCTGGTACAAATTCAAAACGGCGAAACAAAATGGTAGCCAAATAAAACATTGTAAATGTGATAAATATACCTGATTGACTTCAAATTTAGGTCCAAAATTAAAGGTTTATTTATATAGGCCTAATAATATATTTAAAAAATCAGAAAGAAAATCTACTTATTAGAATAATTTAACATTTTGTGCATTTTTTAAAAAAACAACGTAAAAAAAGTTGTTTATTCAATTGACTGAATGAAATTTGTCACAATAATTAAATGTGATATAGGAATAAATCGGTACGAACTCAACATAACAGAACAAAATGGAGGTCTTAAAAAATCAGTATAAAAACTACTTATTCAATTTATTTTAAATTTTATCCAAAAATCAAGTATGCATTGGTATAAACTGGTAAAATATAGATACGAACCAATATGGTTAACAAAATGGCGCCAAATAAAAAGGTTTGAAAAGACAGTATATATATATATATATATATATATATATATATATATATATGTGTGTGTTTCAAAATTACTATGTGCGGAACTAAATTGGTTCACACTTCCTAGTCGAAATAAAAGGAAAGACTTAGAACGTGGGAACTTCTGTGTAAAGGAAATTTACCAGTTTTTTCTATCGGTAATAGCTGCAGAGATGTCCAAACATTACAAACTAAATTTGTTACAAATTTTCTATATACACTTTTTTTTCTAAAATGGCAAATAAAATGCTTAAAATGTACTATCGAACTGAAAAATAAAAAATTATATTTAAAAAATAGTAAAGAAAAACCCCACCCTCACTGAAAACTTTTCAAAATTTAAATATTTTCTTAAAAGTTTGAGGTTTTCTACCAAGTGTGTTGACGTCTCACTCAGCTTTTAAGGCAATATTCAAATTATTAAAAGTTGTCAGTGGGGGTGAGGTTTTTCTTTACTATTTAACTTAACATATATTAAATATTATATTTTACTTTTCAGTTCAGTTTATAAATAAAAGCTTATCTTTAAAAAGGTTTTTAAGGTTTTTTTTTGTACTTTTTAGCATTATTTTACGCACTCTGAACAAGATATTTAGGATTTTTTACGCCAATCGGAGCAAGCAAAACTTTTTTAACTTTTTTTGCTAAAATCAATAATAAAAAAATTTCCCAACATTTCAAATTTTTTACGCACTCTTTATAAGATATTCGCAAATTTTTTACCACGTACCATATTATTGCATTGCCGCCGTGGCTGCATAGGTATGCCAAATTTTAGCCCAATCTGATGCCAGCAAGAGTTTGAAAAATGAATTACCAATTTGGAACCTTGTAAAATTGAAAGTTTCTCAAGGTGAAAAATATATTTTTGAACAAGAAACTTTTCTCGAAAATTTCTTGAAAATTCAATTTTTGGCCCATTTATCTTATTGTTAACCCCATCCACACTGGTATATTTCAAATTAAAACGTATCCAAATATATTTTACCAATTTTTGAAAGAGCTTCAAGTTATCACAATTAAATATCACTAATATATGAGTTTGAAACAAATATTGTATGAATTTTTTGCAATCTTCTCTAAAGAAGGACTCTTCGGAGAGCTATATTCCAAACCGACTCGTACGATTTTGACGTGTCTTTTGTTAAAGAAGCGAATATCTAAAAAAACAATTGCGAATTTCACTGCTATATGATTTGGGCGTAGTCCTTCGAATTGGTGCCCATGATGGGAACAAATATTAGATAAAATGGAAACAAATTATATTATATCTTAGATTCGTTTTGAAATAGTTAATTTTTTATGGACTAGGAATACCGTGAATACGAAATTAGAACGAGCACCACAAGTTACAGACATGACTTACATCTCTAAGCTAAAGAGATACAAACAATGAAATATTCACCTATTGTGCTTAAGGTTGACTTAATCCATGTTGGGTCAGAAGGTACGAAACCAATTAGAATTAATGCTACTCCTGACATTATATTTGCAAAAATTAATGTTTTTCTTCGCCCCCATGCTTTGGTTGCCCAACAAGCAAACAAAGTACTTGGTATTTGAATTACTGCTGACAATGCCACGTTTAAAAATATATTTCCTAAAACATAAAAAATTAAATAAGTAGTTGTTAGGAGAGATTTTTTATATTACTATTTTTGGACATGCATTTATTTAAGTAGATACTTAAAGCTATGAAACTAGTTAAAGTAAAAAAAACAATTAAAGGCAGTTACACGAGTCATGTTTAATTACTGTTTTGAGGTAAGTGAAACTTCAATTAATGTTAAAATAATTATGAGCAACTGATCTGATTATAATTGGATATGTCATAAAGGGGAGAGAGAGAGAGAGAGAGAGAGAGATGCGCGGGCGTTAGTGGAGTCAAAAGAATACACTGATTGCTTCTTATGACAGAAATTTTCTGAAATTTCTCAATTATTTTTAAAGTTAAAGTAAGCAAACGTAGTATATTTATAAACATCAAGAAGAGACCCACTTCAAGCGCATATATAAGGTGTTACATTTAAGAAACCAATTTTGATGTTGATTTCAGAAAAAATAAGCAACCTGTACTAAAAGATGCATAATTGGAAAAACTGTTTATATGTATTTAAATAGAACGGGTTATCATCGATCATTTTTTAATGCTCTACTGTCGATATAAGAATTAGTAATAAAGTTAAAATTATCCACTAGAGAGAAGTATCAAACTGACATTTTAAACCAAACTTTTAGAAGTTTTTATAAAACTAAACATATATAGGATCTTCCAATAAATAAATGATCTCTTGATTTGTTGTTTTTTTTGGTTAGGTTTTTCTATTATTACGACACAAAATTTTGAGGAGCTTATTTTTACTTCACACATACTATAATATTAACGTAATATATGGGCAATTATAAGGGAAGAGTATTGTGATCACAAGAATTTTTCAACGTTCATAAGTTACTGGCGTAGATTTCTTTATTTTATTGGATCTAAAAATTTCAAAAACAATAAAGTTGGAAAACTCTTATATTGAAAACAAAAGATGACACAAATTTATTTAATATTATCGGCCTTACATTTAGATTTTCTTTAGACAGTTGATCCGTTGGTTGTATAACCATTTATTTTCAAATACTAAAAACAGTAACTGTCTTATTACTAACTTAGAACTTATATGTATCATTTTATTCATTTATATGCTAAGAGAAGTGTGTAAAAGCATTAATTTAGAAATTTATTTTTATCGTCACATTTATTAATTTTTTTATTTTGATATTTGTAGTTACTCGTTTATTAAAACAACGTATGCAGCTAGCTACGTATACAGTTAGTTGTGAAAGCTCGATTAAACTTAAATAAAAGAATTCTGCACGTAGCAGCTAATTTTTCCCACTTACTCTCCTCTGCCACGCTTGTACTAATAAAAACTTAACATTATATATCTAATAATATACAAGTTAATATTTTTTGTCATAAACTATTCGAGATGATTTAATACTATTTTTTACCTCCAAGGTGCCCAATAAACTGTGAGACGCCAAAGAAACATAGACCGCATACCAACCAATTGAAACATATTACGATAGTATACATCCGTATGATGGGTGTTCGTATGAGGTCGACAATATTTCCTTTTTTATTTTTTACTTGGCTAATATCGTCTTTATGCTCCAGGTATTCTGTCACATCACTTCTTATGCTTTTTATGGATAAGTTATTATATGTGGCAGCTTTCTCCAATACTATGATGGCCTCTTCTTTTCTTCCACCTATAGAGAATGAAATATTAAAATATTGTATATTCAGTAAGTAGGCACTTTTAATAGCCACTAACAATTTCTTGGTTGCTCCACTCAACTCTGGTCGGTAACGACCATAATCTTTTCGAACTGATAACTCTCTATTAACCTACTACCAAATAGCGAGAGCAAGTATGCTCCAGAGTTATCATTATCATGTCCTCAAAGTTCTCATATCTACCTCACGAAATAACCGATTACATTTTAATTTGCCTTTTATTTTATCTGTACCGTCGACAGTACTATTATAAGCGTAGATTGGAACAGAATTTTTCTTTTTTTCGGTAATTCAAAGCAGTGGACTGGATACAAATTTTGGGGGTGCGATATATATTTTTTTATTATAGAGAGACCACGAGACTTCTTGGTTGCTCCACTCAACTCTGGTCGGTAACGACCATAATCTTTTCGAACTGATAACTCTCTATTAACCTACTACCAAATAGCGAGAGCAAGTATGCTCCAGAGTTATCATTATCATGTCCTCAAAGTTCTCATATCTACCTCACGAAATAACCGATTACATTTTAATTTGCCTTTTATTTTATCTGTACCGTCGACAGTACTATTATAAGCGTAGAATGGGACAGAATTTTTCTTTTTTTCGGTAATTCAAAGCAGTGGACTGGATACAAATTTTGGGGGTGCGATATATATTTTTTTATTATAGAGAGACCACGAGACTTCTTGGTTGCTCCACTCAACTCTGGTCGGTAACGACCATAATCTTTTCGAACTGATAACTCTCTATTAACCTACTACCAAATAGCGAGAGCAAGTATGCTCCAGAGTTATCATTATCATGTCCTCAAAGTTCTCATATCTACCTCACGAAATAACCGATTACATTTTAATTTGCCTTTTATTTTATCTGTACCGTCGACAGTACTATTATAAGCGTAGAATGGGACAGAATTTTTCTTTTTTTCGGTAATTCAAAGCAGTGGACTGGATACAAATTTTGGGGGTGCGATATATATTTTTTTATTATAGAGAGACCACGAGACTGAAGGCACCAGTGCTCGGTACCGTGGAGGTGTAAAGATTTGCAGATTAAGGTATAAAGGTAATGGGTCAGTAGGAATACTATGGAGTTTTTACCCCGTGTGCAATGCTTTTTTTTTAACCTCAATAAAATCTGTCTAATACAAATTTATCACCCATTCAAATCAGTCTTGACCCAACTTTATGACTCAAATAAATCTTGTTTAACCCAACTTCGTGACTTTTTAAACGTAAAAAAATATTCATGTAACCTAACCAATTAGTCCCCATGAAAGTATCCGTAAACCATCAATAGCCAAATCTAATGTGATCCAACCCCCCGTACGGAGTAATATTTATTGTATTGCATATATTATATATATATATATATATATATATATATATATATATATATATATATATATATATATATATATATATATATATATATATATATATATATATATATATATATATATATATATATATATATATATATATATATATATATATATATATATATATATATATATATATATATATATATATATATATATATATAAATAATATATAATAGTTCCAATAAATTATATTATCACCATTAATACTTAGACTAGCTCAACTCTTGTTACTTAATTTGAATCATTTTTACCTCACAACGAATTGTCTTATATTTCTTAACTTAATTCAACGTCTTATTAACTAAACTTCTTTCTACGTTCAAGTATTTACGTTCCTTATGTCCAACAATTTTCACCTTTCACCAGATGTCTTACGTCCCTTAAAACTAACTTCTCTCTACGTTCAACTGTTTATGCTTCTCACAACTAAAACGTCTGATATATATTTTTATAAACTTACTCCTCTCTACACCCGTCTGTTTCTCACGTCTAAGTTGCCATAGTTAGGCTGCTAGCTAGGTAGGCAGAGAGATGGACAGATAGATAAACATTTTTGCTGTTATTTTAACATAAAGAAGTAACAACAACTCCCGATAATAAAGTAGAAACACCAAATCTGCATGGGATAGGTATTATGCCTGCAGCGATAGTTGAAAAATATATAAGTGCAATATCAATGCAACTAGATATAGTTAAACAACAGCAAGCACCTCATAGAGAATAAACAGGAATCGACTTGCTTTTCAGCCGATTTATAAAATAACTAGTATGAAGATTTCCCTAATTCTCATTCCTTGTGACGAAGTAGTCTGTTGGTTACTCCCCCGTAGAAAGCTTATCCGCATAAACTCCTAGATAGTAATAAACCAAAAGGAATGTTTAAATAAATAATTTGAATTCAGTGAACAATTCAAGACATAAAATACAAAAACATAGTAATTTAGACATTAATTCAAGGCATCAGATTTCCGAATTGAAAGCATTTAAGACTATGTATGGTAGAAGAATATTAGTAACATTTAAGAAAGGAAAAAAAGCTGTATGGCTTCCTCAGCGTTTCAAAATATTAACAAATGAATTCATCCAATCAATCAAGTATGAGAAAAAACTACTCCTTGTCTACATAGCTATGAAGAATACAGGTGAAGGTTTAGAAATAAACGAAATAGAATTTCAGTTTGCATCTACGGGTTAATGTATAATAAATCCATGCACGCTATCATATATTTTTTAATAAAATATATTTGCATGTAACTTAACGTGTCTTTTATACTGATAACCACCTTGATGTGTTTTAAACTATATAAATATAGTCAAGTGTCTTTTGGCTCATGCGTTGTCTTTTTCGGTAAATCTGTATAGGAATCTCCTAAAAGCAAAATAATCGTACTAAGTATATCCGTTTAGAGTGGTTTGAACCAAACTTAAAATTGTACATATATTTCATAAAAAGTTACTAAATATTTCCGATTACCAAGTTTTAATAACATCGCCTGATCTGACAAGAACTCTGAATGAATACAAAAACATTCAAAAATATATCTCATCTATCTCGCTAAACTATTAAACGTAGAGGGAGATCTCAATGAATTGAATTAGAATTGAATATATTACTATCAAACATAGAGAGATCATTGAAGTGTGTCTATTGAATTCTGTATATTAGTTGAGGCTACTATTGAAATAAACACACATTGAATTATTTATTTTACTATTAAACTACTTTACAATCATTTGGATAAGACAGACTTAGCGATTGAAAATATCGTTCTTTATCATCTTAGTCAGTCTTGTCATTATCAATAGATCTATCAAATTTTTCTTAGTAATACTTCAACTTTCAAGTGCAAGCATGGTAAATGTATGAGCGTTTCTATCAACCTGTCTATCTGGCTTAGACAATTCTTTTTCGAAGTACTCGTACTTTACAAAATGTTCATTTAATATTTCTTCCATTTGCATAAATAGTGCGTGTACTTCTTTAATAACATAGTCTTGTGTAGAAACGTCGCCGTCGGCGTTTCTTGCTTGATTAGCAGCATTAGTAAAGTCTTTCCCTGAACATCATATGATCTAAGCTTAAACCCAACCCCGGACGGACCCCCGTAATACTGCGATTTTGACATTATTTCTCCTTCGTCCAAATTTATCAATCGTGTTGTTAATACTAACCATTTTAAACTTATACTAAATTATTTTCCAATAAATTCCTACTTATATATAACAAGTTAATAAGTTAATATTTATATATACTTTTTATAGAATATCGCATATTTTTACATTGAAAAAAGTAATTGAGACTTAATATATAGACTTATTATATTGTAGAATAATAACAATTATTAAGACACATAAAAAAAATCAGTAGTATGGTCTCTAACTAATATCTTAACAACCATTCTATCATTATAGCCTATATTATATCACATAATTTTCAACTATCGCTGTAGAATCTCCAACGCAGATTTGGTGCTTCTACTGTTTTATCAAGAGTTGTAGTTACTTTTTTATGTTACAATAACAGCAAAAAAATCTTCTACGTGATGGTCCATTTATAACATCTCATTCTTGCATTCTTGTTGAAGTTAGTGATCAGTGTAACATAAAAACGTGATAAACGTATACAATCTGGTTAGTAACACATCCAAACATTAATTTTTTGGTAAAATGGATAACCCTTCATTTGAAATGTCTAACATTTTTTCTCAGGCACTTTTAAAGAAAACATTGTTTTTGGGTCCATGATACGGGGATCTAATGGAGTATAACTAGTATGTTGAACAAATGTCACTTTTGATTTGTTTTTTTAGCGGGGTATGTTTTTTATAAATTCATACATCTCTGTTTTCCCTACTCTACCATAAACTATAATGGCTCTAAGAACATAATAGTTACGAGTCTTAAATTGTTTACGATAATGAACAGTTTAACGAAATGTAAAGATCCATCGAAGGTATCACTATTTATTGGAATGCTATTAAAATGAATTAACGTGTTACTTTTACTCGCTTCCTATATTGATGGTATGTTGTAAAATTTGTATAAACTTCAAAAATTTGGTTCTAGTATAGAGGATAAACACGTTTTTCCCATCCTGGTTGAACCACATGGACTGCTATATCATTAGTCTCAATAACATTCTCTATTTTAACTTGGTATTGTCCACTAATATATTTTGTTTGATTACAGATGAATGTACCTCTAGGTAACGTGTCTTGACTTTCAAAATCAGTTGAATATTCAAACTTAAAGTCTTGAGTTTATTAATATTTTATATATCGGTTGATCTTCTAGATGACTAATGCAGATATTACAAATTTCTTTTCTCGGACTCCCCTCACCTACACAACTATTTGTATATACTTATTCAACTAGTGATCTGTATTTACTGTTCAGACTTGTTCACCAATTGTTTATTTTATATAAACACCTGATTGATTATGTTTATGTAGGGTAAGGACTGTTTATATTGCCTATGTGGTATAAACACATATTTTAAATCTCCTACCTGATTAAATTTTCCTGATGATTAGGTTTGTTGTGTATTGATTGGTATATCAAAATCTAAGTTGTAAAAATGTTTACTTTTTAAATAGTTATACTTCAATGAACCCTCTATGTTTAATAGTTAAACATTTAGACTTCAGTGATTAATCGAACGATGTTCTTAAAACTTAGTAATCGGAAATGTTTAGTGATTGTTTATGAAATGAATGTGGAATTTTAAGTTTGCATTACACCTCTCTAAACGGATATACTTAGTATGATTATTTTGCTTTTAGTAGATTCCTATATAGAATTACCGAAAAAGACAACGCATGAGCCAAAGGACAATATTTGCTACCTTCTATTTATTTAATTGCACCTTAATTCGCCTATGTTTTTTTTTTCGTTACTATTTGATTATATTTATATAGTTTATGACGCATGAAGGTGGTTAACTGTATAAAAAATACGTTATATGCAAATATATTTTATTTAAAAAATATAATAGCATACACGGATTTATTATACATTAATCCGTAGATTTGCAGCTATCTTCTTCATATTTCTGTAGACAAGGAATAGTTTTTTCTCTCATATTTGATTGACTGAAGTAATTCATTTGTTAATATTTTGAAGCATAGTTTTTCTTCTTTCCTTGAATGTTTCTAATATTCTACCATACATAGTCTCAAATCCTCTCAATTGAGAAAACTGATGCCTTGATTTAATTTTCAAAATTACCCTTGCAAAATGACATCCCATACGCATGCATCGGCTGAAAACAAGTCGACACATGTTTATTTTCTCTGAGTTGCTTGCTCTTGTTTAGACATATCTAGTTACATTGGTTAAGTTCAGACACCCGAGATTAGATATGTATCCAGCGTGAATGGAGAGTGATTGGTTTATGATGGTCTTCAATATCTTTCACCCTCAGTAACAAGAAATATAATTTTCAACTATCGCTACAGCGCATAATATCTTTCTCTTGCAGATTTGGTGTTTCTATTTTGTTATCGGGAGTTGTAGTTACTTCTTTATGTTACAATATCAGCAAAAAATCTATCTATCCATCTGTCTGTCTATCTAGTCTAGCTAGCAGCCTAACTATCGGTCGTCCTAACTATGACAACTTAGACGTGAATTTTTTTACGAAATATATGACAGCTTAGTTGTGATGAAAATGATTCAAAGTAAAGAACATAGACAGTTGAGAGTGGAGAAGAAATCAGTTTTAGAGATATAAGGAAACTACTAAGAGGTAAAAATTGTTCAAAATAAGGAACATAGACAGTTGGAGGTAGTGAGAAGTCAGTTTTAAGAAATATAAGGCGGCTATGGAGGGGTGAAAATTTCTTGAATTAAGGAAGACAAATTTAACGCAGTCTGATGCTCGAACTTAGCAAGAATCTATAAGTTTAAAGCATGTTATTTAACCTACAATCAGCATTTATAGTATTTATCATTATTCAGTTGTTTTATCTCTCTACTCTCATATAAAATCCTCCTCCTCCGATAATTGTAATTCAAATCAAGTTGTTATATTGTTTCTCGCCTACTTCTACACCATCTTTATTACCAGGTTTATTTTTACCACAGTCTGATGTTTGAAATTAAAAGAGCTCTATGGGTTTAAAGCATGTTATTCTCTGATATGGCTGTGAATTTTAAAATTGAATGCAGGATATTTGCAAAAAGTATACTAGGTATGAAGTACACCACACAGATCTAAAATATCGACGAAAGGGAGAAGTATGTCAAAAGCAGGCCGTTTCCATGGATATACAGAGTTGTAGCCAACAGTGAATGATCATTGCACCGTTTCCATAGTTACTCACATTCTTTTCATAGACTCAGATTTGTGTTCCAAACATTAAAATAGTGAGCTAGGCAATACATTCGAAAATATAAATTTTATCTTGTGTAGAATAACTCGAGATTTTATCCAACACATATTATATTAAATAGATTAAAATATAGTATACAAGACATTTTTTATTTAATATGGGTAACAAGTTATGTGAAAATATGTTTAAAGTAGAAAATCGTTAAAAAAATGATATTTCTTCTTAAAAAAGAAATATGTATCAATGACCATTAGGGTACTGACTTCAAAACGTATGGTATCTCTGACCCATATTTAAACTCACACCTGTATTCTGTAGTAAATCAACCTGTTCAAGTTTTAAAATTAAGAGATCTCATTATTTCCAAACTGATTTCCATCATCCTTTTAACGACGGATAGAAGATAATAACTCCTTCATTGTTCAAGGGTCAAGACCGTCTCAGCGGGTAGTCCCAACGGTGGCGAGCATCCCAGAGGGCGGATGACCTCTACGATAATGGGCATTCTAATGTGTTTAATGACCACTTGAATGGGTATTCATGGTGATAGTGTAACACTAGATCTTTTGTTAGTTTAAAATTATTACTGAAAATACTCCGTCGAGGTGTGCGTAAAGGGGAAGGGGGGTTTGGGTCAGACTCGATTTGGCCATTGTTGGGTTACGGAGGATTCCAAAGGGACTAGTTCGTCACATGAATATTTTTTACGTTTAAAAATGTCACAAAGTTGGGTTAAACTAGATTTATTTGGGTGATAAATTTAGGTTAAAAAAAACACTGCACAAACCCCTTCGCAGGATGGAGGGGGCAAAGGCCTCATAGTATCCCTATTCGGGTCCCATAGTAAGGGCACCTAAAGAATAAAGGGGTGTAGAAAGTAGACGGTCATTGATCTTCCTGACAGGCAAGGTATAAAGAAGTCATAATGGCAGATAATTTGCCAGAGCATCTTAGACCAGAATGAAAAGTTGTGACGTCTTCCATGTTTTATTTTACGCTGCGGAAGCGTTCATCCTTAAAGAAGGAATTACGAATAATCTAAAAACCTTTAAAATGTGGACATATATAGGCGAATCTTCAAAATTTTATTGATGCAACATATCACCAACGAACAGGTTTTAGATAGAATGGACAAAAAAAACTCATGAATGAAAAACTTCCGCGACTGGTTTCGAAAAGTTAAAAAAAATTGCCATGCTCTTGCTTTATAAGAAGACAAATAAGGTAAGAGATACATATTATACAAGTTAGTAGGTGAAAAGTATTCTAGGTTTAAAAAAAATAATTTTTAGTTACTGTTGTGGCAATTAATGAAATGTGAATTGATGTGAAATTAATTATTATTTTTCAAGTATTTGTTAATTCATTTTAATGGTGTTGTTACTGGAGAATAATTTGTATTGTAGTGGATATGATTATGCCTTAGTTGCGTTGATTTGTTTTTAGTAGGAAGAGAACTCAATTGAAGCTTTATTTAGATCAAGGAAGAAACCTCGCACCTTTTTTTTGGAATTCCTCTGAAATAATGGACTAACAAAAACTGAGAACAGCACCTAGTCAGATGACCTTGTAGAAACATTTAACAGGGCCGATATATATCTTTCCAAAATGATTGCCAAAAACTACCTGACTTTATTGACTTACTGGACATATGTTCATAATCCCATTTTTTTACAGGTTACAATCCCCTAAAAGTATTATTAAAAAAAGGAAAAACAAGACAATGGTAATAAAAGCCTCGGCAGTCTAGTTTCCATAAAAATGATATGATAGGTTGTACAATTATATAAAAAAAAGTTATTGCTACAATTGTATTTTCTTTGGAAAATGCTATACAGGGTTATAAATAAGATTACGAGAGTGTGGATATTTACAAATCACTTTTTTCCGAGCTTTGTAAATATGTTCAGTAGCATTTATATTAGAGTATATTTCAGCTTTTAAATCTTTAAATATTTAGTTAGACATAAAATCAGTTACTAATATTTTTCATATAATGACTAACCTAAAGTAATAAAATTAAAAATTCAAAAGGTTAAAAAAATAGAAACATTAACGAAACTCCTAATAATCCCTCCTTAAACACGATAACTTAACCTTGCGTCAATTTTTCCGACTGAAGCCTTATAAACAAAATAAATAAAAATGACTGATATTAAATCCAAGGTACGAGTGTATTAAGAATTATTTATTATATTATTCTGAAATACGGGAAGTTAGTGGACAAACAGCAGCCAACATAGCCATCGTAACTGTAACCTAGGATTTTTAACAAAATATATATATATATATATATATATATATATATATATATATATATATATATATATATATATATATATATATATTTTTTTTTTTTTAGTTTTTGCTTACCTCATAAAAAAGAGATATTGTAATCTTGAAAAAATCAACCTATCTGCCTGTCTGTTCGCGACATAGCTAAAAAACTACTTTTTAGATTAATCCCAAATTTAGTGCAAGCATTAAGTGTGATATATAGATAAACTAGTAAAATTCTGATACGAATTCATGAAGTCGGAATAAAATAACGACCAATAAAAAATTAACGTAAAAAAACTTCTTATTCAACAGTTAACTTTTTTGCACAAAATTTAAAGATAATTTAGGATAAATTCAACATGACGATACAAAATGGCGGTGTAAAAACTACTTATTCATTTTATTTTGTATTATGCCCAAAAGGTAAGTATAGCACAGGCAGAAACTCGTAAAATATTGGTACGAATTCAATATGGGGAACAAAATGCCGCTCAATAAAAATGTTTGAAAACACAGTATATTATATTTGATACCTGGAGCGTCAGTAAGCAGTTGACTATTGGGTGAATTGCGTTTGAGTTGGCAAATTACGAGACACATTTACGAACAAGCGGAACCTGCATCTATACTAAACTTATTGTAATATAAAAGCGAGGACATTTTTTTTATCGGTGAGAGTTAACTATTAGAACAAATACAATACTGCAGTTTTTTTGAGTTTAGTGAGCTGGTTTTTCTCTTCGTGCTCCCCCCAATCACAAAGGTCTAAGGACGCCTCTGTGTGTTACTGAATCACTATGAGCAGAACTACATTAAATCATACTTCACTATTCTTAATGAAAGAAAAGATTCATAATGATTCATAAGAAAGAAAAATTACCTGTTTTTTAAATTTATATTCTACATCTTTAAAGATATAATTAAATGAAAATTGGTACACACACTTAGAATTACTTATTAAACAGTATCATAGACATTTCAAACAATCTGCAGAGTGATAATTTTTGAAGTTATTTCCCCCTCGTTTAACGCCCCAAACATTTTTATGTAACGGTAATGACCCAAGTTAGTAGCTCCGACAATTTTTCTCTTCCATTTAGAATTGCATTTGTTCGATCTTCGGCACCCTTTTTTATATATTTGAAAGTATACTTTACAAACGCTATTTCTAAAGGGTATTAATTACTTTTAAACGTAAATTTGGATGCAGTATGGTAAATTGGGGGAGAAAATTCATGAATAAGAAATAGTATTTTGCTAAATAACTCTTAAACAATGCAAAAGGCAACAATTTTTCTTAAGAAAATGGAAAATTTGATGAAGCCTCAAGTAAGCCATAAACGTTTAGGGCATTACATAGGGGTCGTGACCGAAAAAAAAAACACCCTTTATATTTTTTCCAATGCCAATGATACTGTTTTATAGATCCTGCAAAATATTAGGTGTGAACCAATTTTCATTAATTTATTTTTAAAAAATGTAGCATATAAATTTAAAGAACCAAAACTTTGCCACCCTGTACTTTAAAAAAACATACGTTGTTGTGCAAAAGTACCTATGAACTTTTATACTTAAAATTAATCAAATAATTACATCGTGATTTGGCACTTATTTCTGATTAACCCTGTACATTTCTACTAATGAAATTTAAATACATTTTCTTTACAAAATTTTAAAAAACTTTTTTGAAGAAATATTATAATGTCCCGGTAATATTTTAACAACAGGACCCGTGTAGTCTGTCTGCGCCCTTGGTTTTGAGCATAAAATACTGATAACTGTAGGACATCTGGTCTTTTTCAGTGCAATGAAACATAAACGTCTTTTCGTATATCTTATGTATTAGATATGCTTATATCTTGAAGTTTCTTGATCTTTTTTAAAGGTTCTTCGCCTATTGTTTTATGGTTTTTAGTTTATAAACTATTAGATTTGTTGAAGTCTGAAAGCCCTCTGAAACTTTTTCGAGATTGGGTCAATTATTAAATAGATTCCTACATTATTATATAGTAATTATATTAACGTGAAATTTAAGTATTTTTAAATCAGCAGATACATGTTTAATGTTTTTAGTTGTCATTGTGTATTTGTCTATTGTGGTTTAGTAAATACGCAAAATGTAGGTTTGGTCTTAATAAAAATTTAGTATATATTTACCTGCAAGTAACCATCTAGGACTTTCTGGTAGTGCCCAGTAATAAAATATTAAAATAAGGGATGGTAAAGAAATTGCGACCTGGAAGTAACGCCAATCCCTTAAAAAATATGAAATCAAAGGCATGAGAAGATGTCCGAGATTAAATGGTATCTGATAAAGTATCCCTATGATTGTTCTCCATTCAGTACCTACAAAATAAAGATTATTATAAAATTGTCTTATAAATAAGTTTTTTTTATTTTGGCCTCTACAGGATAGAGGTGGGCAATACAGTGTTTTATTGCTATGTTCCGCTCTTGCAGTGGACTATGCGACCTGCGGTTAAAGCTTTGGCATGACAAAGTAAACCAGATATTATGTTTAATAACAGTGGTAACATTGTAGTGCTTTGCTGCAACAGGTATTAGTAGATATCTAGTGAAAATAATCATGAGCCATATTTAACAAAAATAAACGCTTGTAGAATCATATATATTATACGTTCAATTAAAAACTATTACCAATTTATACTAAGAAATATACGAATTGAATTATTAAACCAATTTAGTAAGTAGAATCAAAATTATTTTGATACAACATTTTATAAACCATTACATGCTGTTTTTAGCACTAGGTATTGGTAATGTAAATATATTTTTAAAACCAATTTCACATAAGTGGTTTTCGCTAAAAATGTCAAATTTCATTTATCCTATCTCTCCCCATATGCAGGGAGATCTTGGATATGGGTTAGGCATATAGATACATTGGACAATAACGTACAATGTATACTATCTATCATTGTAATCGAAAACTATTTTAGTTTGAATAAACGGAAAAAATCAATTGCATCCTCAGCAGGTTCTAGAAGTTTGGTTAAAACATCGAAAAATGGAACGAAAGCCTGATCTTCAGTATTTAACGTAAACATGTTATAAGGTTTAAAAAGTTGAATTCATATCCATCCCTAAGTCTTTTTAGTATTTTCATCACGAAATTCCCTACATTAGATTTTCCATAAACTCTTGCCACTAAATATCCTCCTTCTAAAATGTGCTTTAAATCTACTTCCTCATCACTGTCGAAAATTAATTCATCGTGGTTGAATTTGTATGTCTTTGTATATATGTGTTGTCTTTTTATTCAATATCATCCACTTCCTCACTATCATCACTGCCGTTAGCGTCACATAGTTTGGTCTTTACTGATTCGACGTAATCCAATTAAGGGCTTTTCCTTGTAATTCGTCAATCTCGATTTTTCTGGTTTATCAGTGGTAATTCTACATTTAGCTCGGTTACATCCTTTGGGCAGTGTTTTCCTTTCGGGGGCTTTTCGAAAAGCACGTACGATTTCAGGAGTGGTCTGGGGAACTGTCTATAATAATGCCTGGCTCATCATAAGAATCATTGAATTTTGAAGTCGATAACTGATTCCTTAGATGTTTGGAGAATGAACTGGCGACGGATTGATAAGTTTCACTGGGCGCAGCAGGTTCAGTGGTAACATAAGATGAAAAAAATCTTCCTCCGTAAAAATACTTTTCTCATATGGCATAATATCTGTATACCGAAATCCAGCCTTTTTATTCATTGGTGTCGCGGCTCTATCTCAAGCTTGCAAACCGAAAGCAGACAGATTGTAAATGTATATTGTTTGAACAGGATGCATTAAAAGCCAAAAACTTGACCCTTGGTTAAAATATGACTTGGTCTACAAACCTTTCTATCAAGCGGTTGTAACTTATTTGGTTGGCAATGTCAGAATCACAATACCTTTGGTTCGACAATATTCGATTTCCTGCAATGATAAATAAGAGTCGTAGGCATCCATAATTAGTAAAATTCTGTTTTGTATAGAGTATTTTTCCGAGATGTTTAAGAACTTTAGGGAAGTTGTGTGCCGTCATCCGCAGCCGCTGGGATTGACTAATTGAAGAGCACTACTATCTGAAACTCCCTTTATCATTCTTTAAAACGTTGACGCTGCAAATTCCTGGGGGTAAAGCGGTTCTTGCGGCAGATATTATTTCTAATTGAGTAACCCCTTTCTTGAGATGCTGCTTCACCAATTTGGTGTTCACCTTTTTTTCCAACAATTTTGAACCATTTGTACAGTTCTAGTGTAAAAAAGAAAGGTGTTTAGTAAACCTTTGATCGACATTGAAAAGCGTAACTTACTACCTACTTACCTACTTCATCTAACTTATAAATTTGCGTTTCTTGAAATGAGTAACGTCCAATAACTTTGGCAAGTTTGTCTTGGAATATTTTGACGATAGTGGGATTAAAACCCGTCTTCATAGCTAAGCTGGTAGTTTTGGATTTAGACAGCTTTAAATTGCACTTCAGAAAAACCGAGACCCAATTTTTTTCCCTTCACTTTTTCGTATTTCCAAGCGTCTGGCATAGTTAGTAAGTTTTTTTATGCACATATTCATATGAAAATCGTCGAGAAGCTTGCGGTGTCAATCCACAAAACAATGCACAATACTTTAATAATTGCGTTACTTACCATATTATTTCAAACTACTAATAATAATGCTTTTATAGATTAATAATTGTTCAATACTGAAGTACGCTTCAGTAAAAGTAAAGGTGAAAGAAACAATGCAATTTATCTCAGGTAATCGTTTCTGCTCCGACTTAATTAGTTAATATTGTACATTAATCTTATTTAGTGGTTAATAAGACGCACATAAGTATTAAGATATGAAACTAGGGATGCTAGAAGAATTGTCGGTATAAATGCCTATTTATTAAACATTAAATAGAAAAAAAATCGAGAATATCCTATAAGAACGATGCGGAAGCTCTGTTGTTTGACAAAAAGAAAGATAAAATTTATTACATGTGTACTTTTCTTTGATTTCTCTATTTTATAGATATAATAATAATAGTTAATTTTCATATTTGTTTCTTGATCACTGTGTACTACTCCGTATTAGGACAAAAATCCAGAAATAACATAATAACACAATAGGCTCATTTATATGAACAAACTTACCAGAAAGAATGTTTAAGTTATGTCAAGCCTAATTCAATTGTAAACAAACCGCCCACCATAATATATTAACCGCCAGCATTTAAAAAAGATCTTACTGATAATTACATGCTTGTGATTTTTGATTTTAAATTAAGTAACGAGATTAATATAAGATTTTTATAGTAATGACACTAGAAACTAGTTTAGTTGTATTAGATCGTCTTTCTTGTTTTAACTAGCGTAAATATATTAGGTGTAAAAATACTGGTCTAGGCTAAGTCTGAAAAGTACACCGAATGCAGAGCAGCGAATGTTAAGTCAAGCAATGGTTTAGGAAAACCGGCTTAAAAAGAATATTAATAACTTTTTAAATGTAAGGTTTCACAGGAAAAGGGCCTCGGATTTATTTTAACAAGACTGATTTCAAAATAATCATTATTATTTGAAACACAAATTTCACAAAGTAAGCTATAGGGGATTGGTTTTTTTTAATGATTTATTAATATAGGTAATTGAAATATATATAAATAAAAATAAAAATATTACAATTCAATATTATCTATTATCTCTGTAGAAACTAACTAAAACTAGATAAAAGGTAACCTACTAGATGACACAAAAGATAGGATTCGATTACTGAGTCAGCAGTCTTCCAGTCCTACCTATTCATATTTGATATTTTTTGTTTCATAAGGAATATTATTATAAATTATAGAACATATATATTTAAAAGATGATTTATATTTTTCTGTTTGAAGAACAGGAATCTCCAAGTTATTTTGATTTCTAGTATATTTAAATTATAAATATTATTTCGAAAATTATTTTTTTTACAAATAGTTAGGCAAGTTGTTTCAAAATTATTTTATGAAAAAAACAAGATAAGTGGATCTCGCGTCTAAATTGTAATTTAGATAATTTAAATCTTTTAACAATTAGATATATATATGATCATATTTTGTAAGACTAGTTGCATACTGAAACAATTATTATCTAAAATTTGTAATTTATGTTTATCATTACAACAGTAGAATTGGCACTTTTATGATAAATTGAATCACAATAATCAAGACCACTTAGAAATAAAGAATCAACAAGTTTTAGTTTAGTGTTAATATTTAAAAAAATCTTGTATTTTATTGTATAAAATGGTCATTAAAAATTTAAATTTTGATCAAAAATAACACCAGAACAAAATTTCTCCCATGAAATTCGCCTGAACCTGATAAACGCATCAAATCTGTCAACAGGTGAACAAAAAAAAGTTAAAACTAAGCAGCTTCGTGACCCTCGATTGTAAGTCCCTAAAAAATTAATAGCAATCATAACCCTCCGGACCCTACGTTATTAAAGTCTATTCAAATTCAAGTTACAGTACATGTAAACAAAAGTAGTTGTGCGAGCTATACGCCTTTAAATGAAGTTGGCCGATTATGATATAAGCTTTTAACATACTTTTAAAGGCGTATTGCTCGCACAACCATTTTTGTTTACATGCAACCTATAAAATGTTGGTACAAATCCAAGATGGCGAAACAAAATAGCGGATTAGTAAAATATTTTAAAACTCAGCCTGAAAAAACTAATTATTAGATTAATTTCAATTTCAAATATTCGCAGGTTTTACATTTCTACACGATTTAGCGTCCCGACATGCCGAAAGACATGTTTTCCTAATTCAGTTGGTCTGTCAGTTTGCGACATAGCTAAAAAACTACTTACCCCATGGATTTCAAATTTTGGTCAAAAATTAAGGCTCATATGGGGATGACCAGGCAACATTTTGGTAAAGGTCCAAAATGCCGGAACAAAAAACTAAGTATCCAATTTACCTCAAATTTTGCACAAAAATTAAGTGTTATATCGAATGAACTAATAACATTTTGGTACCAAGCTAAGATGGTGGCCTAATAAAATATTTAAAAAATCAACCTGAAAAACTATTTATTAAATCAAGTTCAAATTTTGAGCATGCATAAACTAGTAAAGGTATTTTTTTCTTCTTCAATCGACTTTTGTACAAAAATTAAATGTGATATAGGGATAGACACGTAGGAATCCAACATAACTACTTATTCAATTTGTTTTAAATTATGCCCAAAAACGATAGCATAGGTAGAAACTGATGAAAGATTGGTACGAATTCAATATGGTGGAACAAAGTGGTGCCCAATAATAATGTTTGAAAATACAGTATATGTTTTACTAAATGACGATGTGCGAAATTAAATTGAGTCACACTTCACTATTCCTAATAATAGGAAACATTCATAACGACGGAAATTCCGGGTAAAACAAATTTACAGATTTTTTAAGATTGGGTTTGATAGTGGTGGGGTGAGTGTTTGAATCATAGCTTTTCAATTTTTTTGGTTTAGTTTACGAATTTTTAAATCTACAAGGTGAGTTGCAACTAAGTACCAAAAATTTAAAGAGGGCTTCTAGAACTAAAGTATAAAAAGCTATATATACATTGCTCCGCAAACGCTTGGTCCTTAGTACATAACAGTTGTTTTTAAGTTAGTTAAATATTGTAAAAGTTTTCTTCAATACTGAAGTAATCCAATTATTGTATGCATTCGTAAATATCTAAGAATGAACATTTAAATAAATGTTGAAGAAACTGAAATTATTCATGTCAAAGATATGCCCATGACCTAATCAGTCATTTGCGGGACCAATTTCTTGATTCGTTTCACATGATTGATCACTATAAACACTGTATCTCCATAATAATGAACTACGACGATTGTTCTACGGTATTTAATTTAAATCATACATTTGTGTCCAATATTATTCAAACAATGACCTCTAAGTTACAGGTGGTGTTAATATATTAAACATAATCAGTATTATATTTCGTAATACATATTATTAAACAACTGAGAGTGAATTGAAGTGTGCGCTTCACAAATAAGGGGGTATTAATAATAGTAGTATTAGTATTAGTAATAGTTATAGCAGGAGTAGAAGTAGGGTGGGGGATATCATGAAGAAAATAGAATAACCACCTTATGGGGATTATGATCAAATGTATTCAAACTTTTAAATCATAACAAAATCCATATACCTATGCTAGTAGACTACACACACGGGTAAAATAATTGAAATATAAATTGAGTTTTAACTTTTTACTTCGCTCGTAAATAAGGAGTATTGTAACCGTGAAAAAATCACCTTCCGAGATTCTTTAAGATTACGTTTCAAAGTCCATAGATTCCGAAAAAACAAGTTTTCCCCATTCCGTCGGTTTGTAGATCTGTCTGTCTCTCTGAGTGTTGAGGCATAACTAAAAAAACTATTAGCCAAAAATTAAGGGTCACATGTGGACCATCTAGTAACTTTTGGCAAAAATCCAATAAAGCGAAACAAAATGGCGGCCTATTAAAATGTAAAAAAAATATTACTAAAAAACGAATCATCCAATTTACTCAGAAATCAACTGGTAACATTTTGGAAAGAATTCAAAATGGCGAAACAAAATGGCGGTTTAATAAAATATTTAGAAACTTAGCCTGAATAAACTACTTAACAGATTAATTTCAAATTTCGTGCACGAATTAACTGTGGTATAAAGATAAGCTGATAAAATTGTGGTACGAATTCAAATTGGCGGAACAACATGGCGATTAAATAAACTGTTTGTAATCGTGAAAAAAATACATCCTCCCAGGTTTTACATATATTTTTTGGCGTCCCTAGATTCCAAACATATGTGTTCTCAATTCTGTTTGGGGGCCTGTCTGTCTGTCAGTTCCCGAGGTAGCTGAAAAACTGGTGGAACAAAATGGTGCCCAATAAAATTGCCTGAAAAGACAATATTGGTATGTTTCACTAAATGACTATGTCGTAAGGAACTAAATTGGGTCACACTTCACTATTCCTAATAAAAGGAAAAATTCATAACGAGGGAAGTTACGAATAAACGAAATTTACCGATTTTTTTTACGAGCCCGTGAAAATGGTAAAAAAGTACATTTTATTAATAACATTATCGATACTTTAAAATTGATTGCCATTACAATGAGATTGATATTATACAGCAGGTATTTATATCGACAAAATATGCAATAATATGTAGTACCTAACCGTTATCTATTCACATCTATATAATAACACAACTTATAGAATGTCTCGATTTGCAATTTCAAGTTACTATACTTTTTTAACCGACTTCAAAAAAGGGGTGTATCAATTTGACTTTAGCAAAGGTGGTTATCAATTCAACACGGTATCGAATGTACTTATTTCAATGAACATGGTTTCATTTGACTTTGTGTTGTTTCAGTTAAGGTCCACAGAAAAAATTTGAATAGCTGAGGCACGTGTCCCAATACCCCTTTCCTAGTTACTCCAAAAAGAATGAGACAATTTTTATTTGAACTTTTTTCTTTCCAGTTCTCAAAAATTAGTAAAAACTTAAATCAGACCGCCACACAGACACAGATGGCTTGATTACGAATTTTATTCTTGAAAACTTTACAGAATTTGAATCAGGAAGCTTGAAAGAATATGTCTGAAATATTCAGAATTTTCAGTATTTAGATAGCTACTGAAAACGACTTCTTAACAAAGGACGAAGTACACATCTTATGGGTTTTTAATGAACCGTCAAATTTAATGAAATTTTAATTACCTGATAATAGGTGTTCTGATTAAACCTATTTATGGGCAGAACTCAATTCTAGTTTCAGAGATGCAGGGTGTTAAACTTTATCCAAATCTCATACAAAATACATGGGGAAAACAAGATAACACCAAATTACTTTTTTTATGATATATTTAGAGAATAATACTTTGCAAAATATTTTTGGTTTATATACGAACGTTAGATAGATCCGCAAATGATTTTTTCTCGATATATAAGGTGTTACATTTTTTGTACCATAACTAGAAAATAAAGCGTTTTTGTCTATGTTCATAAAAACTTTTATCTTATTTTGAAAAGTACTATATATTAAATGTGTGGAAAAAAGTAATTTGGTGTCATTTTGTTTTCCCCATGTATTTTATTTAGGATTTGGGCAAAGCTTAACACTCTGTATCTTTGAATGAGTCATAGGTTTAAGTTCTGTCCATGCAGAGAGGAGCTCCTATTCTATATTGTTTGTAAATTAAAATTGGAAAAGCGCATCTAAGTAGCTGACACCTAATAGTCGGCAGCAAGTTGCTTTCTATCGAACTAATTATACAGGGTGTTTCCTAATTGCGGTAAAAAAATTTAAGTATTTATGAACTAATTTTATGAAAAAAAGTTTATATAAACATAGATCCGGAAATGTATTCTTTCCAAGATACAGGGTTAAACTGTTTACACTTGAAAACGATTGGAGATAGTTGCCATTCGAAACGTAAAACCAAAAAAGACAATGCAAGTCCGACAGAACGAGTTTAGTAAATCACTTATATTGTGAAGAACCCCCCCCCCCCCCCGCGCAAATTTAATCGCGCTTTCAAAATCAATTTTCCTTAAATATTTGGGTAGGAATTATTGGAAATTGCTCGATTGGGCCTATTTTCTGATAAACAATGGACTGGTCAAGAACGAAAATTGCATGCGCGGAGCTAAATTTGCTAAATATAGGTAGGATTGATACCGCGTTAATTATTGGATTAAAACTGTCGTGTGCTAGTGGCGCCAGTTTATCCCTTGTCCGGAACATCTGCTTAGATGATTTAGTAATTATTTTATTGGGGGTTTAATAGCTACGTGGCAGAGTTGCCAATTTTCAGTGTGATGGTATGAATTTGAGACTTCGACTTTTCTTCTTTTTTGTATATTTTTTTGTTTAAAAAATAAATTTATGCAAAAAACCAATGTGGCGTACGGTTTGACCTACTTTCAATGTTTTTTTTTAATATCTTTTAGATTAGTTTTGGTTAGTCTAATCCTACTAAAACAATACCTAAAGGCAAAAGCCGCATAATATTTTTGTTGTATCATCGTAAATGATTTTAACCATTTATCGGAAACATTGCAACGTTCAATATCCTGATGCATATTTTATCGTTCCTAAAATTATTGGCAATGTAGCATTATCTGAACGTCATAACGCTCGGAAAGCACCGACTTGTTCTGTGAGCTTTTCATAGTTATATTATATTCAAAAGCAGGAACAATCGTGTCCGAGTGAAGAAGCAGGTTATCTGCAAAAAAGAACATGAAATTTTAGTTTTAAATCATAATTTATCAATAACTTTATTTTTGTTCGTATGTATATTTATAGTTTTTTACTTTTAGTTCTTAAATTAGAGCAACCTATTGAGTTGTAACTTTTATAATGTTTTCAAAGCATTGTTAATTCTTATGTTTTAAACTTTAATACGTGTATTTCATTATGTTCTATTTTTGTTTTAAGTTTTAAGGAAGTATTACCTTATTTGTAATTCTAATTTTAAATAATAAAGAATTAATATTAACGAAAAAAAACGAATCTACTTGTTTTATTGATAGAACATTTATTAAGTCAATACGGCAACTAAAACTAGACTGGACCCCGGCCCCGATCGTCTTTTCGGACTATTGAGATTTATTGCCGTTTCACGCCAAGCTCTGTTTAAACGAAACTCGAAAGACGATCTTGTGAACCTCTACCAAATCATATATCTAGTTCTCGTTACTACAAACCAGTTCTTTTAGTTCGGTATTATTGTTAATCGTTCAGCAACTTTAAACAGTTTACGCGGTTATCGTTTGCTCCTTAATAGGTAGGTTAGTAGTTCGCGAACGAACTAGATTGTTTTAAATCTGCGAACTGTGGTGTCCGGCAGTCGTTTCAAATAAAAACCGATGCGTTTTAGCGGCGGGTGATAATTTTCAAGAGTTTTGGTAGATAGACCTCATTTTAAAAGTTTTTAGTTTATGTTACTTTTACATAGCAGTAAGAAAAATTATTGTACGATAATTTTATTAGTTTTTAAATTTCATTTTTCCCCAATTGTTTTTATTTAAAAATTATTTTTTATTAAAAAATATCTCCGGCACTGACTAATTACGCAGAAGTTGTTAATTTGTTTTTACGGCACTTTAAGTGATTTATTCTAGTCATAAAATTTGTCATAAAAATTGTTGTAAATGATTTAAAAAAAAATAGTTTAAACACGTTATTGTGTGATCCAGGGATATGCAATTAAGTGGTTTATATTTTTTCTCGGAAACAAAGCGAGAACAATTCAAATGATAGAAAAGTTTTATTTTTAGATTTTAATCCGAGAAAATATAAAAGTTACAAAAAAGTCAGTGGCGTACATTTTTTTGTTAATAATGTTGGCTAAAATGCTTCCCGAGCCGCCACTGGACTCAATAATTTTAATCTAATTAAGGCTAAATTAGCCCCTTATTGCTACAAATAACACTGCTAAATTTTGCCATAATCGGATAAGGGATATTAAGGATATTAATAAAAAACTTAATTTTTAAAAAAATGTTAACTCCCTGCATCTTAGAAACAATGCATTTCCGGATTTATGTTTATATAAACTTTTTTTCATAAAATGGTGTATATAATTTATGAATATAGTTTACCCCTAATCCGTAATTATTGTATTAATTTCTTACCAATAAGTTCCATTGTGATCACAAAGCTTGTAACCATTGTGCCTCCGGTCGCTAACGCAGCTAAAAATCTCATAACAAGAAATAATGGAAACCATGGAGAGAATCCTGCTAACGTTCCTGAGACAGCTTGTAGAATAACAGCACCTACTAAAGGCAGCTTTCGTCCAAATCTATAAAACAAGTTCAGTTTTTTTAATATTCGAAATTTTGAATGTGCTTAATGAAACTAAAATTCACACATACTGAGAGGTCATTTGAATATGTATCTGACAAAGCCAAGTACACTCATGTATAAAAAGTTCCATAAGAGGAAGACAGTTATCGTAAAATTAAAACTGTAATTGCTCAATAGAAAGCGAAAGAGCATTTCAAAAATTGCGTGGCATACCAATTCGTGTTTTATCACGTTAAATCTATAAGACAAGCGATCGATTTATCCATAGCAATCAGTCTATTCTTGATAAACGACGGCGTTTTGGCAGTCAAAATTGAAAGCACAATGTTCAAAATGCCATGTTGAGTTATTATTATTACATATATTCTGGCTCGAGTGACTAAAAAATCCTTTGTGATTAAATTCGGGAAATATTCCTCAAAATTACGTTGGTGCATTAAAATAAACTAGATAATTTTGCAGTCAACCGTAGTGTTTCTACAAATTGCATTCCTTTATTTTCATATTTTTGCGTAAGACCCAGACTTCGAAGGAGTATTATATTATAATATATTTACCAAGCTTTCATTTTAAATTATCTGTAATTTGGTTGCACTTGCGCAATTACTATCGAAAAGTGGTTCTTAATGTAAGCAGCTATAGATGTGTATACAGAGTATAATGATGCGTGGATAAGTTAAGTTCTTTATATATATATATGTTATCTCACTATTTGAAAAATTCACTTTTAAAAAAAACACTTTTTATTAAAATAAAATAAAACAATATGTTCACAACTTTGAAAATCAAATGGACATTAATTATTGTTACAACTTAAAAGAATAATATTATACTGTCCTTAATAAAATCTACATAGTCTATTTATATTAAAAATCTTGCTGAGGTACGTGGGAAACCGGCAAGCATCCGCTGGCTTCCATGGAGACTGCTGACGGTGTTTGAGCGTACTGTCGCAATTCTTGGAAACTGCTGATGTTGGTTTCTGTGAATGACGCAACTGTGTGATAATATGTGGCGACATTCTGGAGGCACGTGGAAGGTCATGGGAAACGGATATAACAGCTTCCCCTTTTAGTGAAAAGTTGGTGCTTTGCAGCTACTTTTAGGACTGAAGTTCAAATGCTTCTTCCTCTTCTTGTGTATTTTCTGGATGGATGCTAGTTCGCCTTTTTGGTATTAGTCTTCTCAACTGGTATGGGGCAAAGCGCTTCGGACTAGGCCTGGGAGGTGATGGAGGATCCTGACTACCAGTTATGGACAGTTTCAGTGGCTTCTTACGTCTACACTTACAGAGGATGTAGAGGATTGCCATTCCAACGACCATTGATATTGTGAGTATCGTAAACCAATGGATATGTTTGGTTATGAAGGGTTCTTTCATCAACTTGTCTAGCTCTTCTGAGTATTGGTCTAGGCGGTGTTGAGCAACGTTCAGGTCATCGGCATTGATGTTGCTGAGCTTCAAGGGTTTGAGCTTTGGGATTTGAGACTGTTCTGGGAACTGTTTGCAGCATTCGAAAGGAATCTGAACAGGATGGCTTTTATAGGTTACATTTTTATATTCCTCCACCAGGTACTTGGAATGAATTCTTGTGCTTCCAATAAAAGCGTTACAGTTTGGTTGTAACTTAAGAAGGGAGTTCGTCTTCAGGATCTGGGTTTCTATATTCCTGGTTCTACATTTTACGGTTACAGGAAGTGGCTCGGAAACTGAGATAAGCCAGTAGTTCGTGGAGATCTCTTGGACGTGGTAATCGGTGACTAGCAATATCGATGTTTGACAGGTTTTCGGTAGTATGTTCTGCTGCCTGAGTAGCTGTGCTTCGCAGATAGCATCACTGTCGATTGGATATTGCAGAAGCTCTGAACAGATCTTAGTGTGCGTCTCGAGTGACTTGCAGCTGGAGATGTCTTGTGGTAGTACATATAGTAAGGTGTCGTCATCTCGCGCAATGTATTTTTTTGTTGTTGGTATTATGTGAAAAAGACCTGTTCGATTGTCCATAATAGGAATAGGAAAAATTCGATACAAAGTGTATGATTCTGGTTCAGTTAGAGGAATTTTAAGAACGAACACAATCCTATTATCGGACTGGTATGATTCTAATTCAATTAAGTCAATATAATTGGCAATATTTGATGAATATATAGGGAGAGGAAGATTATTTTTTGATAGAGAACGCGATATCCCTTGGAGAGAAGTGATCAAATCTCCTGGAGTTATTATAGAACTATGAAGAATTTTCAAACGAGCGAATGTGATGGCATTTATAATATCGTTTAAAGAATCTTCTAGAAAAACATAACTTTCCATTAAAGCTTCGCAAAGATTTAGAGTTTTAATTTGCCCTTCGTAAAACGCTAAGTCATCAGATATGTTCATGATAGCGCTCTGTATAATATCTATGTCTTGGTTGAAGGTTTCTTCATCAATTTGAATCTTTTGAATGGTGGAATTGAAGTTTTTAATTACAGATGAAGTTACCGATATTTGATTTTTAAGTAAGCTTTCAAGTTCGCGTTCATCTCGCGTGATTTTGTTTATACATGCATTGTAATATTCGCCATCGGCTGAATCTAAATTGCCTGTGATAGATTTAAAAATACTACCAATGCCGTTTATTAATCCGCGTTTGTTCCTATAAGATAACTTTTTTGTATCTGCCATGATTTCTCTATATTTTTGATTAACTGCGTTTGAAATTTGGGTTAATAAGCTCAAATGTGTTTTAATTTCTATTTTAAAAGATACAGTTCTAGGGGATGGGTCATTCAACACGTCACTGAGTGTAGTAAGTAATTTGTCGTTGTTTTGTATAGTTTCTTTAAGGGGTTGTAAATCTTTGTATACGAGTAACGTCCACTTATCGTTAGTAATTTTGACAAAATTTTCCTCATGGTAAAATAGTCCAACGGTATTGTTGATTGGTGTGAAGAAGTATTGGGAGAAGACGGCTGGAATAAGCCAAAGGAGTCTGGAAAAAAAAATAGACTAGTCATAGTATGTCTTTAGCCTATCAAAATTTATTTTGGAAATTTGGTTTGTAGAAAGGTTTTTAAGTTTAGCTGAAGTTTGGTAAAGTTCGATAATTTGAAAGGGGCCATTGAATTTATTTTCACTTTTGTCTTTAATTTGCGATTCTTTGACATATACTTTGTCACCAACTTTATAATCGGGTTGTTTATCGGAGACTGATTTGTCGAATCTGATTTTTGATTTTTCCTTTTGGGCGTTTGTTCTAGCTCGTGCGATTTTGTAATATGTTTCCATTTTATTATTTAGATTTCGGATGTATTTGGAGATAAGTTGTTCTTGATTATATAAGGTTTCTGGGGGTCGGCTAGACGTATGGCCGAATATCAGCTCATAAGGGGTGAATCCATGAGTTTTGTTTTTTGTGTTATTATAACAGATGACTGAATAGGGGAGGATATTGAATGGGTGTTCCTCGGGATGTTCTGCTGTGTGAATCCTAATCATTTCGGTTAAAGTGGCGTGGAATCTTTCGAGCGATCCATTTGATTGCGGATGGCTAACACTTGAAAAGGTTAACTTGACGTCATAGAGTGTGCACAGGTCTTTCATTAATGTGTTATCAAACTCACGGCCATGGTCACAGTGGATCCGTAGGGGAGTTCCATAATGTTGAAAGAATAGCAGGAGTGTATTGACAATCGTTGAGGCTTTTTTATCCGACGTTGGGTACGCCTGTGTGAACTTGGTTAGCTCATCTCGGATCGTAAGGGCATAGTTACGAGTTGGATACTCGAAGATGTCAATATTGATTCTTTCGAATGCAGTTTTTGGAGTTTCTGTTATGACTAGGGGCGTACTAAGATTTTTCCTACAGATTTTAACTTTTTGGCAGATTTCACAGCTTCGAATGAGTTTTTCGACATCTTTAGTTAGTCCGGTCCAATTGTATTTTTGTCGAATGCGTTTGACAGTTTCATTAATACCGCGATGAAGATTCTTTTTGCCAGTATGGTGTTGATCTAAAATTGTGGGTATTTCATCCGGGTCTGGGGTTCTTACGAGGTTATGGCATATTTTTAAGTTAATATCTTTATCAGAGAAAATGAATGAAAATATTTCGAGGATGGGAAGTTGTAAATTATTTTCGATACAATAGGTTTTAGAAAGATCGAATTTATCTTGACATTTATAGATAATATAGAAAAGCTGCTGGACTACGGTATCAGTATTATACGACAAGGGTATTATGAAATATTTGCGGTCCTTTACACTCTTACTAGACAGGGTGTTTACCGTAAGCGGGGCAAAATCATAGTTTTCCTCAAATAGGTCCTCTATAATTTTAAAATGAAAATCTTCCATTTTAGTTTGCCAAAAGAAAGTGACAATATTTTTGTTTGATTTGTCCAAAAATTGATCATTGGAAATTTCGATTTTGGAATAATCGATGATTGATTTTGTCTTGTATAAATTAACAAATCTATTGTATTCGTCGGTTATTTCATTATCGTCTAGATCGTTTTCGGTTATTATTTCTGAAAATGAATTTTGTTTGCTGGTCGAGGGTCTGTTATTAAAGTCGTCTTCATTTGAGGCGTAAATAGCGATGGTTGATTGAAAATCTGAGCAATTTTTAAAATGGTTAATTTTAATACGTGATAAGGCGTCTGCGTTTTTGTTTATTCGGCCGGGTTTATATTCAATCTTGTAATCATATTCCTCGAGTTTAAGGCGCCAGCGAGCTAGGCGACTGCCGGGGTCCTTAATTGAAAATAGCCAAGTCAAAGGGCGATGATCTGTTACCAAAACAAATTTTCGACCAAAAAGATATGGTCTGAAGTGTTTGACAGCCCATACAATGGCTAATAATTCTCTTTCTATGGTAGAATACTTTGTTTCAGCACTACACAGAGTTCGAGATGCATATGCTATCGGAAGATCTTTTCCGATGGGACCTTGAGATAAGACGGCTCCAATAGCGAATGCGCTAGCGTCTGTGGTTAGCAAGAAAGTTTCTTCGAAATTGGGGTAAATTAAGATTGGGTCCGATGTAAGTGCCTTTTTCAGGTCAGAAAATGAGGTTTTGCATTCCGCGTCGAATGTGAATGGGACGTCCTTTTGTAATAACTTGGTCAGGGGTTTTGATATTTTGGCAAAATTTGGGATGAAGCGTCTGTAATATCCAGCAAGACCTAAGAATGACTTTATTTCTTTAGGATTTGTTGGCATAGGAAATTTCTGAATGCATTCAACTTTGCTTGGATTAGGTTTTACTCCACTTTGGGTAATAAGGTGTCCTAGATAAGCAACTTCCTTTCGAAGGAATTCGCATTTATCAGGTTGGATCTTTAAGTTGGCTTTGCGGAGACGCTTGAAGACTTCTGTTAGTCTTGAAATATGTTCATGTATTGTTGGAGAGTACACGATGATGTCATCCATATACACTAAGCAACGTTCATTTTGAATACCGAGAAGGATGTTGTCCATGACTCTTTGGAATGTGGACGGGGCATTCTTTAAACCGAATGGCATACGGACGAATTCGTAATGGCCATTTTCAACAGAGAAGGCAGTTTTCTCGATGTCTTTTGGATTGATCTCGATCTGGTGGAAACCAGAAGCCAAGTCGAGGGTTGTGAAATATTGACATTTCCCTAATTGATCGAGAAGGTCGGAAATGTTCGGAAGAGGATATTTATCAGCTATAGAAAGCTCGTTCAGCTTGCGGTAGTCTATAACTACACGCCATTTGGGTTTTCCGGAGGCATCCAATTTTTTGGGAACAACCCAAACCGGGGAGGACCATGGAGAGATGGACTGGCGAATAATTCCTTGCTCTAACATTTTATTTACCTGGCTTTTTACCTCTTCTTTATGAATGTGAGGATATCTATATGATTTGGTAAATACGGGCCTTGAATTATTAGTATCTATAGAATGTTTGATCTCGTTGGTAAAAGATAAATTATCGCCTTCTAAATAAAAGATATCGGAAAATTCGAGACATAGGTTAGTTATTAAATCGTTTTCTTCGTTGTTTAAATGTTCGGTGCGTAACTGGTCTTTAATAATTGAGCGCCTATCTAAAACTGCGTTTTGTATAGGGTAGGTATTTAAGTTAAAAATTGTTTCAGTATCAATTCCAGGGTCAAAAGGTTCGATATTTAAATTTGAAAAGTCGATTGTTTTTTCTATAGCATTTGAGTTAATTATAGATGTAAAAAATTCACCGCGTTCATTAACCTTAACCAGGGCATTTGGCAATCTAACATTTTCTTTGACATATGCGTGAAGTATAGCATCCGTATTAAATAGTTCGCACTTGAGTTTGAAAATTTTTTCAGTTCTAGCCTCTATAGAAATTTTATTACGGTTTTTAATGCATTCTTGTACATCTGATATGGCTGTAGTTGTGGTTACTTTGTGAAGGGGCATAGTTTTAAAATTTGTAATAAGTTGTTTTGATTTCAGATCTACAATACATTCATAATGTTCCAAGAAATCCAATCCTAATATACCGTCGAAATCTATATCTAAATTGCAAATATACACTTTGTGTGGATCACCAATAGTAAAAGGTATGAGTGTAGATTGAGATATTGAAAGTTTTTCATCGGTAATTCCCTGAATAGTGACATTTTCGGGAAATCGTGTAGGAAATTTTTGTACGGTGTTTTCCTTAAATATAGAAATGCCTGCACCGGTATCAATGAGAAGTTTGAATTGTTTTGATGCGTCATCGATATAATATAGATTCTTGGAATTTACAGTAAGAAGAGGACTTAAAGAAACGCTTGTTCCGGGAAATTGAGATTTGGATCCATATTCTCTAGATTTAGTGTTTCTATTCTCGATTGGATCTCGGTCATTGGGTTCTGGGGTGAATTGTCTGGAGGGTCGGTATTCGTAAGGGGTGTAAGAAAATCCTGGTAATTACTAGTGTCATTTGAATAGTTTATATCTTGGTAAGATTCTTCCTCTGGTTGGAAAAAATCGTAAAAACCGGGATTGCCGTTTTCGGCGGTGTACTGATCGTATTCGGGCAAATAATTCTCTGAGGAGCATTCTTGTCTTGTATTAACATGATGCGTCTTAGCTGGTTGAAAATTGGGATTTCTTTGAATTATTGATGGCCTAAATTGTGCTTGGTTTGTATTTTGGCTAGGATTATTTGGTCTATTTTGTTGCGGAAAATTTGGTTGATATTGTGATCTTTGAGAATTCGAGTTTATTGCGGGTCTTTGAAAATTAGAATTTGTTATGGGTCGTTGGAAATTATTATTTTGGGGAAAATTAGAAGAAAGTTGCCTGCACTGAGATATTGTATGACCAATTCTGTTACAATTGGAACACTTTAATTGTTGTGGCTGGTGTGGTCTAGGTAACTGAGGACTGGGTTTCGGAATAGTTGGTTTATTAACTTTTTGATTTTCGAAATACGAAAGCTGAAGTTCTCTCCGAATTCTTGATTGTGCTTCTAAAAGTGACGTTGGATTACTAGCACGGATAAGTTGTCCTAGGCGTGGCTCTAGACCGGTAAGAAGTGTATTAAGAGTCATAGTTTCAATTAACATGGTCTGAGCATCTTTTTGTTCTTTTGAATGTAGGAGTGGGGACTTTTGTATGCTGGCATGCATTTTAGCGTTCAGGACCTGGAGTCGATTAAAGAATGTAAGGGGCGACTCATTAGGAAGTTGTCTTAATCGCTGCAGATCGTGTATAAGGGAAGTAAGATCCCTTGAATCACCGAAGTGTAAATTTAACAATTGTTTAATTTCAAGGTATGAACTTGGATTCCTTGAACTAATTAATTGAGCTGCTCTACCACGGAGCTTGTTTTTTATGTGAATAACTAAAAACACTTTTTGTTGCGTTGTTGCCATGTCGTATGCACAATCGCATGCGGTTATAAAATTGCTTAAAGAAATTTGATCACCTTCGAATTCGGGTACAATGGAAAAAATTTCAGAAAGTTTATAAGGTTCAATTTCAATGGTTGTTTGGGTATTATCGAGAGACATTTTGAATTTTAAATGTAGATGCGTTAAAAATAAAAAGGTTTTATCAAAAACGAGTAAAATGAAAACGTTAAGTTATTAAGAATATCTTAACAAAAATAATAAATAGTTTTCCTTTTTGTAATTTAAGAAAACAAATGGTAAGGGAAGTAATAATATGTTTAAATCCTATTTGAAAAATCGAACAGTATAGAAAAATAAAATCAAATACGAGACGATTCTTACGTAATCGTAATCTGCATCTGGGTTGTCTTGTTCTCGATGTGGCTCCAAGCTTTACGAGTGAGGACTTCTCAGGTTCGTTTTGTTTCGTTAAGGGATTGGAATCCGCCGCTACCAGTTAGACCTTTTTCTTGTTCTAATAGCGTTTAAACGAATTCTACCGACTGCGCCAAATTGTTATCTCACTATTTGAAAAATTCACTTTTAAAAAAAACACTTTTTATTAAAATAAAATAAAACAATATGTTCACAACTTTGAAAATCAAATAGACATTAATTATTGTTACAACTTAAAAGAATAATATTATACTGTCCTTAATAAAATCTACATAGTCTATTTATATTAAAAATCTTGCTGAGGTACGTGGGAAACCGGCAAGCATCCGCTGGCTTCCATGGAGACTGCTGACGGTGTTTGAGCGTACTGTCGCAATTCTTGGAAACTGCTGATGTTGGTTTCTGTGAATGACGCAACTGTGTGATAATATGTGGCGACATTCTGGAGGCACGTGGAAGGTCATGGGAAACGGATATAACATATATATATATATATATATATATATATATATATATATATATATATATATATATATATATATATATATATATATATATATATATATATATATATATATATATATATATATATATATATATATATATATATATATATATATATATTATATATATACACATATATATATATAAAGTACATTGTCAAGAACATGAGAACATCTGGAACCTCTACCTTTAAAGGATTGACCTCTTTTTCAGAGCAGAACGCCCACCATAATCTTAAAGCAGTATTATATTGTTTAAGTGTTGCCGAAGTAATGGAATTCAAACATATCTCGAGGGAATCTTTAGGTACATCACCTAGCAATAGCGCTCTCCTGTTTCCCTGCCACCAGGGTAAGGTTCTGCCAAAGTGGGTGGGGCAACCTGTTAAACGAAAGCAAAAACTTAATAGGTTTAAGAATTAAGGGATCACCAATTAATAGGGATTTAAAAATGGGGTACCAGGGTTGAGAGACCCAGAAGGGAACCACTACAATATCTTCAGCTTTGTCCTCTATAATTTTTTGAAGCATTTTTAAAACCATGCTAAATGGTGGAAAAGCGTAAAAGTTTAGCTTTCCCCAATCTAAGGTGAAAGCGTCTACTTTAAATGCGTCTGGGTCTCTCATCCAAGATACAAAAATTGGACATTTTTTATTCAGCCTACTGGCAAATATATCTATATCTGGACTTCCAAAACGTTTAATTATCTTTTGAAAAGCCGTCTTTGATAGGCTCCATTCTGTCTCTTTATGTACCTGACGAGATGCCTTATCTGCTTTGTTATGCTTTGTATTAATATAACTAGCTAATAAGTAAATATTTCTTTTTTCACAAAATAACCAAATTTTTCTTGTTAAATGATTTAATTTATCAAATTTAACACTCCCTTTTTTATTGATGCATGCTACTACAGTAGTATTATCTACGCGACATAATACATTGCAATCTTTAAGCCTAGATACAAAACACCTTAACCCAAAATATAAGGCCAACAGTTCTAAATAATTTATGTGATGTTCCTGTTCTCGTTTAGACCAGTATCCAAAAGTACTTTTCTTTTTACAGAAAACTCCCCATCCTGACCTTGATGCGTCAGAAAATAACTCTAATTGAAATTTTGACAAATGAATGTTGTTAAAAGACTGTGGAATTTTATTTTTGAACCAATTTATATCATAAAGTAACTGCTCTGGTATTAACATTTCTGCATCGTAACACCCTCTTGCCTTTCTTAAAGCCAAATATTTACTACGTTCTAGTGACTTAATATGAAAAAAACCATATTTAATTGCTGGGCAGGCTGAGACTAGGGTTCCAATGAACTCTGAAAATTTCCTAATTTTACATCGTTTGCCCTTTAGAAATCTTTCACACAATCTAGATATTCTAAGTTTCTTGTCATCTGGCAACAATATTTGCATTGTTTGAGAATTATATACAAACCCTAAAAACTTACATATAATACTTGGAGTAAGATCACATTTTGAGTAGTTAATTAAAAAACCTAAATAGGACAAAATATTCAATACTAGATCAGTGTTTCTTTTGCACTCCTCGAAAGATTTTCCCATAATTAGAAAATCATCTAAATAAACTACTAGAAGAACTCCTTTCTTTCTTATTATAGTAACTATGGGCCTCAAAATTTTTGTAAAAATTCGAGGAGCACAACTTAACCCAAATGGTAAACAGTTATACTCATAAGTTATAGCATTAAAGAAAAATCTTAGGTATTTACGGTGTGTTTTCTTTATAGGGATTAAATGGTAAGCTTCCTTTAAGTCTATGCGACACATAAAAAAATTCTTAGAGATAAGTCGGGCCACTATCTTATGATCCTCAATTTTAAAATGCCTGATATAAATGTTTGATATAAATTGATCTTTACATTGATCAACGGCTGAAATTGCGCCTTTCTCTAATAGGTCACCTATTAAATTTTTTAGCACTAAAAACTCTTTCTTAGACTACTGATTTTCCTTAGGTATAACACTTTGTTTTGGTTTGGCGATAAACGGAATAGAACGACCTTCTATATAGGACACCACTGTCCTGTGTATTGATAAATCAATCCATCTTTGAGAAAAAAATCTTAATCGACCATATGGTTTACTAACCTGTTGAATTATGACCGACGATGATGCCTCCTGTCGTACTGGCTGCTCTGAGAATGGTAGGTCTGACCTCTCTTCAACGGTGTCTTCTTGTATGTTGATGTATGAAGCGACTTTCTGATGGGAGCCTGCTGAAGGAATGGTCCATTTCTCCTGGCTCCCGCTGACCTCTGGGGAAATAGACTCCTGAAGTTTCCCAGGCTCGACTGGACTGTAGAAGATTGACTGGGGCGCTTTTTTGGTCTTAACTGTTGTCCTGATTTTTCCAGTTCTTTTGTCGTCTTGATCCTTTCATCCAGGTCCTTACCAAAGAGCAACCCTGAGATTGGTGTATTGATTAGGGTGTCTTTAAGCTCCTTGTTTAAATTTAAAGCAATCAGCTCCCTTCTAGATTTTGATTCTGAAAAATGGACATTCGACAACAATCTACCAGCATCACTTAACAACTGAATATATTCTTTGTTTCTTGTTTCCCCCTCCTGATTTTCTAGCATCATGGTTAACGCTTGTCCTACAGCGGATAAGCTTGATGCAATTTGTTGTTGAATGTGTGTTAACCTGTCATCTCTCCGAATGATACTTTCTGAAACTGCAATTTTCACCTCTGGGTTTATTGTTGGTGGACTAATACTTGGGCAGTTTTCCGGGGGAAAATACTTAGTGATCAAGGCACTTTTAGTTTCCTCCTTAAGGCCCTTGGTCAGTATATTCTCCCATCGAGATGCTACATCTGCATGGATTGGTTTACCAAATGTGTGTTTAGCAGTACTTTCTTCTCCTAAAATTGACAAAATGTCCTTCTGTAGGTGTCTTGTTTCATCTGCAAGAGAAAAAACCAGTTGCAAGAATATTTCAAGCTTCACTAAACCAGATTAAATATAAATTCCTTATCATAAAGGGAAAATTTTAATATCATTATGGTAACTGCAATGCACTATCCATTATCACCAATGGATAAGCTCTCTGTTATCACGAACAGGCATTAAAAATATTAATTTGACACTATCTGTTATCACAAACCGATTGGTCATCTGTTATCACAAACAGATAATGATTGAATGGCATCCATGATTAAGGTTTGTTAATATCCAGTGATAAGTCTTAGTACCTTCCTGTCTATTATTACAAAACTGACTTATAAACATGTTATGTTATCACGAACAAGTAATTTTTGAAAGATCACCTTTCCTTAAATGTAATATTTAATTTCATATGTAGGTACTTACTATTTGTTTGAACATTCCTGTCCTCTATCGCCGGGTCAGCCGGGGCTATTATTCTAACTTCATCTTCATCCTGTTCAGGGTCAGGGCGATCGATAACATTACGGTCACGATCAGCTGATGGCCGCTGTTGTTGCGCAAACAGCTCGGGCGCGGGCGCTTGCAACGGTGGCGTACTTTGTACCGCTCTTCCATCCTCTGAACTAAACGCCTCGGAATTTATTACATCCCGTCTTCTTTTAGCGAGACCGGGACGAGAATATTCTCTTTCTCTTTCACTCTCGCTGTTATGCTCGCTACTGGAACTGACGGCACTATCACTAATTTTACGACTACGATGGCGTCGTTCTTCCTCAAGGTTAATTAGGCGTTTTTCAAATCTTTGAAGTATTTTATAAATATCAGGTGCATCCTCCGAACCACTATCACTTCTTTTCCGTTTTCTCGATCTATTGGGCATGATTTTCGAAAGAAAAATCACTAAAAAATTTTAAATTTGTGCACTACCGATTCCGATGCTCGCGATGATGCGTACGTATCAGCACAAAAACGAAGACTGAAGGTATTGATAGCAGATTGGGCATGGGTGAAGTAAGGGGTTTGTTTTTTACATAGCTTTCAAGTTGTGACGTATTGGCCAGAGGCGGAGGTACTACATATTATTTATTTATGAGACGAGGCCGAATATAATTTTAAGAATTATATCTAATTGTCATTTTTCACGAGCTTGAACCATTCATTTTTTTCCTTTAACATATTTTCGTCAGAAACTATTAGCGCATTCAATTGTCTTTTGGCATCTAGGGACACTGAAACGTAAATATTTGCAAAAATCTCGTAGGGCGATTCTTTCACGATTACAATACTTCTTCTTTTACGAGGGAAGTAAATATTAAATTTGAACACGTATATTTTTTTCATGTATAGGTTATTAATTTAGTTCATTTTATCATCCGTTCAGTAAAATAAAAAGGTATATATTTTCATTAACTTACATATTACATATACCAAAATTTTACTAGTTTATTTCTGTCACACTTAATTTGTATGCAAAATTTGAGGTAAATCCGATAAGTAGTTTTTATTTATATGTTTTTTAACATTTTGCTAAGTTATCATTTTGTTCCCCCACATTGGATTTTTGTCAAAATGTTACCATTTCATCACTATATGACTCTTAATATTTGACCAAAATTTGAAGTCAATCGGCTAAGCAGTTTTTAGTTATGCCGCGAACCGACAGACAGACCAACAGTTAGACCGATAGAATTGAGAAAACATCTTTTATCGTATCTAAGGAGCCGGAAACGTGAAGTTATGAAAAAATCTCGGAGGGTGATTTTTCCACGATTACAATACTTCCTTCTTACGAGAGAAAAATATCGATATACAGATAGTTATCAATAAGTGTTTTTTAAATAAAATCAATTTTGGTATTTTTTTTACTCAACTTTAGTGTCAATGTTTTCGAGATCCTCTGCATCATCAGTTTATATGTAAGTTAATGAAAATATATATTTATTTTATTGAATGGACGGTAAAACAAACTAAATTAATAACCTATACATGAACAAAATATGTTGTGTTCAGATGTAATTTTTACTTCCCTCGTAAAAGAGAAGTATTGTAATGGTGAAAAAATCACCCTACGAGATTTTTGCAAATCTTTACGTTTCAGGGTCCCTAGATGCAGAAAAACAGGTTTTTTCAATACCGTCAGTCTATCTCCCTGTCATTTCGCGACATACTTAAAAACTACTTACCCGATTGAGTTAAAATTTTGGTCAAAAATTAAGGGTCATATGAGGATGACCTGGTAATATTTTGGTAGAAATCCAAAATGGCGGCCTAGTGGAATGTTTAAAAAATGAATATTAAAAAATTAATTATCCAATTTATCTCAAATTTTGCACAAAATTGTTACAATTACAAATGAACTGGTAACATTTTAGTACGAATCCAAAATATTATAAAATATTTAAAAAAAATAGCCCGAAAAAAGTACTTATTAGCTAGATTTCAAATTGTGTGCAAGCATTAAGTGCGACATAGAGATTAACTGGAAACTGTGGTACGAATTTAAGATGGCGGAACAAAATGGCGATCAAATAAAATATTTTAAAAAATCAACGTAAAAATGCCTTCTTATTCAATTGATTTATTCAATGACGGAAAAAATGGCGGTCTTAAAAAAATCAGTGTAAAAATTACATAATTTATTTTAAATCATGCCCAAAAATCAAGTGTAGCATAGACAGAAACTGTTTAGTACGAATCCAATATGGTAGAACAAAATGGCAACCAATAAAAACATTTGAAAAGCCAGGATATAAATGTTAATATGACTATGTGCGGAACTAATTTGAGCTACACTTCACTATTCCTAATAAAAAAAAGGTTCATAACAAGGGAAGTTCCAAGTAAAGGAAATTTACTAATTTTTTTTAATTTGGAGAGAGTCAGGAAGGCACCAAATAAAGGAATTATCGTTTGTTGAAACAGTGAAATTTATTCGGCCTTCTACTTCTCTCGTAAAAGGGAAGTATTGAAATACTGAAAAAAATCTCTCTGCGAAATTTTTGTTTCAGGGTCCCTAAATGCCGAAGAACATTAAATTAAGCAAGCGAAAAACAAAATTAAAAATCATAAGGGTGTGACCTGGTATTGCGGCCTAGTGCAAGGTTTAAAAATTTTATTAAAAAACTAATCCATTTTCCCTCAAATTTTGCACAAAAATCAAGGGTGATATGGGGATAAACTGGTAAAATTTTGGTGTCAAGCCATTATGACGGAACAAAATGGCCGCCTAGTGAAATGCTTAAAATGTCAGTACCAAAAAAACTACTTTTTGCACAAAAGTATGATATAGGGGTTAATCGGTAAAATTCTGGTGCAATAAAATATTTAAACATTCGACAAAATTCCATTTCCCTGAATAAAATGTTCTTTGTCTGGAGGAAAACAATAAATGACATAATTTATTTTTTATAAACTGTGAAAATAAAATTATTGAAAATAAATAAAAATAGTAATAAAAATAATATAAAAATAAATAAGAAAATCGGGGAACTGGTTTTACCCGCGTTGTGAATCCTTCCTTCAGCCGGTAGTAATTTGTAAATATGAACAGTACATATATAAATTCTATTTCACCTTTCATTCCCTTAATAAATGGAAGGATTCATTACGAAGGAAGTTCCGGGTAAAACCAATTTACGATTTTTTATTATATGTGGTAATGCAATTCGCAAACCTACAACTGCCTGAGCAAACATGAAAATGCAGAAATCCTTAAAATGTTATATCAGAATATTTTACTCAATTATTAACTTTAACCCTAGGAGAACACTGTCTTGACTATTCCACTGGTTTTTTTAGAGTGTTGGCTTAGGAGCTTTTTATTAATACGAAGGAAACAATATTGTGTTTGTTAAGTATTTTAATAAAACATCTAATATACCCGTAACTTTTTACAGTTTAATTTTAATTCACCTAACGTTATCGAATAAATAAGTAAATTAAAAAATCCCGATATATCGATAACATACAGGGTCCGCCAGGTAAAACACCCCAAGCCTCTATTTTCTTTGTTTATTTACCCACATACTTAACTGATACTTTAAATTGAAGGTATTGAAGAGCTCTCTAAAAATGTCTACAGAGTGAACCAAAAAAGTACTATGGAAGGAAATTATGACGTTTATAAACTAACTTTTCTTGAATATTGTTTTACCTTACCCTGTACATTCAAGTTTATAAACTCATTTGAACGAGACTTCAACAAGCTTTAATTTGAGTTATTACAACAAACATCCGTTTTTCTTCCATTTTCGAGAAAAAAAATTCAACATAATTTTGCTAAGGTTTATTATTTTAGTACAAAAATATAGTATAAATATTTTCATGATTGATACAGTGATTTTGTGAAATTTTTAACTGTTAATTCAGTTAAGGAAAAAATAATAATTTTAGGTGTCCATAGATTTTTTTTTATTTCGTAAAAGTGTTAAGAATATTCTGGACTAAAGATTTAAATGATATATAAAATTATACTTTAAGCTTGTACGTTAAGCTCTTTGAAATTCTGTACAGAGTGGGCCAAAACATTTTTTGGAACAAAATAGTGACTGAACTTATGTGAGTCCATTTCATTAAATATTTTTCCCGAACCTGTACATAAAATTATTGGTTTAATGATTTAAATATCTTTATATCCAGTTATTACTGATTAGTCTGTTTTTTTTTTAAGAAAATATTAAAAACTTTGAATGAATGTAATTTAATAATAATAATAATTCTGTAAATACTTAAATCTAGTATAAAGTACTGTTTATTACGTAAGTGATTTAACTGAGTAAAAAAGAAAGTAGGTACAGTTAATTAACATTGTTAAAATATAACACAATTAAATTCGAAACTGTTATCTTGTAAAAAAACAAATAAATAATTAATCTTCTGATTTTTCGAAGTTTTTCCCTTTAGCGTATATGCACAAATTGAACCGTTTAATTAGGTGACCATTCACAGTGCGTAAAGGCATATCTAACTGAATTGCATGCATTCTGTATCCTTCTTTTTAAATCAATGTCACGTGGCCGTGTCTTGTATACAACCGGTTTTAGATAGCCCCATAAAAAGTAATCCATCGGATTGAGGTCTGGAGATCTCGCGGGCCATCTTAAAGGCCCTGAAGTACCCATCCAATAATTGTCAAACACAGTGTTCAAATAATTAGTTACCATAATAGCATTGTGTGCTGGGGCGTCATCTTTCTGAAACCAGATATTTGTCCTATCGCATCTTCCAAATACTCTGATAGATCATTTTGCAAAAAATCAATATAGACCTCTGCGCTTAAATTGTTTTCGAAAAAATGCGGCCCTATAATCGACCACCAAGTATACCTGCCCATATATTAAGTTTATACCTTACTTGAAAATTTCTTTGCCTCGTCCAAAAAGGATTTTCATTACCGTAAAGAAGCAAATTATGTCTATGGTTACTTCCACAGTCGTCGCTCCAAAGGGTATAGTAAAGAAAGTTTTCTGTTATTTTTTTAAGGATAGACATCCGCAATAAAATGAAGATTTCGCTCATAATCTTATGGACGTAACTCTTGAATTAGAATAATATTATAATAATGGTGCTTGTTGTCTTTTAATATTCTTCTAACTGAAAGATACATTTGTCGTTTGACTTATAGCGCACACCGATGAGAACATTTTAGACATTGCCTTGGTTTCTTACGGGCCTAATTCTGTCTCTTTTAGGTTTAATAAAAGAACTATATAATCGTAAATTTCGTAATGTTGCCTCAAAGGTTTGTGATCTAGACAACGTCTATGTGGAAACTGCACTGCAAGCCATTTGCGAATTTCTATTACATTCTCCATAAATAAGTAAAAATTCAGTCTTTTCTACGTTTGTAAATTGGACCATTGCTAAATTTCAAAATGAATTAGAACTTTAAAACGTTGGCACAAATATGGTAAAACTACAATGATTTTTTATTAAATACATCTGATGGAGCTTGAGATATCAAGGTATAATTAAATTTTAATACTAACGTTAATTCAGTCATAAAAATTAGTACAAAATAACAAAGATTGAGCACAGTTGGCCATTACTTGATGTAATTCGAGTTTCAAAAGAAAAGTTTCCACACAATCTATTCTAAAAGCATAATAGTTGTTTGAACGACACTGTGGCTTTTTTAGATGAAAAATCTTTAAAATTCAAAATATTTTAAGATTTAAGTTTAGAATAATCTATTAAGTTTAAGAAAAAATCAGGTACTTTTTATTTAGCTTATACCGCAATAATTACAACTATTTTTATCACTAACTCAAATATTCAAATTATTAGAATATCTGTTATTGTTACTATGCTAAAATAATAAACCTAAGCAAAATTATGTTCAAAGTAATTAAATAATAAGAGTTAGGTTAAAACAGTTTTTCATATTTTCTCGAAAGTGACGATTGTTGTCAATCCTCAGATTAAAACTTTTCAGTCTCTTTCAAACAAATTTATAAAATTGGATGTACAGGGTGAGGTAAAAAAATATTCAAGAAAAGTATGTTTATAAACGTCACAATTTCCTTCCAAAAATGGATCACTCTGTAGACATTTTTATAGAACTCTCCAAGACCTTCAGTTTAATGTATCACTTAGGTATGTAGTTAAATTAACAAAGAAAATAGGGGCTTGGGGAGTTTTAGCTGGCGGACCCTGTATATCCATAACTCTAGACACTACTACGACCAAAGACAAATAATTATGCTCTAATAGATAATCCAAGAAAATAAAAGGCTCCCTAAAACTATCCCAACTTTGCTTTTTATCTCTAGACTTATAATATAGCTTAGCATCCATCAAGAGATTTTGTTGACAATTTTAAATTTTATTGACGTATTTCTCCTAAATCACATAAACATTCTTATACATAAACAATCATATATTTGAAATGAACTAAGAAAATATGTAAATTGTTTAATAATTAATGCCACACTTGAATGAAGTATTGTGGATAATTATAAATTTCGAATACAGTTTTGTAGTTAAATGTGCATATTTTTAATCATACAGAGTATTTCCAAATTGCATGTTAATCGCATACTTACTTATCTGAAAGATATCCGAAAATCATATTGCCAAATAAAATACCCAACATAGTGACAGTTTGTGCAAAATCTGCTAAATATTCTTTGCTGCAAACCAAGTCCCATTCTGAGAGTATTGTTTCGGTGAATACTGTCCTGCAAGTAATAAATAAAATATTACTATATTTTTACAATATCACTATGAACTATTAAACAAGATAATAAGTATGTCAGTAAATAAGAAAAAATAAAACTAAACATATTTTAACCACCTATTTAAAATCTATGTTGTTTTATAAAAGGATTTTAAAACATAAAAAAGCAGAACAGAATTCCAAATATTGTATATTGTTATTCTTTTTCGCGACTTACTGAAACCGATTATTTTTTTTCTGTTCTAACCGCATTAGTTTAAAAAATTTTCTATAGCGTTACTTACAGAACTCATAGAGTAAGAACTAAGGTTGTACTGGTATGTTTCAACCATGAATAAAAATTCACTGTGTCAACTTCTATTTTTTAAATTAAACACCCTAGTTGATTTCAGATTATTATTATTATTATATTAGTATGTTTTATATCTAAAGATTAATTGTTTGATCAAACAATGCAAATAACCTAAAACCATGGTTATTTATTTGTTTGCAACTAGTGGTCCATTAAATAGGTCATCTACTATTAAAATTAATACAATGTGTATACTGATAATAAAAAAAATAATTTTAAAAACTAAGCTAAATGTTTTACAAATTTCTGATATCTAAACAGTGCCATATCAAGAAACTCTTACCCAATAGAACTAAACTTAATTTAGGTAATAATGACGTAAAATCCACAACAACTGGGTTAGTTATTGAATTACATTTTGCAAACCTACAGCAACTTCTGAATTACTCAAGAGTAAGCTTAAAAAATTATTTTGAATAATTTAGGTTTTTTTTACCACTGGCAACAGAATACCAAATTAACGGATAAATTTAAATAAGGGGATGGCTATTTTAACGCGTTTACTTTCCTGCTGGCACATTATACACATTTTCACATTAATGAGTTAAAAATTCAAGTCTCACATCAAATACGAAAATTTGATACAATCAAACATTTATGAGCATTTACCGTTTTTCGAATCCCAAAATCTTGATTAAAAGGAGATCTTGTCAATATTCTTTGATATGGGTTTAACAGCCATCTAAATTTTCTTTTGGCTTAAAATGTAAGCCTTTTACAATCCCTTTTTGAACAGCATTTTTCACATTACTTTATTTAGGAGTCTTTGCATGCCAAATGTTTCTATTTGTTTTAGTGATTTAAATTTTCGTCTGTTTTAATTAAATAAAGGTCATTCTTCTTCTTTTTAAAAATGACATTGTAACCGTTGCCTGTATTTTTGCGACTAACATTAAATTGGTAGAAAGGTCTAGAACTTATAGAGCATTTTCTAAGGTTATTAAGTCGCCTTAGGATACTTGCATTTTATCATTCCTGTACTATTCCATCTATAATTGATGCTGTTTTATTACTAGATGCCAATTTAAAAAAAAATTAACCCTGATCATATTATTCACCAAATTCTGATTTTGATGCACCCATATGTGAAGTGCAGCCGTTTTCAAAACACAACTCTTAATTTTTATCTCCTTGGCTATTGAAAGAAAGGCATGCTTCTGCTTTAAAAGATGAACTACCTGGATTTTGGATTTTTAAACTGCAGTCTTTTATCCAATGCCTATATTTCGAACAGTTCTAGTTTCCATATTTCTAGTCTCATTTATTAAACATTCACGTTTCCGTATATTTTTTCTGTGAAAGTAATACTTGCTTCTACTATAAAATATCCTGTACTATCATTTAAATATAACCAATGTCAGGAAATTTGTTTAAAAACTAACGTGCATCTTCATATCCTTGCCTTTTGTATAGAATAAGGTTTTTTAATAATGTTGCTTACTTCAAAAAATATACTTGAAACTTAAAGTGTCCTTATATCCCTATTAAATATTTTTTAAATTGTTTCAATTCTTTGCTCCATATTTCCTTATTCCTGCACTATCACGTGGCTGCTTTTCGTTACCTGAAAGGTAATGCCATGGTCTAGAATGTGTTAAAAGGGCTTGAGCTTGTAACTTCAAAGGATCAGTTCTGACACTTGTATTCATTTCGTTCATTATCAGCAGAAATATCTGGATTTTTTAAAATAGGCCTATAACCTATTATTTCACAATAACATGGGACTTTGTTCTAAAAAGACAAATTATGAACCCACTGGCACAATATATATATATATATATATATATATATATATATATATATATATATCAATCAATACCGGCCGCTGTGCTTTGCGAATTTACACGACACTTAAAAATACTATTTAAACTAATTTAGTTTTTTTTAATTTAATTCATTTTATTTATTTAATATCCTGAATTTTTTTGTAAGATTTGCAGGGTTAATGACAATAATATGAAGAGCCACTATTGGTGTACATACGTTTTTAAATTTCAATCTCTTGATACTTTCTACTACCTACAAATACCAATTTAAAAACGTTTGGGTATTTGTGCTATATCACTTGCTTTTATCTACGCTAGACTACGCATTATTCGTGAGTTACATGGATTGCATGGTTTTCATTGTTTTTTGGGTACTAAATCATATACAATGTTTGTTATACTTTTTTCTTTATGACCTTCATACAGTTTTAAATCATCACGCATTTGTTATTGCCACTTCGAAGTGAGGATTAGGAGAGCATTTAATTTACGTCAGTTATATACATAAGCTGATAAGCAATATACATATATTCACTCTAAAGTACACAAAAATGTAATTAAAATATTATTAACTGTTTTCATAAAAAAACAGTTTTAACGTTCAACAAATTTTGGGAAAGATAAAGTTTACAGTATATGTTTTAGTCAGTACCTAATACTATTCTAACCTACGGCGATCTAATTTACTTAGTGTTATAAATTTGCATGTATACCTGTAACTTGGATGCTTCCTAGGATGCTTTTAAGCGATGTATATCTTCTTAAACCCATGATAATAAACGGATTATTATATCATGTCTTAAACCCATTGAAGACTAAATTGCGTACGAAAAATATAATAATGTATGTGAGGAGCTAGGGTTTCTGATTTGCTTCTAAAAAAAGAATTAATATAAATTTGAAAGAAAAGTGAATGCAAAAATGGCGGGGATCGGAAAGTCAACAATCTTTCATGTGGGGAAACAAATGGTCCAATTAGGCCATCAGAAATAAATACAATAAGCAAGGAATGGAGATTGAAGATAATAGAAAATCCCCCTTAAGTAGAATGCATTCATTTTATTGTGAAAAAGAAATAACTACCTTGGATAAAATATTGGCTGATTTAGCTGAGGTGCAAAAAGATGAAAACATTCCGTTTGTGACACTGTGGAAAGTTTTAAAGAAAGTGAATTTTTGTTCCGAAAAACTGCAAAATAGAAAATCTCTTTTGGTAGAAAGATAGAGACTATTTGCTGTTGAAAACGATATTTAAGAGCTGGACGAAAATGCCCGAAAGATATGGAGGTTAATAATCACACATATTGTTATTAAAAATTGCTTGGTGAATGGCGAATTGCTAGTCAGTCACAGAAAAAATATATATATATATATAAATTTGCGCTTTAGCCAAGGGAAGTTAAAGGGCTTCAGAACGGGATAGCTTTAAAATATCTGATATCAAATGCAATTATTCAGTTTTATTTTGTGTTGTCTTAAAAGTGAATGCGGTTTCTTAATTAGACCTATTTGTGTAAAACTGTTTTGTAGAACTCGAAAGCGCTAAAAAAGTGGTAAGACCAAATACACCACAATCAATTTTCAACATCTATAATCGAGTGGTTCTTTTTTAATAAAACTTTGTTCAATTACTGAATACAGTATAATATACTACAGTCAAATATGTATTTTCAACAGTTCCGTCTATTTTTTGCAAATAAGTTTAGGTAGCTCACTATCTATTAGAAGACTGATAAAGTGGCTCAATACAACGAAAAGTTTGGCAATTCTTGATCTAGATTACGGCCTTTTATATACCTTACTAGAATTTGCATATCATTATCACTTTCCCATATACTCTAACAGGCTATCGGGTTTGGCGCAACCAAAATCGTCTTTGTCCGTTCAGCCAAAAGCTCTTCAGTCACACTTTATTTCATCAATGTAAAATTTGTGCATTTTCTTGGATTCCACCAATTATTTAGTTGCATAGTATGATAAATAAGTTCACATGTCTTATTCTATTTTATTCATTGGTTATACCTACTGTACAAAATATTAATGAAACTAATTCTTTTAGGTTTAAATATATATAGGCTTCCATATTATTTTTTTACGGTTTTTGAGATATCCATTATTTCAAATATTGTTCATTATTTTCTTTTTTGATTATACGTTTACATTTACATATACTTATGTATTTTCTAAGCTCCAAATTTGAAGTAAAAAATTGGACCAGTTTTTTTAAATTTTGAGCACAATGCATTTTGTCGGGCAGTGAGGTCTGCAAAAAAATAAATTAAGAATATGAATTATGAGTTTCCTTCTTGTTTATACAGAAATACTATTGGAATTATATTGTCATATATAAACCCGTACAAAATATTAATAAACCTAATTCTCCTAGTTTAAAAATATATATTTTACAGTTTTTGAAAATGCGTAGGAATATTTGAAATATTATCCATTATCTCTGCAGGAACCAAAAACAGCGATGATGTGAGTGATCACGAATTAATCTACATAACAACAAACTTTGATTTGACTACTAATTCACCCCCTTTTAAAACAGCTAGAGATTTAAAAAAAATTAATTTGATCCAGTTTAACAGTGATCTTCGTGCTATTCCCTGGAACAATGTTTATGATCTAATGTCATTGAAAAAGTATCTTCTATTAGCGAAAATATAAGCACTTCTTAACTTACGTTTAGTTAGTTAGTTAACCCAAAACCCTATGGACCGTGGCTAACAGATACCCTAAGAGCAATAATAAAAGATCGAGACAAAATATTAGCTAAATATAAAAAATCTAAAGATATTAATGACTGGAATATATACAAACAAATGCGTAATACGGTAGCACTTGTGATTCGTAGAGAAAAGAAGACATATTTAAATTCACAAGAAACCAAATCTGCAAAAGATATGTGGGCTTCTTTTAAAACTAATACATTTAAATAATAAACAAAAAAAAACTAGAATACCAAAAGAACCAAAGAAAAAATAAATCAGTACTTCAACAATAGCATTAAAAAAACACGCCCAGTTCAGTTTCATAAATTTCCTAAATTGAAATTTTCAAAATAATATCGAATATTAAAGCAAAAACTACAGTGTTAAACTCCGTATTCCCTTCCTACAGATTATAATAATTTACGTCCTAAAAGTATTCTTTCTACATTCTCAAAAATCTTAGAAAAAGCTATGGAAATTCAGCTTCAATATCACTTAAAATCTAATTCAGTTCTTCCAGTTACGCAGTCCGGCTTCAGAGCTGGACATAGCTGTTTGCTCTGCCTTGTCAATGATTACTGACGATATCATTTCTGCTACTGATAAAAACAAGCTTATAATCTTAATAAGGTTAGATTACAACAAAGCTTTCGATACTTTAAATCATAAGGTTTTGATGTCTATTTTAAGCTTTTATGGGGTTGGAAAAGGCGCATGCGCTCTTATTTGAGACTTTCTTGAAAACAGGTCTCAAGCGGTTTACTACGATGGTTTGACATCCCGTTTTCTTAATATTATCTCGGGAGTCCCTCAGGGATCCATATTGGGTCCATTGCTCTTCATATATAATTTCCAAAGTGTGTTCTTGTCGTGTCACCAACATTATTATGCTGATGACACATAAATATACCTTTCGTTTTGTCCCTCGGAAAACTTATAGGCAATTTTCGCTAACTTTGACCCGAATAACCTATTCGATTTTCTAGGAAGCATTGCCTACAGCTTAATTCTGCAAAATCGGGTGTTATGATGTTTTGTAGAAAAGGAGATAGAGATAGATTCTCTAACATATTTAAAAATAGCATTTTTATAAATAGGAATGATCTCGAATCACGACTTGAGATTTTCGCAGCACGTAAGTAAACGCATAGAAAAAGCTTTTTTAAACTTAAAATCGATTTTTCAACAAAGACATGTACTTACGAAAGAAACTAAAATTGTGTTGTGTGAATCGTTGGTGTTATCCCAGATGAACTATTGTGATGTGGTATATTGTGCGTGTTTAAAAAAATACGATAACGTGCGAATTCAAAAACTACAAAATGTATGTCTAAAGATTGATTCATGGTATAAGAAGGAGGAATCCTATACATTTAGAAATAAGATCTACAACAAATTTTGTCTCGCATAGTAGGTACTTCCTTTCCGCTTTGCTTTTGGCGTCGTGAAATGTTAGAGACAAATCATAATAATAATACTTTGTATGTTTTTTATCCAATTCTTAGAATAATTTTTTTTTAATTTAGCGATAGCCTAGTTTTTTTAGACATAAAGGTACTGAGTCATGCTCTTCTTTTTTTCTTTATTGTCAATTACTAACTAAATGCTGTTTAAATAAAGACCTTTATTATTAATACTATGACTTGTTATCTCACAGTATTCCTGTGGTTGTATTTTATACCGACGGGATTATAACAAGTCAGTACAAAAAATAAAAATAAAAATAAAAAAAGGAAATGGAAAAAAAACAACTATTGTGTATTAAGAAATGATCTAACGATGCTACATGTTTTCAAAATGACCGATTTTTGGATGTTCCTGTGAATGTCTGTATTAAGTCCTAATTGAGCCAAATGCGGTGTAAACGTTATTGTGGTGAGACCTGTTACTGATATGACGAGGGGAACAATGATGACTCTTTCCTGGTTCCACAGCGTTTTTACTTCCATTGCCAAGTCGGTGTATTTGGCGATCTTCTCACTGTATTTCGCTTGGATGTTCTCGTCGTTGGGGATAGCTATGTCAATTAAATAAGTGATTTTCTCTTTTTTGGATTGAAAGATGATATCGGGTCTGTTTGCGGGGATTGTTTTATCTGTGTGGATGTCAATGTCCCAGTAGAGCTTGTAGTCTTCGTTTTCAAGTATGGATGTTTGTGTATAATGGTAGTAAGGGTCTGTGCTCTCCGTTAGTTTGTATGTTGTAGCTAATGCTTGATGAACGACCTTCGCTGCTGAGTTGTGTCTCGCGGTGTATTCATTTCTAGCCATTATTCTACATCCACTAGTTATGTGATCGATCGTTTCTCTCTGCTGGTGACATCTCCTACACCTCTCGTCTTCAATGGTTGTGTCCTTGATGATGTGCTTTCGGTAGTTTCTGGTTACTATGACTTTGTCCTGGATGGCAAGCAGGAAGCCTTCTGTTTCGGGGAACAGCTGCCCTTCTTGTAACCACGTATATGAAAGCTTTTTATGTATGTGGGCTTGCTTTCTGTGGTATCTGTGTCTTCCGTGAAGTGTTTTTCCAGACCAGGTGTTCATCTTTTCTAGTCGTGATTGGATGTGACTGTGCGTCTGCTGCGTGGCTCGTTTGAGCGGTGTATAATTTTTGTCTGCCTTCACTATGGCCTTGTGGAGGTTAGTTTGTTTGTTGTGGAAGAATTTTCTGAATTCGTAAATTTGTTTTTTATTTAGCGATTGTATATCTATAATTCCCCTCCCTCCTTCTTTTCTCTCGAAGGTGAGTCTTTCCTTGCATGCATTGGGATGTAACTTCCTGTGTTTAGTGAATTCAGAGCGTATGAGAATCTGAATGTTTTCTATGTCTGTGTGTGACCATTTAATGATACCAAACGAATACGTAAAAATAGGTATGGTGAAGGTGTTAATAGCTTTCGTTAGATTTCTGGAATTCAGTTTTGTTTTTAGTAGCTTTGTGAGTCTGGTTTTAAATTCCGTCTTGAGCTCTGATTTGATATGAGTGTGGTTAATTTTGGTGTTTTGATGGAAGCCTAGGTATCTGAATGTTTCTTCTTTGAGCATGTTATCTATAGTTTCATTGTTGATTGTTTCCCTCGTAGGGTGGTCTTTCCACTGTCCCTTGTTGATATGAATTAGCTTGGATTTACTTATACTAAATTCCATGTTAATGTCCAGGGTAAACGTTTCTGTGATTTTAAGCAGTTCCTTTAGCTGTGCCTTTGTGGTTGCTTATAATTTTATGTTATCCGTGTACAAGCGGTGGTTTATTTTGTGTACGGAATTTTTTTGGTATTTAATTTGGAATCCAAAGTTTGTGTTATTCAGTGTGTTTGAGAGTGGATTGAGGCAGAACCACAAAGCGCTGAGTGAATCTCCCTGGAATATACCTCTTCTGATGTAGATCTCTTTTATTTCGATGTGCACTTTTTGTGTTCTCAGGTTGATTTTAGTTTTCCACGTACTCATGATTTGCGTAAGAAATTGCCTGATGTTTTTATTGACTTTATATAATTCTAGCACTCTGGTGAGCCAGCTGTGGGGTATCGAATCAAAGGCTTTTTTATAATCTATGTAACCAGTATGAAGGTTTCTATAATTTTTCCTGGTTTGTTCCATGATGACGCTGTCTATAATTAGCTGCTCCTTGCATCCTCGGCTGTTTTTCCTGCACCCCTTTTGCTCTTCCGTTAGAATGTTTTTGTGTGCTAGATGTTGTTCTATTCTCCTGGCAATTGTTGCTGTGAAGATCTTATATAGGGTTGGAAGGCACGTAATAGGTCGGTAATTTGGCGGGTCCTTATTGTCTGAATTTTTGGATTTAAGGTATGTTATTGTTTGGGTGAGAAAACTGGGGAGTGTGCTAGGTTTTAAAATAATTTCAGTAATTTGGCGAGTGAGAGCTTCATGTGTGGAGGTAAACTGTTTGTACCAGAAGTTATGAATGTTATCTATTCCAGAACATCTCTAGTTATGCGTGTATTTGATTGTTTCTGCAACTTCTTGTGTTGTCATTGTAAAGTCCTTTTGTTCCTCCAAGCACTTGTGTCTGTCTTCTTCCGCTTTAATCCATGAAGCGTTATTATTGTGTAGTTTCGGTTCTGACCAAATACTTTTCCCGTATTCCTTGACCTCTTGTTTGGTCGGTGGTTCTATTACTCGTGCCTCCTCAGTGCTCATGATTTTTTGGTAGAACTGTTTTTCGCTTCTTCGAAACAGGTTGTTAGCGTCCTTTCTTTCATTTGATTCTTTGTATCTTCGGAGTCTTGCGGCATACACGGATAATTTTTACTTCAGAGTGTCAAGGATTTCTGTAAGCGTGTAATCAGGAGAAGCAGATTTGAATTTCTCTACACTTTGTGTGATACTTTTTGACTTGTTGTCGTTCATGGATTGGGTAAGATGCCCCAATTATTATTATTATTAATATTATTATTATCATTATAAACAATATAAAAATATATAAGTAAAGATAAAATATATTATAAAATTTTAATTTTTTCACATTTTTTTTCTGATTAATAAATAAACCGTATTTAAGTTTTTAAAAATATTTTGTAATTCTTAAATTCTGTCTAATATGAAATGTTAATTCGGAGATTGTTTTTTTATGTAAACATTATAAGCTTCTATATGTACTTAAAATAGCTCTTAAAAATACTAATGTTAGTATTTACAAATACAGTATGTAGTCTGTATAGATATCGGTTTTATTGGTGAATGATGATGATGCATGGTGTGATAGTAGTGTTTTCTCGAGTTATATAATACCCTTTTTTGAATAGAGCCTTTCTTTTACTTACTTCTTTAAGTAAAGCATCTTAACGAAGAATACACCATTTTTTATCACAAATAAGTAGCAAATGCCGTACCAATCTTTGTGTACCATGTATTTCCCGGAAATTTATTGAATGAATCTAGGTACATACTTTCTAGCTATATTTATATAAACCATTTTTTATAAAAATTGCGGAGCGTGTTACTAACACGTATTGTAAAGCCGACAATTTTTGTTCCTTGTCCTTAAGAAAGTTAACTCCATATAAGATATTTTTCGACGAAAACTCGTGCCGCCGTTGTAGTTTATCACACCTGCTACAAAAAGACTGCATATTTGTCTTTATATATTTATTAAGTAGTTAAAATTTCAGCTAATTTAAAGCTTATAAGGAAGTTAACTCAATTTTAGTATTTTTTAAAAGTAAAGTTTGGCCTTGTGCCGCCACTGTCATTTGTCACTCCTGCTGCAAAAAGACTATCTATTTGTCTAATCATAAGTAAAAACTGGTCAAAATTGCGGTAATTTAAAAACTACTATATGAAAGTAAACTTAAATTTACCTGTTTTTTCGCCTCGTGCCGTCGCTGTCTTTTGTCACCACCGCTTGAAAAATACAGTATATTTGTTTTTATATATTCACTAAGTAGTTAAAAATTTAGCTAATTTAATGCTTCTCTATAGAAGATAACTCAATTTTAGCATTTTTTAAAGTAAATTTTGGACTTTTGCCGCAGCTGTCTTTTGTCACCCCTGCTGCAAAAAGACCGTCTATTTGTCTAACCGTAAGCAAAAATTGGTCAAAATTGCAGTAATTTAGAAACTATTATATGAAAATTAAATTAATTTTACCAGATTCAGTATCCTGCATGAAAGCAATATTTATTTATTGAAAAAAGCATCTACAGCATTTAAACCAGTTACAGATACCTCGGTTATAATATATTAAACTAAATAGTACTCTAACCATAGTGAAAAGTTCAGTCCTGAGCCTGAGAAGAAATAACCTTGTAAATAAAAAATTATTTTTTATTTATAAGGTCAATAAATTTACTAACACCAATGTTGTCTATATCTATATCATTAGCATAAATATTGAAATAGTGGCACATTATATATACCTGTGAATTTTTATAAACATTTATTCTAGGAAAGTCCACATAAAATGTCTTTGTCCGTCTTGTGCTAGATCTGTTTATCAAAAATGGCAGCTGCGAGAGAATATCCGGACAGTCTATTCTATTAGCTAAGATCTTGAACACATACAAGAGGCATGTTCTTATTCGTCTATTTTCAAAGGATAGCCTTCCAAAAATATTTAACAGATTAAAGTGGTTAATAACCTTGTTTCGGATAGTAACCAAATTTTTTAAAAAACATATATTTTAAAAATTTTCTCTGTACTCTCTCAATACTTTTACTCCACACATCATACTGTGGTGACCAAATCAAACTTGCCTATTCTTGCTCTAATCCAGGTAACACAAGACATTCAAACAACCTTAAACAAACGTCAACCTTAAAACTTTTCGTAGATCTGACGATAAAACCCATGATTCGATGGGATTCATTAATTTTATTCATGATGTGTTCTGAAAAGGTTAAATTAGTGTCGAATAACACTCCCAAATCTTTTTGCGTAGAGGTTTGCTAAAGGGCCACCTCATCAGTAAAATACTCTTTGCTCAAAATATTCTTTTTAAGTGCAAAAGACATTGCTGAGCATTTTCTTACATTAAGGTTAAAACTATTGGCCTTGCACCAGTTAACCTCACTACTTATATCCTCCTGTAAACAATCACAGTCATGCAGGGGCGTGCAGTCCATGGAAGCAAGGGAAGTAGTGCTTCCCCAAAAAAAATTACAAAACATCTTCTAAAATGTAATTTTGAAATAGGAAACCATTAATTTAGTTTATATTAAAAATGTTTAAATATTATCTTAATTATCAAGCCCATAATAAATGCGGCCTTGACTCCGACCCAGCCACAATAGAAAATCGAATAGAACCTATGCGGGCCGCTAGCTTCTCTGCAGCCAAGTCCTGTATGCCTGATTTCCTGTGAATCGAGCCAGAGGTTATTGAACTTTCCACTGGCTGTTTGCAATTTTTGCATTTCAGTCGCGTGCTTTAAGTGAGGGCGGAAGCTATCGTTGGAGTAGGTTCTTTGTTTGAACGGCTATCCGTGTGTTGTGTGATACGTACGTCGCGTCGTGCATGGTGCGATATGGAAGACAATAAGACGGACGTGGATATGCAAATACCGTCAACTTCGGCTGTCGGTAATAACGTTGAAAATGTTGGAGAATTTAGTAAGAAGAGTGTGTGTGAATGTGTGGTGTGTGTGTGTCTTAATAATAAAGGCAAAACCGCCTATGAAAAATTTAACCACAAAAATGAAAAACAGTATTAGACATTTTTATCCGGAAAAACAATACGAACAATTTAAATGGCTAACAGGGTGTGAAAATATAAGTAAATTATTTTGTTGGCCATGTTTACTTTTTGAAAATGAAAAAGGTCTCTGGAATAAAACTGCTTTTTCCGATTTAAACAATTTTCATAAAGCTGTAAAAGACACATTATGTCCAAAGGGCATTTGCAGGCCGTCATAAAAAAAGTCTTCGGCAAAACCAGAATTGAACACGCCCTTAATAAACCGTTGGAAATTAGTCACCGCCAACACAATGAACTAGTCGATAAAAATAGGCAAATATTAAGAAGATTTAATTGTCCAATTTATTGTATATTGTCATTTTAACTGTTTTCATAAAAGTATTCTTAGTGTTAATTGGGTATTTAAATATTGTTTATTGTACTATCTATATATGTTTAATTTAGACCATATTAGTTGAATGACTTGTAATTTTATGGAAGCTTATTCACAAGAGTTTATTCTTTATAACAAATAAAGCGATTTTTGACTTTGACTTATCGATGTTGTTTGTTTTCTCGGACAGCACGAATTGGGATTTGGAGGTCATGACGAAACAAAGGTTTCTTCAAATAGAGGAAATTTTGAAGATTTACTTAGTTTAATGGCTAGATTTGATGAATGCTTAAAAAATCACTTAGGGCAGTCTAGCGTTTTTCGCGGAAAGTCGATTCGAATCCAGAATGAATTAATTTCAGCTGTTGCAACCATTATTCTAAAAAGAATTAAGCAGGAGATTGGCGAGGCGCGACTCATTGCTATTGTTCTGGTCGAAACAACTGATATCACTAATTTTAGCCAATTATCTATAATAATACGTACGTTAAAACAGACAGAAGTATTCAAGAGCGATTTTTAGGTTTTAAGAATGTGTTCGAAAATCGCACAGCAGATGCATTATATACCGTAGTTTATAACGTTACTAAATAAATTAATGGAGAGAAAAAATTAGTTGCTCAAAGCTATGATGGAGCTACAGTGATGGCAGGACAATTAGGGGGTCTGCAAGCTAGTGTTCGAGAAACTTTCCCAAGCGCTGTGTTTGTCCATTCTTTTGCTCATAAATTAAATTTAGTTTTATCCCAGTCCATCAATCAGATTAAAGAGTGTAAAGTATTTTTTGTTACTTTAAGTGGCATGGCTGCTTTTTTCCCAAGTCAACAAAACGTACACAAGCTTTGGACTCCATTGTCCATAAACGATTGCCCAAAGTAGCTCCTACTAGGTTGAACTACAATGGAAGACTTGTGTTAACAGTATCTGAAAATCGTGAATCACTGATTGAACTATTTGAGAATATAATAGAAAATAATGAAATGTGGGACTCAGAAGCAATAAATAGTTCGAGGGGTTTTTTGGACTGTTTGAAACGAGATTTTAATTTTAATTATTTGTTGAACATATTTTCAGAAATATTTTCATTCTCGGACAATGTTTTTAATATATTAAAAACTAAAACAAATGATATTGCTTTTTGCCTAAAAAAAGTGGATGATTTTAAGTCTATGTTAAGCCAAAAAAGAGATGACTTTGACCTATTTTGGGAGAAAACTATGACGTTAAATGTAGAGCCACAAGCCAAGCGTATTCAAACAGACAAGCTGGGAGATGTTCAAACCTCATACAGACGCCTATTTTATGAAATAATCGATTAAATTCAGTAACAAATAAACTATAGATTTAGCAATTTTGATGCATTTAAAGGAAAAACTTTTCCAGAAGATGCGTTTAAATCTCTTCTTCTTCATTATGGCCAGTTCTTCGACCGAGTGTTACTGCGATCTGAACTAAAAGTGATTTACGAAACTGATGACATTAGGGCAAAAAATAAGGCTAAGGAACTAATGCAATTTTTAAAAGACAAGGAACTGGAAGATGCCTACACCGATGTGTCGAAATTGTGTGAATTAGTATTGACACTACCTGGCACAAGTTCATCAGTAGAACGCAAATTTTCAATACTTAAACGTATACAAAATTTAGTGAGAAATTCAACGAGGCAGGAGGGACTTTTGCATACATCGCTGTTGTCCATTGAAAATAAACTTCTCCAAAATATGTCGGAGCATCGACGTTTTTATGATGACGTCATTGACGAATTTGCAAAAAATGATCGAAGAATCGAATTACATTACAAATAGGTACCTAAGTTTCTAAAAATTGCTTCCGTTTCTTAAAATTTCACCGCACGCCCCTGCAGTCATGATCATTTATCACCTCTATAAAGAGTTTAAAGTCATCAGCAAACAGTAACTTATTGTAGGCTTAGAATAAATATGCATTTAAAAATCTAAAAATATGCATGCAAATATGCTCCGAAACAAGGGAAAATATGCACTTAAAAGGGCATTTATTATCGGATCAAAAAAACAGAAATAAAGCAAAAGTATAGCAATTAAAATATTATATTACTTACACTTCAAGGTATCCTTAAGACGCTATTTTTACCAGTAATTATTACATTAATACAACTATATAATAAAAGTATTTTTATAAATAAAATTTTAATATATAGCTAACTAAAAAAACTAACTAAAGAATAAACCTATTTAAAATTTATTGTTTGCGGTATTCAACAAGTTGCGGTTACATTTTATAACTATATGATGTAACAAATTGTCAAATTCAAATTTTCTTCTATTATCTGACAATAGTACTTTATACTCAGAAAATACTCGTTCAACATCACAAGATACAATTGGAACATATTAAAACAAATTCAAATCACTGTTTATTAAAAAATTGTTCATTATCTGAATTCAATGTCTCTTTATTGTCCAAAACTGCACTAATATTTTTCAAATTTTTGTAACCAATATTTTTTCGTTAAACCGTAGCTGATTTTTGATAAATTACTTTATTTTTAGTGTTAGTTATAGTTTCACTCACTTATTCTATTCTATTATGTCTACGCTTTTTGACAAAGAAAGTCCTTTCACCTCCAATTTTTTTATAGTATCAAACAAGCAAGAAAAATTGTTTTTAATGCAAATTAAATCCTCACATACATCTTCTTTGTGCAAAACCTTTTGTGCTTTTTGTATACAATGTGAGTATTCCGCATTAAATTGGTTGACTATGTTTTTTATTGCCTCGAAATAATCTGCGTAATAAATGGCAGCGTTTATCCAAGTTCCCTATCTAGTTACAATTGGTGATGAGGGTAGTGGGATGATTCCTGCAGTTTCCTTAAATTTTTCTACCCGAGTCGGAGCTTTTAGGAATACTTTCTTCCCCAAGGGAATCAGATCGTTCACTCGTGGATAAAAAGCACGAACTTGTTCTGCAACTCGATGAAGTCCGTGGGCAAGACATGTGGCATGTATCATTTTAGGGTACAATATTTGTAGACCACTCATTGATTTACACATGTATGGAACAGTATCTGTAATTGCCACTAACACTCTATCATATTTAATACCACAAGGCCATAAAAGAGTGCGAGAGTCGTTGAAAAATCCAGCAACAGTTGAATGATTTACTTTGTCTAAATTCTTCATTGGAAGTAAATGTGATTTATCCTTTTCTGCTTCTACCCAACATACCAAAAACAAAATTAGCAACACATTTCTGTTCCATATCAGTTGTTTCATCTAGTGACACCTATATACTTTTATCTTCTACTCTTTCCCGCAATTCGGTAACTGTCTTATTGTACAAATCTGGAGCATAGTTTTTCCTTAACGTGGATTCATGTGGAATTGATGTCTTTGTGTACTGCTCTAAAAACGATTTCAGGGCAGGATTACTTAATTTATTCAGTGGAATATCCGCACTAATAAACGCCTTGCACAAATCCTCATTGAATTTTGATCGTTTGGGTCCCGGTCCAGGTGAAAATGCTGTGGTGACTATAACTTGTTTCTGAGCACACTTTTTACTTTTTTGGATCTGATGCTTGGTAGTTCCTATGTATTGTGTCACTTGGAATTTCTTGTTCGCAGTAACAGTAACATCATAATATTTACAAAACAGTACAAAACCGTCAGTCTTAAAGTCAGGAAGATCTTTCACGAATTGATTTAATACCACACTTAATGAACGCCTTTCTTCCAGCATATTGGGCAATATTCTCGCCACAATGTGTAAACTAAACTGAATTGAAAAATTATTTCTAACATTTAAAACGTGCGTATTTATGATTGTAGATCCGTGGTAAATCCATAGTTTTTAAAGCACAGATGTTTTATTGGGTACCAATAACAATTTTAAGAGAGGATGGGTAAAACCTTTGGCCTGCCAGCAACTAGACATTTTTTTATTATTTTATTACTATGAATTATGTTTGAAATACATCAAATTTGTTTTGGGAAATAAAAATATGTTCAGAAAAATTAGAATATATGCATTTTTCCTGTAATAACTGCAAAATATGCATTTAAATACAAAAATTGCCAAAATATGCATTTGTATATGGTTTCATGCAAATGCATATATATCCTAAGCCTACTTATTAGAATGTTTAACAACTCGGCATATATCATTAATTGCTATATTATCAGTCTTTACCTACTACTTTGGTCCGCAGATATTTTATAGATATTAAGTTTCTAAATGGTTTTCGTTAACGATCCTCTTGTTTTTATGTTAGAGTGGTGCATTATTTGGGGTTAGGAACCAGTAAAAAAAACAATAGTCCTTTTCCAAATTGTCGACGTTTCGCAACTTTATTGTTGCATCCTCAGGACACATAGATTTTATATCCTGCATGAAACCCATATTAGTTAGTTTTTACCTACCCCGTTGGTTCCCAGATACTTCCCAGATATTAAGTTTCTAAATGGTTTTCATTAACGATCTTCTTGTTGTTGTGTTAAAGTGGTGTAATATTTGGGGTTAGGAAATATCTGTGGACCAACTGAGTTGGTAAAGACTGATAATATGGGTTTCATACATTTGATTTCGGTTAATTCCTGCATTTTACAATAAGAGTCATTATTGTTTTTTTTTTCGGTGTCTTAGCAACCCTTCGGTATTGACATAAAATACATGTTGTATTTTATGTCAATACAAAATGGGTATTTTGATTTCTAGAACTGTTGTCTACTAAAATAAATTTAAAAGCCCGATTTTACAAATTATGTTAAATGTTACGCACTCTAGTGAATTTTTATGGGATAGTGCATTTCTAAATATTGCCAGATTTGTGTGATTTCTCTTACATTTTATGTTTCGAAAAATAAGGTTTACAAGTGTACAAAGAAAAAAATCGGTAAATTCTCTTTACCCGGAACTTCCCTCGTTATAATTTTCTACCCATTTGTTAGGAATAGTGAACTGTGATCCAATTTAATTCAGTACATAGTCACAGTATATATGTGTTATATATAATGTATTTTCAAACATTTTTATTGGGCGTCATTTTGTTCCATCATATTGGATCCCTACCAATATTTTATCAGTTTCTATCTATGCCACGCATGACTTTTGGGTATAATTTGAAATACATTCAATAAGTAGTTTTTACATTGACACATAAATATACTGCCTTTTAAAAAAATTTTATTGGGCGCCATTTTGTTCCATTATAGTGGATTCCTACCAATATTTTATCAGTTTCTATCTATGCCACGCTTGACTTTTGGCTATAATTCAAAATACATTTAATAAATGATTTTTACATTGTCACATACCGTGATTTGGTTACGTTATGTTGAATTCATACCAGTTTATCCCATTTTCCGCAAATTTAAAGTCAATTGAACAAGATTTTTCACGTTGATTTTTTAAAAAATTATTTAGCCGACATTTTGTTTCGCCTTCTTAAATTCGGACCACAACTTTCCAGTATATCTCTATATCACACTTAAGTCTTGCACAAAAATTGAAATTAATTTAATAAGTAGTATTTTCAGTATATGTTTTATTAGGCCGTTATTTTATTTTACCATCTTCGATTCATATCAAAATGTTACAGTTCATTCCGAGGTAATACTTGATTTTTCTACAAAATTTGAGCTAAACTAAATAATTAGTTTTTTTGTAACAACGCTTCACTAGGCCGCCATATTGTTCCGCCATATTGGATTTCTACCAAAATATTACCAGGTCATCCCCATATGAGTCCTAAAATTTAAAGTCAATCTAGTAAGTAGTTTTTAAGCTATTCCGCGAACTGACAGACAGACAGTCAGACCGACAGACGGACCGACGGAATTGATAAAACATGTTTTTCGGCATCTAGAGGCGCGAAAATGTGAAGATATGTAAAATCTGGAAGGGTGATTTTTTTTACGATTAAACATTTTATTTGGCCGCCATTTTGTTGGGCCATCTTGAATTAGTACCACAATTTTACTAGTTGACCCCTATACCAAAATTAGTTATGGCACAAAATTTGAAATTAATCCATTAAGTAGTTTTCTAAATGAAATTTTAAATATTTTATTAAGCCGCGATTTTGTTCCGTTATCTTGTATTTGTACCAAAATATTACCAATTGATTCCAACCTAGTACTTGATGTTTGTACAAAATTTGAGATAAACTGGATAAGCAGTTTTTTAATAATCATTTTTTTAACAGTTCACTCGGCCATTTTGTTTTGCCATATTGGATTTTTACCAAAATTCAATCGGGTAAGTAGTTTTTCAGTTATGCCAAGAATAGAGAGACCGACAGACAGACCAACAGAATTGAGAAAACATGCTTTTCGGCACCTAGAGACCCTGAAATGTGAAGATCTGAAAAAATCTCGGAGGGAAATTTTTCACGATTACAATACTTCCCTTTTACGAGGGAAGCAAAAAACACAATAATTTTTTTAAAAATTATTTAAGATTTTATTTGTATTTACTTTGTAATATCAATTTTGGATTTACTTCGCTATATATAGTCCGACGTACGGATCTTGGGCTACAGAGACTATGCGGGCAAAAACTATTCATTGTAAATATTACACGCTCCGACAAGTCGAATGAAGAGGCTGCTTCCCAACAAGAGACAAAGCGGTGTGTTCTTGTGCATTTTACTGCTCGGTACCTTCAGACGTCGCAGCCCAAGATCCGTGCGTTTAAATTAGTATGTTCTCGGATTCCTTTTGAATTTATTTTCAAAATTTTCTTCGAATTTATTCATTACATTTCCAGCGAACAAGCTTAGGTTATTAACTTACGCACAATATTTAATTGGTTGTTTTTAAGTGTTTGTCAGTTTTGCTTATGGTTTTTAGGTCAGAGTATTGTTTAGATTTCCTTTAACAATGATGACGCTACCACCTAAGTAACTGATTAAACCACATGTGGTGTTACTTAAACTGCTGGTAAATATTTAACTTTATAGAAATTCAACTTATTGAGTACGACAATGTTTCTGACCTATTCGATACTGTTAGTGGATAGAATTTTGGTTGGGTACGTTATAAAGTATAAATTAATTTCGTCGAATGGGAGAGGTCGTTTGTCACTGCTTTTTGTTGCTCTTTAAGTTTATTTATTTTCCTTGCATTTCAGCAGAAGCCAAGTTAACTACCATGTTTAATTAGGTATTTTTTTGTAAATTTGTGCCGTATAGGTAGTTTCACAATTAATAATGATCTAGTTCTAATCTTATGTTTATAGAAAGAAATGCAGCCGGAAATTCAACTACGTGAAATATAAGCCCGAAGAAAAGTTAAAAGATTCTTCACAGAACGCCAGTTTGTGCATGTGTAGCTGACACACAATCAGCTTCCTTTTAATTTTGGAACGGTCAGCTTTCTTTTAAATTAGGAACAATCAACTTTCTTGTAATGTTGAAACAACCAAAGTTCTTTTAATATTGGATCTATCGTTTTCTTTTTAATTTAGGATAATACAATATTTTATTTAAATACCTTCAAGATTTTTTAGTTTATATTTGTATTAACTCAAAGCTTTAAAAATACCGATATTATCAATTATCTTGGATTGCAACTCTATCTGAAGAAAGCTGACGAGTCTACTGTGCAGGTGTTTTTTCCTTCATCTCTCAGAGATTTTTGGATTTTTAGGAGGAGCTGGGATAGTTTTCCTTCTGCCATGTCGTGATTTGCTGTTTTCCAAGACGTTTTGTTTTGAGACTTTTCCACTGCTTAGACACTACTGCTCACACTGCTGTTTGAGACGCATTTGAGAGGTCCGGTGATTCCTCCGTGATTCTTTCGGAAAATTGCACTTTTTGCTTAATTTTATAGGGTTCTTAGTCTTTTATGTAAAATATAACTTATTGATCTATTACTTAGGGTATTCATTCTAGTTTTGTAATTCAAGGAATAGAGCAAAGTAAACCTTAGCACAGCTAGACAAAATTTTTAGCCCGCTAATACTTTCATTATTTTGCATATAACCACTGATCGAAACTCGAGAATTAATTGCTTATGCGTACTATTTTTAATATCTCCAATGAAGTATCTCTGTTTAAGATTTACTTAGTTATTTTTAGAATTTGGCATTGAAATAAATTAAATAAAATAATATATATATAATTTTTAGTTCTCAACCACCGAACATTTAGTGAATATTTATTTTATATTAGCCTTTCCGCATACATATTGCAATTTTACTATATTGTCATTCTGATTTATAGAGTTACGTAATTAACCTCTAATCTGGTTATTTTTTGAATAGCTAAATGCTTACAAATTTTGTTAATTCCATTATTGTCATTGTTTCATAAAGTTACATAATTATCCCCTATATAACTGGTTATTTGTGTATATAGATGAGTGATTACAATTTTTTTGGTTATTTCCATTGTAGTCATTTCTGCTTCAAATAGTTACATAATTAACCTTAATGTAACTGAGTATATTTATTAGCTCAATGCGTACAAATTTTGTTTATTCCACTAATATCAGGCTGCTTAATTTTTTGTTTTATGCTTGAATAGCCATAGTTCTTTATATACATGCTAAATTTTGGTTAAAATTTGATTGAGTGCATAAAACACAGTTGTAAATTTATATGTATATTTGGAAAATAAATAACCAAATATTGGTTCATTTCACTTTTGGTTAAAAAATTGTAGTATTTAGGGGAGACCGGGGCTAGTTGGCGCACATTTCACTTTTAAATTTTTTACAAAGTTTGAGATAATTAAAAAAAATTTTTTTTTGCGTATTCTGATAGTATAGAGCCTTGTCTACAACATTTCTATCTTAATTAATGAGTTTGCTTACTGAATGTGTTTAAAAATACATCCATCATTGCATACGTTAGCTGCGCCAATTCACCCCGTAGTTGGGGTTAATTGGCGCATCATGCGGGGTAAATTGGCGCATTATCAAAATATAGTAAAAAATCGAAATTGAGAACTAAAATTATAATTTATTTGAAATGGTAACTTGAACAAGCTGTCAAAGCATCTTATCAAGATGTTAAACAAAACAAAACACAACATTATATACCTAAAAACAAAAACAATTTGAATAATAAGACGCAACAAAACTAAAACTTAAGTAGAAATTAAGAAACATTAAGGAAAGATTATAAATCGTCATCAGAATCACAATTGATACACTGGTAAAATAAAATGTTTTCAGGAGAAGCGCAGATCTCGTGAGCCCATCTTGAACAGGCAGTACATCGTATCCATTTTTCCTTCGGCTTGCTATGTTTAAAGTCTTCTCCACACATTAAACAAAAGCAATAATCTGAATCATCCTCTTCTTCAATCTTGTTATTTTTCTTAACCTTATTCTTTTTCTAATTTAAAGACTTTTTTGTTTCCAGAGTTAAGTTTCTTTTTATGTTTTTAGTGCTCACCTTCTTGTTACGTTGTTCTTCCTCAAGTGCCTCTTTTTCTGGTGTATCGGTTATAATTGCTGATTTTCTTTTTCGGTGAGACGTGGCTCTAGCAGAGGTGTCTTCAGATAACTGAACTCTGGGTAGAGGTCTAATTTTTTCTAAAATATCAGTTTTCAAATCCGGTGGTTTTAAAATAATGTTTTGAATAATTTTAAGTTTCTTTGGACTCTCGCGTTTCATCTTTTCATTACCGGTGTCACTCCAGTGGGAACAGCCTGGAAGAGAATCTTGAACATTATTATTTTGCAGTGTTTGCGACAGTACACTTTCGTTGTCAATCTTTTTGTTTGTCACATTAGGTTGTTCTAAGCTTACATTTTCTGTGGTGTTTTTGATGGCTATAGACATTGGCTTATCCAAAGAGTATCCGGCCATAAATTCAGATTCATCAAATACATCTTTGCTAAATGGGCTTATGCCGCTTACTTTAAAGCCAGCCATTATGTTTTTAGGGCTTATTGCCTGCGGCCAAGCCTCTTTAACAATTCCTGGAATGTCGTAAATTGTCATACTTTTACCCGGATTGTTGGTGATCCATGCATCAGAAGCAGAATTAAGATATTTTTTAAAGGGGCCAAACACCCCTCTGTCTAAGGGCTGAAGTTTGTGAGAGGTATGAGGCGGGAATGTCAACATTGTTATTCCATTGTCTTTACATAAATTTAATGCCGCAATGGATAAATGAGAGCTATGGTTATCTAGCAGCAATAAGACCGGCTTGTCTTTTGAACACTTTGTAAACTTAATAAAGTGATTTATAAAGTCTACGAAGTTGGGTTCTTTTATCCACCCTGAAGGGTTACAACAGCCTGCACTTCCAATGGGAGCGTTATTTAAAAAATATTCTCTGTAGTTCACCCTGGGGAATATAAAAAAGGGTGGGATACTGTTCCCCTGCGCAGAAACAGCCGCAGCCAACGTTACCAATGTGCCACGCTCCTGCGAAGTTATTCTTCCGATTTGCTTGTAGCCTTTTCGTGCAACAACCTTGTTTGGCTTTTGCGTAGTCGTAACCCCGGTCTCGTCCATATTCCACACATCTGCAGCACCTATTCCTAATCGATCGAGAACTATTTTTAAATTGTCAAAAAAGGCTGAGACAGTATTCTTATTAAAATTTACACAACGAGCAATACTAGTGGCTTCAGGGCAACGAATTGATAGTGCAGAGTTCCTTTTAAGATAAGCGGAAAACCAATCCGGTCCTGCTATTTTATTTTTATGCCAGGAAGGGAGACAATTAATACGTAATTCTGTTGCGTAATCATAGGCTAGCTTTTTGACGTCCTTAACTGATAATCCGTGATAAATGTCAGATGATTTTGTAATGTAGTTTTCTTGCTGTTCTTGTTCTGTTGAAAATACTTTGCGATTTTTGACATATCCAACTTGTATCTGTTGAGCATTATTGTTAGTTTCGAGTTCAGCTACACTAGTTTTGGCACAAAATCGGATAAGCGATCTCGAAGGCATCCCGAAATCTTTGGCAACGCTTCTTCTAGAGCGTCCATTGAGCAAAACCTAAAAAATCATTTAACTGATTTACTTGTTGTTTATAAACATTAATGTTGTAAAGTGTGTACCTCTTTGGCTGCTCTTATCATCACCTCATTAGAATATTTGGCACGTTCCGTTTTTCTTTTATAATTTCTCATTGGTAAACTAAAACAAATAAGGAATTATTCTAACAATCTGGCAACGGGGCAAGCTGGCGCAGCGCCAACCTGCCCCATTTGTTTTGAGACAACCTGCCCCAAACCACGCCTTTATTTATTTCGCGCCAAAAATGCATAACCTCAAAAGATTTTGTGAATGTAAATATGGTATATAATTCTACATAAATTCTAGTTTAATTTGCAATATTTATTGTTTAGCTGGCCCTACTTACCTTTATGATACAAACAAGATTTTAAAACATATACAAGTTACTCAAATGATTAAAAAATAAACACCGTGACGTGGCACTCGTACCGCATGAGATACAGACGCGAACTCTCGTATGTAATGTTGATTATGCGCAACAAGTGTAAAGGGCCCAAACAGCGTTGCCAATGTTTATGATAAAGTGGTGAAAACTACGTTGCGCCAACTAACCCGTGCGCCAACTAGCCCCGGTCTCCCCTACTATCTTATGTAACATCTTTAGATACTTTGGATAACTGAATTAAATTGATGTTTTTTATTTATAATGTTTGACCTATATTGAAATTTAAGACTGAATAATTTCATTATTTGATTGGGTAAATTTAAAACTGGTATAGCTAGAACTTTTTCTTGTGATTCATTGTTGATATTTACATATGATATTACATACTCTAGATTTCAGATAATAAACCTGAGTGTTTTTAAAATTAGCTTGTTTCTTTTGTGTTTATCTTTTGACTTTTTAGAATATTTTAATTAGGGATTAATTAGCCTAAATTATCTTTGGTTCATAGAACTTAATTTCAGAACAGAGTATTATCTTTTCATTCCTTTTTTAAGTCCCAGTACTAAAGTTGGTGGCTCCTATATAAGTTACTATAAATTATTATGAACCTACGAATCGCCTCCGACTAGCCTAACTAACCAGTGTAATAAATTAATAATTAATTTTCTAATCTAACAACATCTAAAATGGACTAATAAACTAAAGCAAGTCACTCAATCAATAAATAATAATTTATTATTTTTATTTTTTTAATTTTTTACACCACCATTATGTCATGAAAATCTACTAAAATTTAATTAAAACTCAAAGGACAAAAGTTCACCTGTAGGTACAAATTTAAAAAAAATAAATTGGCTTTTACCCGAAACTTCCCCCTAAACGTATTCCTCTACACATATAACACAGTTTCTATGTAATATAAGTATTGGATTTACTTCGCTATATAAATCAGTTCACATGTTTTCGGATAAATTCAAAAAGTGAATTTATTTTTAAAACTTTTACTTTTTCTTCGAATTTATTCATTAAATTTCCAGCGAACAAGCTTAAGTCATTAATCTTATGCACAGTATTTAATTGATTATTTGTATGTGTTTCCCACTTTTGCATAATGGTTTCTAGTTCAGTGTATTGTTTAGCTTTCCTGCAACGAATGTATTAAACCACGTTGTTTTTGCGGTTTTTCTTAAGCTCCTTGTAAATATTTAACATATGTGATGGGTTTAGTTATTTGCTATATTCCTAAAATCTTATTATATAAATATTATAACGTATAATTAAGTTTCATTATGTTGAAGCCTAAAGAGGTTATATGTGGTATGATAATGACTTTTTACTAGAGAACGTGAAATGTCTTCCATATAATATTCATTATTGGCTTCGATTATGGGTATTTTCGGATTGTGTCTGGTACGCGGTTTTATAGACACTTAAAAAAATGCTATTAACCCTTTTTGCTCTTTTTTACGTTTCATTATATTGGTCGAAGATAAGTAAATCGTAATTTAAATTCGACTTGACTACCATACAGAATTCAGAAGGGAGAATCATGAGATTTTGAGTGAGTAAAGTGCCTAACTTTTCTAGTAAAGTAGAGTGTAGTTTTTCTACAGAGCTGTTTGAAAATAAGTTTTCAGAAATATTACTATACATAGTAACATTGTGTTTTTGTTACCCTCTTAACTGTTAAGTCAGGAAAATGTTACACTGAAAACAATAGTGAAACTACGCAAATTAGAACTAAAAACCAAGTTCACTTGTAGGTTTTAAAAAATTGATAAATTGGCTTTTACCCGAAACTTTCCTCGTAACGTATTATCTGTGTGTGGTGTAATTCGTTACGAGGGATGTTCTGGGAAAAACTAATTTACTGCTTTGTTTTAATTTTTTTTCTTTTTATTCGTTTTGTATATAATTTTCTGCTACATTTTTTTGTTGTATTTATCAAGATTTTTCTTGAATAGTTATTTTGCGTATAGACAAACAAGAATTAATGACAATGCATTTGTTTCATTCATATCTAACAGATTGAAACAAATATACATTTTTCAACTCAACAATTTTTTTATCCAGATCTGACATACATACGTATATATAACCATTCATTCATTTATCGTACCTGCTGAAATAAAACCATTGCTTCGCTACTCCAGTACAATATTTTTTAAATTTATTTTTATGTTATTAATTGGTTTTTATTTTATTATTTTTTATAACTTTATTTACCCAATCTTTAAAAAACATAATGTATGAAATTTATTATTTTCCGTCATAAAAGCTTGTTTTTATTCTAAGAAATTGTATCGACTTTTTAAACATTTAATTTAATTTTGTTTGCCGTATGGGTTTGACAAAATTTTACCGGTTTATTTCGGTTTTACATTTAATTTTTGTTCAAACTTTTAATTGGAAATAAAATATACAGATATTTTAAATATTTCATCAGCCATTTTGTTCCACCATAATGGCTTCTCACCAAAATTTTACCAATTTATCCATATATCACACTTGATTTTTGTGCAAAAATTAAAATCAATAGAATAACTAGTATTTTCATACCGTTTTTTAAAATATTTATGTAGGCGAAAATTTGTACGAAAATTGTACCAGTTCATCTTCATATCACACACATTTTTTTTCAAAAATTTGAGATCGATTGAATAATAGTAGTAATCAGTAATCATTTTTTTAACCTTAAAATTAAATAGGCCGCCATTTTGTTCCAGCCTCCTGGATTGTTACCAAAATGATACCATGTCATCTTCAGATGACCCTTAATTTTGACCAATATTTGAATTGATATCGGATAAGTAGTTTTTGAGCCATGCCTCTAACAGTCAGACAGACAGACCAATGGATCTTACGGATTGAGAAAACATGTTTTCTGACATGTAGACTAGGGATGCGCACATCGATGTGTTGTTCCGATGTTAATTCGATGTTTTTTAAAATTTATTTCTTCCCATATTCTCAAAACATAATTTTGATAATTAAAAACCTGTCATTCCAAGTTAAAATTTTATCATTTTTAGTCCTGCCACATGCCGACATTTATTTGAAACATTTGTACTTCATATACTAATTTTCAATATTAGACCTAATTCATTTCATTAAAAATTATCAATAATTGCAATGTTAAATTTAATGCTTTCGTAGTATTGCCGCTGGCCGCTCGTTAGAAACCTAGAGGCAAACACAAAACGAAATGGTATACTTACGCGTATTAAGCAAACCCGTTTGTGGGCCCACCGCAGCAAACAACGAAAGAGCCACCTACGAGCCCGGTATAAATCTTCCAGCGAGAAACGAAAACAATGCCTGAAAATAATGCGTTGCTATGGCAACGAGAGTATCGTATATACGAAGACCGCGCCTCTAGGGAAGAGCCGCAGTTTAACGCTTCCGTTCGTATTGAGGAGTGGCGCGTGTGTATGGTTGGAAATGAATTCGTTTGTGTTCGTTAGTGACATTGTTTGTAGATGGTTAGAAACTCCATTTTCCCATTGGAAAGAAGATGACAAAAAGGACCTTTTAATTACGGATCGACAAACAAGTGTGCCGACAATTAGTGCTAAAAAAGACATTAAACATTCTGGTAAATCCTACAATTTCAAAAACTCTTGGTTTTCTGAATTTAAGTGGCTGTGTAGCAGTGGATATTTGCAAAACATGTTTTGCATGCGGTGCCCATTTTAGACCTTGCCTGTTCTACCTTTCTCTAACTAACACTTTCCCTATTTTTTACGCACGAGCCGTCACTGTTATATTTATGTTTCAGCAGATGGTACTATATATATAATAGCATTAAATTTTGGCTGGCTTAAATAATCCGGGGATTCCCTTTCATTTTAATGTGTTTTTGGTACGTTTCTATGGCTGTTTTATCTGTAAGTATGGCCCTTTTGTTATAAGTATGTACACCCCTTGAATTTACATTGTTCAAACCTCAGCAGCTTACGTAACTTTTATACATCTAACTCTCTATATAGTATCTCTATTGGGATCCGCTAGTCGTAACAGAAAAGGACTTTAGGTATTTCCAAGGATACACTGAAGAGAAAATATGGGGGGGAGAGAAGTAAGTAAGAAAAACCTTAGTGAGAACTAAAAAAAAAGTCTGGACCCTTCGGTTTTGAACAAAATTATTTTAATTTAATTTTTTTTACAATTTATTGACAAATGAAATAATCCCAAAGTAAGATAAGATTGCGCCAACAGAATAAAATTTATACCAAGAACTACAACTATTCTTGAACTCCATTAATAATTTTCAATAAGTGGGGCCATACTTAAGAAATTTACGTTACTGGATTTTTAGAAATAAATAAAAATATATATAATGTGCGGTAAAAACAAACAATAGGTATATTTATTACAGCATTAAGTATAAAACATATTTGCCATGAAAGAGCTACAACTATTATTGAACCTTATTAGTACTTTTTATTAAGCTGAGCCCCAATTAGAGACATTTACGTTATTCAATTTTTAGAAATAAAAAATAAATAAGACATTATAAAAATAAACAATGCATATATTTAGTAAAAATATATAGTAAAAAATTTGTTTCCTATTTCAACCATGAAGAACTGTTTTTGCATTCCCTGTTAAGTTTCTTTATAGCGGAATATAGTTTCAACAGTTACATTTCTTCCACGAATATTCTTAGTAATAGTAGAAGTTCAAGGGAGGCCGTAGCCATGCCGGTAGCCCAACAGTTTATACCACCTCCCCAACAGTTTACACCACCTCGCTCGCCGCAGTCTGGCTCTAGCTTCGCACCTACACAAATACTTTAGTGGAGTTTCCTCCTCCTCACCGCATGCGCTACAGGTCGAGTCCTCCTCTATACTAGCAGTGCTAGGTGTCTCCTCAACTAATACTCTTTGTCAGATCCATATGTTGTAGTGGCCAAAAAGGGCCGGTGAAGCAATATGAAGGCGTTTTATCCCTTTGGCACAGACATGTTGCCAATGCATTATCTCCAGACTTACCTAACGTAAACTGAATAGCAAAAACATCTATTGACAAAAAATTTAATTAGATGACAAAATTCGACCTTCTTCAATAGGTTTTTATCCTGCTCTAATGTATCATTAAATCTGCATCAAACTGCATTCGTTTTACATAATTAGCTCTTTCACGCTAATAACCTGAAACAATAAATACATAGATCAAAAATATTAGGGTAAAACAAAGAATCAAAATATAACCTCCAATGCTCTTAAACTACTTACTGTTCCCAGTTGTGGTTAAATTAGCCAGAAATACTCTCAAATTAAGTGAAACAGTAGCTTATTTGTCGCTCAAATTTGCTCACAATTCGATAAATTCTTTGGTGTGTGGAAACATGAATTTTCATAAAATAAATCGTTGTATATAAAATAATAAAACTTAAACAAACAGTCACCAGTCGAATAGTATTTCTGATTTTATCAAAAACACCATAAAGTGATCAAACAGTTTTGCTGGTTCGTAATCGGAGTTTTCTCTTTTTTAGGGTGAACACTGACTGACAAATTGAAAATTAATTTGTAGATGAGTGTGAAGTGACAGTTCTAAGAGAGGGGTGGAGTTTTAGCAGTTTAGTTGTTCCCATGAGCAAATGGCCACGATGCAATTATGCGGTAAAGTTTATTTATTAATGCAACCAAATATAAAATAATATACCTATTTTAATTAACTTGAAGTCCAATATTCATCCTGTGGAACTTCTGGGCTTTAAATTTTCTTTGACCAACGATGACACAACAAAACTCGTGCAACGAGAGCCCCATCACAGTCCACTCTAAGTAACGACATACTATAGCATAAGCGCATAAGGTTTTCGACCAATCTCAAGCAGTATATGAGATAGGGCTCATTTTAAGAAAGTTTTTTATAGGAGGCAGCTTGGGGCTCCATTCCATTAAAGTACCCCCTTCACGATCAAATAAATTAAAAGAAATAAAATTGAAAATTCAAGAAGAATAAAATCTAACAATTTTTGTGGCCGGCACTAGATCTAGTCACATTACTTTTTAATTAAGACTTAAACCCATTTCCCTGTATCCCACTAATATCACCTTTTCATTCACTATATTAATTTAAAACAGATTATGGTTAATTATTTATCAGATAATTATAATAGGAGATTTCGATTTATACATTTTAATTTAAATCGCTAATTTTATTGTATAATATGTTAAAAAGCGATAAACAATATATTTTCAACGTTATAAAAATTTAATTAAAACCATCGCAAATGAAAACTTTTTAGTAACTTGACGTTGCATTTTTTACATTTTTTGTCGAATTTTTCTTACAGATAGCATATATATTCTGCTTTTCGGAAGGAATCATCCCGAGATTTATGCTCTCTAAAACCCTGCTTTCTATTCCCTTTAACGATTCTGGCCTTCCTCCGCCAGCAACAGGAGTTTTCTTTGATATACTTGCCAGACATTGTGCATGCTTATATCAAGCATAAATACGAAGTTTGCCGACCACCATTTTTTTGATCTAATTTTCTTTATCAGTGCAAAAATCATAGGTCCCTTGCCTGTTTCTGTAAGTTTTTTACCGGTGTTATGGGGCATTTTTTAATTCTGTTTGCATAATTCTACCATTGAACCATATCCCATTTGTTGAAGGTTTAGTAGTTTCAAAGAAGAAAATATCGTCAGCATAAAGTACACATTCTCAAGTAATTTTGATAACAAAAATATCACTACAGAACTACCAACACCTAAATCCATTTGTACGCCCTTTGCTTTTCCTAGTATGGCCCAAATTGCTTTAGATAACCTAGAGGCTCGCATAAACACCACATATTATAACCGTATCTATTTAATATGGAACTATACTTTTGTCGATCCTGAGATGTTGCCATATAACGCTTCTTTAACATATCAAAAAATGGCCGTAGTTGGGCAAATTTATCATTTTTTGCGAGTGTATTATTGCCCGCACAATGCGCGTATTTTTTGATTTGTTCAAACCTATTCAATCTCATGACATTACTAACTGTAAAGCTGTAGATTTCTGTATCACATTCCAATAACATTCTCTACTCTGGGATATCCAAGTAACCAGATAGTAAAAGAATGGCCATAAAATAAATTCAGAAAGATCTGGTTGGAAGTCGAGTTATGATGATATTTGTCCTAATTTCCCCTCTTTGGGATGCCTTGTAGTCATTTTTTGAAAAAGTGGAATATTATATAAATTTAAAGTTCATTTTCCTTTGAACGAAGAGTGGTTATAACTTGAGCGCGCGATTATGTCCCACTAAGGTGACCTACATTTTCTTTCTCATCTTCGTCTCCACATGTAACATGCTTCCCGCGCTCTCATCAGCGGGAGGTGTATTAAATTTCTCGACCTCAAACATTGCAGCCATTTGCTCTATAGTAAAAATGTAAAAATGTTTTAAAAATTAAAAAAAAATTCAAGACACGTAAGCGCAAACTTTTAAATTTAAATCCACTATTCCTTATTTAAAGAGAAACTAAACCTATAAATATCCAGTTCAAAATGACCCTTCTTTGCACACTCTGTCTAAAAGAATTTACACAGAGACGAAATGCCATAAGACGCATTAAAGAATCATGTTTAAAAAGAGACACAAATCATAATCCGGATGAGTATTTAATCGATAGTAAGTATATTTACATTATTTACTAAGAATTAGGATATATTAAAATATAAGAAAAACAATAAAATTTGTTTTGTGTTATTTCAATGATCTTTTTTGCTTGACTTAGTAAGCGTCCAGGGGCAGGGCAGGTGGTCAGTCTCCTCCCCCACCTTGCTACGCCGCTCATTATGTTATATTGCATATAAATTATTATAGTGAATTAAAAAAACTTCATTTTTTGTTTCAGTTGGTGAAAAATTCTTCAGGAATAATGCAACTCGCCATTGCGAAGACTGTAAAGCTGATATTAATTTTAATGCTTGGAACTCTCATCTAAGAACAAATGTCCACAAAAGCAAGAGTACTATTAAATATGGAAATGGAATAGACCTTATTAGAAGTGCTTTTAAGTCTCGAATTGCTACATACAAGGTTTACTCACCCAAAATACATGTCAACCTTAAAAAGTTTCAGCAAGAAATTTCCGAGAAAGTCGTAACATTAATTCGCCAGCAACAGCAATTATAAAGATGCGTTAAGATAAATGCAGAATTATTTTGTATCTACTACTCGCCAGTTTTGAAGTCTACATCCGTTAAATCATTCAACACAGCCTTCCATAACGTGACTGAGACGACTGATTTAAATAATCTCTATGACGAACTATTCAAAATTCTAACAACCAAGGCAGATGAACTACCTGAACGAGATTCTGGAAAGTTAATAATTACTTGCAAACATTTTAACATTTCAAACGCTATTGCTTCAATTTATGTTTATTTACAACAGTCTCTCTTAATAAATACTAATTATTTTTTCTTTAAATTGCAGGTTGGATTTTACAACAAATTCTCCATTTAGAAGTAAGCATCAACAAGTACAATCCTTTATGTGGCGACTCTTATATTCCAATTCCAGAGTTCCGGGGTAGTTTGGTAAACATTTTGAATGAAGATGATTTCTGTTTTGCATATGCCGTTGTATCAGCAATATGTAGACCTTCAGGTGACCCTAGGAAAACTTCCTCGTACCCGAACTTCAGAACTATCTTTGATTTTACAGGTATTAATTTTCCAGTTAAATTAGAGCAGATAAGTACTTTTGAAAACAAAAATAATTTATCCATAAATGTCTATGGGGTTGAGAAATTTTTTAGAAATGGAGTATATGTAAATGAGATTGTAGGACCATTACACTATAATAGACATAAAAAGAATTTACATATCAATCTACTTTTAAATACTTCTGATGACGGTAATAGTCATTATTGTTGGATAAAAGATTTATCTAAATTACTTTTTAAACAACTGTCAAAAAAGAAATATAGAAAAAATTTGTGTGAAGGATGTTTACAATATTTTGGTACCTATGCAAAATTACAAAGAAACTTAGAATATGATTGCACATCTGTTCGAATTGAATATCCTTCAGATGAACTTATTTTAGATAAGTTTGGAAATCCAATTCCAGAAAACATATTAAAGTTTCAAAATATTCAAAAGCAGTATAAAGCACCTTTTGTAATTTATGCTGATTTCGAGTGCTATTTAAAAAAACGTTGAAAACGAAAAGCTTGATCCTACAACTTCCTATACAGTTAAAACTGCTGAACATGTTCCATATTCGTTCGCTTATTACATTAAATCATCATTTGATAAAAATCTCACATCTTTAAAACTTTATCGTGGAACTGATTGAGCTGAAAAGTTTATTGAATATATTGAACTTGATGTGAAAAACCTTTATAACTATTATTTTAGAAATCAAAAACCTATGAATAAGTTAACCAGTTTGCAACAAAAAGAATTTGAAAATGCACTTGTGTGTTATATATGTGAAAAATCTTTTTCAGACGGAAATTTTAAAAAATGTAAGGACCATTGTCATTTTAGCGGTAACTATAGGGGCGCGGCTCATTCTATTTGTAATTTACATTTCATACCTCCAACTTACATTCCAATAATTTTTCATAATCTAAAGAATTACGATTCTCATCTATTTATTAAGTCATTATGTAACAATAAAGAATCAATTAGCGTTATTGCTCAAAACAAAGAAAAAATATTTCTTTTAGTAAAAAAATTATGGTAAACACGTATGACTCTAAAAATAAAAAGATAGTTTACTTAAATTTACGATTTATAGACTCATTTCAGTTTTTACCAGAATATCTTGAATCACTATCTAATATTTTAGATGATTCTCAATGTCTTGAAATTAGGAAACATTTTTCAGACACAGAGCAATTTAAATATGTTAGACAAAAAGGAGTTTTTTCTTATTCATATATTGACTCTTACGAAAAGTTGGATGATAAATCTTTGCCCGCTATTGATAAATTTTATAATGACTTAATTGATGAAAATATTAGTAATGAAGATTATTAGAGCTAAAGAGGTATGGAATGTATTCAATTGCTCCACGATAATTGAATATTCAGATATATATTTGAAATCTGACGTTCTCCTTTTAGCCGATGTTTTTGAACATTATAGAAATACTTGTTATAAAACTTATAAATTAGATCCTGTAAACTATGTAACAAGCCCTTCAATGTGTTGCGATACTATAATTAAATTTACAAATGTAGAATTGGAATTATTGACTGATCCAGATATGCTTCATTTCTTCAAAAAAGAGGTTCGTGGGGGAGTTAGTACTTGTTCAGCTCAAAAATCGGAGGCAAATAATCCTTTTCTTGATAATTTCAATCCTAAGTATCCAACAAAATATATTGCCTATTTAGATGCAACAAATTTGTAAGGTTTTGCAATGAAGCAGTATTTGCCAGAAAAAAAACTTTGTTTGGCTATCTGAGGATGAAATTAATGAACTTAATATTTTAAATATTTCAGATACATCACCTACGGGCTATGTATTTGAAGTTGACTTAGAATATCCTCAGAATTTACATGAAAGCCATAACGACTTTCCTCTCTGTCCCGAACAATTTAAGCCACCAATTTCCAAGTATTCTAAACTAATTCCCAATTTAAACAATAAGTACAATTATGTTCTTCATTATCGTGCTTTGAAGCAAAGCTTAAAATTTGGACTTAAACTTCTCAAAATACACAGGGGAATTAAATTTACACAATCGCCATGGTTAGCTAAATATATTGATTTGAATACAAATTTACGAAATGCTTCAAAAAACAAATTTGAAAAAAATTCGTACAAATTGGCAAATTTTTGGTAAAACTATGGAGAATGTCGATAACCGAGTAGATATTAAGCTAGTAACTCAATGGGAGAGAGAGCGAAACAAATTAAGTGCTGAGAAATTAATTGCAAAACCTCAATTTAAAGATTTAAATTTTTTTTCAGAAAATCTAGTAGCTATTCAACTTCAAAAGATATGTATCGAATATAATAAGCCCATTTATGTTGGAATGAGTATATTGGATATTGCAAAAACTGTAATGTATGATTTTTATTACGGATATTTAAAATTAAAATATGGAGATAATGTAAGTTTATGGTACACTGATACTGATTCTTTAATACTAGAAATTGAAACGGAAAATTTTTATGAAGATATGAAGCAAAATCTGGATCAATTTGACACCTCTAACTATCCTGAACCAAATATTCATAATATGCCGATATCCACATCAGTGGTTGGTAAATTTAAGGATGAATATAAAGGTATACCTTTAGAAAGTTTTTATGGTACCGGTGCTAAGGCATACTGTGTAAAAACCAAAGATAGTTTAGATAAATCGGCCGTACAAAAACAATTAAACTTATCAGATTATAAAGATGTTGTGGAAAAAGGTCAAAAAGTATACTGCACAATGTATGTTTTTAAGTCACATCTACACAATATTTATACGAATTTGATTAACAAACTAGCCCTGACAAGTCATGACGATAAAAGATATAGTCTTTCAAATACCACAAAAACTTTAGCATGGGGTCACAAAGATATTGTCCATATAGAATCAATGATTAAAAATGTATCTATTTTACAATCTGAACAAGAACCCAAATCTAAAAGACGATGTTTAGAAGAGACTCGTAATAAAAGTGGTTTTGATACACAATTGTCATCCGGCTTTGAAATTGGGAAAGGAAGTTAAAGCTGTCAAGCTTTATAAAATTTGTTTCATTGATGATCTGTGTCACTAATTTGTGTGAATATTTAAAATTGTTGTTAATCATATTCCTAACACAATTAGAGCCGACGTGTGCATCAATAAGAATAAAAATGAAACTGATTGTTATAAGCAAATGAGAATGATTTACATAGATGGAAACTCACATTTGTTTACTTATAATATTTCAGAAAATGATTTAAGTGTTAATAATTATATGAAGATTAAATATTTCTTTGATAAAAAGCCTGTCATTTATTCAGAATGGATAGAATTTGTTCATAAAAAACATACTTGTAATTATATATATTTTTATATAATATTATTGTTTCTGACTTTAATATCAATTATTTCATCTTACGTTGCTTTTGTAATGTATTTGAAAACCTGAATTAAAAGTTCTAGTATATGATTTTTTGTAGTTTAATTTTTATCTCCTCCAACGTTAAGTAATCTCCCTCCTCCATTTAAGTGGAGGGGACAGTAGACTATAAAAATGTGCCGCAAATCATTATTTAGTTAGTTTCTATATTCTACGGTCTCATAATGCTCAGCCCTCAGAGAGCAACGTCCAATGTGAAACAAGAACCAATCTATTGTTCTAAGTAAGGATGATTGGAAAGACCTACTAAAATATCAGGGTGTTATAACAAATTGCCTTTTCTCATCAAACGCCTTTCAAGAAACTATATTTTTGAAAAATATGTCCATTCTTTTTGAGAAATTTGGTGAAATGCCAATAGTGAGGATTACAAAACATGATGATTACGTCTGTTTTGGAAATGAAACTGTGTGCAGATTATGGGAACAAATACCTTTAATCGAATACAGATTAAATATTTTACAAAAACAGCAATTTAACAGTTACTTCGACATTTTTAAGAACAGTCTGTTTTCCGAAACCAATTGTCTTCAAAAAGTATATGATACTCTGCCGCCGAGTGAAAACCTCAATAGTGAGAATGTTTGTACTATGCTGGAATTATTACTAATGCATCCAATCCAGCTCGAACACAAATTAAGAGAAAGAAAATATTATGAAGAAATCAGTAAGTTTTGATGAAACTAAAAATCAACTTCATACGATGCATGCATGGACGTTTGCATATAGAAAATCCCGTATGTCGCCTCAAGAGTTTGTAGACCAACAACATTTTAAAAGACGAATTGAATTATGTGAAATTATTTTAAAACCTGTTTTAAATAATATGTTAAATAGGATTATAAAATAAAACAATATTAATATAAAAAATGTGTTTTATTGATGAATATTTTACAAAATATCCTTTTTTAATATCCATGAAATATGTGTTTTGTCTAATCCCAACCATTTAACTAACACCTTATTTCCTTTTCTTCTTATTACTTTTTCCATTAAGTATATGTCTGAATGTCTGACTTTTTGTAATTCTTTTCCGTAAAAGCCTCCTTGAATTTCTGATTTGTTTTCATCTTCAAGTAAATAGATTGCAGGATTTGTAAGTTGTAACTTTTTTATTCTAAAAATTTCATTTGACCAGTTGGGTGTGTACCCTTTAGAAAAAAATTCTCTCTGTTTGCTTATACAAACAAAGTCACACACTTTACATTTTTTTAAATCAGGATCAACTGTTTTCATATGAGTAAATGATGATTTCAATATATTTTTTTCATTTCCCTTATTAACAGCATTAGGTTTTTTACCAATTGTAGAGTGTACTGTATTATTGTACACACTAACAATATCAGGCAATATATCTAACCATTTATAATTTCCTTGAAGACTAAACTTTTTCCACATTTTATTCTTTAATGTTCGGTTCACTCGCTCAACGATACTTGCTTTCAAATTAGAAAAAGTACTATAGTGATTGATTTTAAACTGTTCTATTAGCTTCTGAAAATCTTTGGAATAAAATTCTTTTCCTTTATCTGTTTGTATATTTTTTGGAACGCCTTGCAGGTGCTTAGGGGCTTCTTTTAAGTTTTTGAGAATTTTTTCATTGCTGCAGTCACCTCTTTACCAGTTTTTGTTTTAATAGGTAGTGCCCAAACGAATTTAGAAAAAGTATTGATTACCACTAATATATATCTATATCCTCTATTAAATTTTGAGTAAGGTTGCATTTCAATCATTAAGCCCTTTTACGATTACTCGTCTTCTTTTAAAATTTCTTCTAGCGGGTCTATGTAATTCATTAACGACATCCTCCTTAATTTTATTTATTTTCAGTCTTACGCTTTAAAACCAATCCTACGTATAACACTCCAGGTGATGCAGAATATTTAAGAGATCTTACAACAGCAATATTATCACCATTACCGAGTTTATGACCTAATAGTTCAACCGAACTAAATATATTGTTATTTATGATAAAATCTATGTATTTACTACAGTGAACTTTTATTACTTCTGCTTCTGGAAATGGAAACGCTAAAGTAGTTTCATCGCCGCTAATAGTAAAACAACGTCTTGTTTCACCATTCGGTAGATTAATTGATTTTTTCGAATGTCCAAGAACCATGGGAAGGATGCAAAAGTAATAGAAGTCTTCATTGCCATTTAGGATATGAGTTCCAAATTTATTCACCGACATACTCAATATATAATATGCAACTGTTGCTTTTTACTTTAAAAACTTTTATTTATATAATTACTTTGGCTTCTCATAGTTCTTCAATAATTGAGATTATTTCATTATTATGTCCAGTATGCCCGGCAACCCGAGAAGCCATTAAAAGTCTAAGTCTATCAACAAGTTCGTTGATGTTGTCCCAATATACATAGTCCGTATCTGTTTTGTTAAGTTTCAATATCCCCATTCCCAGTTTCTGCCTTGTTTGCCTATATGGAGCCTTAGGTCTACTAAATGCTTCTATGAGATTTTTTGCAGGTGTTTTAATATTTTTTGTTTTCGTTACCCCTTTGGTTTGTAAGTACGGTCCTATAATAGTTACATATTTGACTGAACCGTTACCTTGAACTTGCTCATTACGATCGTGATTTCTGCGATATGCATTACTTCTTGATAGAATGTCCATAGACTGATCTAAGTCTTCTTTCTTGTAACCAATAGGTTCTTTTTTAAAAAGTAGTTCATATAAACCTGGAGTGCCTTTGTAGGTTACACCCTCAACTTTTATATTTTTATTAATAATTTCAACGGGTTTCATTGTTGTCCCTAAAAGAAATTTGTTTGTTTCCAAATCGTGAACAATACCATAATTGTGATCAAATATATGTCTTGTATCCCTAACTCCTTCATCGATATATTTTCTTGGCAATTCATCAAAATCTTCCAACCAATCTTTATATCCCGGAGTGTCAACGTATTGTTGAATTGTTTGTCTAGTTTGCTCTAAAATATCTGAGATATTTAAATTCTCTACAGTACTATCATATAGGTGTAGTTTCAGCTACTGTGCTTGTTTCTTGAATGGTAGGGAAATTACTAGTCGATGCAATACTCCTATCAAAAAATGATGGTAACTCAGTGGGTAAAACGGGAGTTTTCCCGGTTTTTCTCTTAGCTGTCCTTGTTGGAGTAGAAGTCTTATAAAATTCCTTAAAAGTATGAGGTTCTTCTTTTATGTCAGTTGGTTCCATTTTTGCAATATTTGAAATTAATTGCTGTAGTGGTTGTGTTATCGGTTGATATGTTTTTTCTAATTGGCTTTGAGTCGTTGAGGCTTCTGACTTTAATGCTTGATATTTTCGTTTTACTGCTCTTCTTGATTTAACTAGCTCTCTTGCTAGTCGTTTATCCATGTTTATAAGTGTATGAATGAATCGAACCTGCTTCTATATCTGCCAGAATTTAAGGGACAGTCCTTATCGATTACAACGAAACCGTAGTCTTTTTTCCAACAGTGTTCACAGAAAGCTTTAAATTTCTCAAATGTCATATCCATCATGCAATGGTCATTATATATGTGTTTTAAACTAGTTAGGTCCTGTTTAAATAAAATTAAGAGATTTGCATTTTCACGTATAAGCCTCTTGAGAATTGATGAATAACCTTGAAAAATGAAGAAACAATCCGTATTTTTATGTCTACCAAATGTAAAAGAGTCCCTTATAACAGTTTGATTCTGACATGGAATGTCATCAAATATAATAACTGAATTTGGTTTAATATCGTGAGGGGATATAATATTTTCATCATTGTCATATTCAAAATAACCAATTTCTTTAATAGGTTTTAGCAAATTTCTTAAATACTCATACTTGGGTTGATAACGATTTTGAGTATAAATAAATATTTTCGAATCTTATTCCGTTTGGATGTTCAAGTAATGTGAGAATGGAGTTCGTTTTGCCAACCCCTGATTCTCCACCAAAGAGATCACCATGTTTTCTAAATGGTTTGTTAAAGATTTTTTCATCATGGTTTTTAATAGGTCAATCCACATCGTCAACAATAACTGACATAACATTCTAAATAATATGTATTTATAAAAAAAACAGCCAAGTGAATTTGCTGCCCGTTTTACTATTTATAGAAGACGAGCAGCTCTATCGACTCAGTTTACAAAAACTATAAAATGATCATACACAACCCTTACTCGATTACATCCAATAAGAAGAGCAAGAAGAAAGGTACGGGTTTAGTAAATAAACTTATTAATAGTCTACCTGTTGAACTACACATTCCTGGTTATAACTATTGCGGCCCGGGAACAAAGTTGGAAAAAAGATTAATTAGAGGGGATAGTGGCATAAATCCTTTAGACGATGCTTGTAAAGATCATGACATAGCGTACTCGCAATCTAACGATTTATCAAACAGACACGAAGCAGATAAGATTCTAGCAGATAAGACTTGGCAAAGAGTAAAGGCTAAGGATTCATCGCTGGGTGAAAAAACTGCAGCTTTGATGGTTACAGTTATTATGAAAGGAAAAAAAAGTTTGGTATGGGTGTTAAGACATCCAAACGAAAACTCAGGATAAAAAAACGCGTTATAAAAACTCCAAAAAAAATTGGTGGATTTTTACCTCTTTTGCTTCTAATTTTGGGTGCCCTCGGTACATTCGGAGGTGGTGCAGCCGGAATTGCTAAAGCTGTTAATGATGTAAAAGCATCAAGACAATTGCTTGAAGAAACTCAACGTCATAACAAAGCTATGGAAAACGTTGCAGCCGGAAAAGGTCTATTTGTAAAGCCATATAGAAAAGGAAAAGGATTGTTCATTAAGCCCTATAAAGGGGGTTCTGTAAAAAAAACATTAAAAAAAAAGCTCAAATAAATTTTCCGCAAAGAGCTTTAACCAACATTGATATAATGAAATATGCAAACATTTTAGAGATACCTAACTTTAGAGGTGTTTTTATGCGTGATAATCTCCCGCGAAAAATTAGACAAAAAGAAACTGGTATTGTTAATTTGGACAGTGAAAAAAATGATGGTTCTCATTGGGTAGCTTACATAAAAAAGCAAAAAGATGTCATGTATTTTGATAGTTATGGTAATCTCAAACCACCTCTTGAGTTGATCCAATATTTTAATACAAGTAAGGGTGTAAATATATATTACACCTATGAGGTCAAACAAAAATTTAATAACTATAATTGTGGACAGCTAGCTCTTAGTTTTCTATATAAGCACATGAAATAAATTATTACGGCATTTCTTAAAAATTAACAGAATGTCTACAACATTTACGCTTACAGGGAATTCTTCTATTTTATCATCTGATTTTAATCCTCCCATCTATTTGGATGGCGAAAAGCAATATTTATTAGGTTTAGCTGATTTTGAGTCATTTATGAGTATCCCTAATATAGAGGATGGAAACAATAAAATTTACGTAGATGGTAAAATGATTCTTATTCCGGATGGAACTTATGACATAAAAGACTTAAGTACATTGATAAATAACAAACTGCATGAAATTTATATTATAGAACCCTCTTCGTTTAGATTAACGACAAATCTCAATACCCCAAAATGCAGTATTAAATGCAGTAAAGAAATTGATTTCACAAAAGATGATTCAATAGGAAACCTTTTAAGTTTTAATAAACGGAAAATTAAGCCTCATGAATGGAGTGAATCTGACAATGTTGTAAATATTTCCAAGGTTAATGCTATTTGTATTGATTGTAACATTTGTGTAGGTTCATTTAACAATGGCAAACCAGTTCACATAATTCACCAATTTTTTCCAACGGTACCACCAGGGTATAAAATAGTGGAATCACCATTACCTATATTATACTTTCCAATTAGCGTTCAAACAATCAACAACATTACTGTAAAAATAATTGATCAAGACGGTCACCTTATAAATTTCAGAAATGAAACCATTACCGTAAGATTACATTTAAAAACTAACAACAATGGTTATTAGATATAATAGACCATTTGTATGTAAATTTGAACCTATTACCGTAAGTAAATCTTATAAAAAAGAAAAACTTAACCACAAAGTTAGTAGTTCCAAAAACATCAAACGGTTAACAACAAAAAAACATCAGTTTCTGAAATCGTTGGGTTTTAAAGTTTTAAATAATGGATATTTTAAACGTTAATGAAAGTCTATATGTTGACAACTCTGTAATTGGCTCCGAATTACATACCTATCAACCATTCATTTCTTCAAAATTTTATTATAATGATGAAATACGTATTCCAATCCAAGAATTAGACACATACACATTACCTTCAGAAAGTATTCTATATATAGAAAGAAATCTCGCTAATCAAGAAGGAAAATATACAAAAAAATTAAGATTTGTCAACAATGGTATTGGGTTTTTGTTTCGGGAAATACGTTATGAATTAAATGGAGTAACTGTAGACTCTGTAAGAAATGTTGGTTTAACATCAACACTCAAAGGATATTTATCTTTCAATAACAATGAAAGCGTAAAGCTTTACAATGCTGGGTGGTTTCCCAACAGAAATGAAGCAGACAGAATTTTGGTAGATGATAAAGGTAAATTTAATGTATCGCTACCCCTAAAGATGCTACTTGGATTCTTCGAGGATTATAAAAAAATTATTTTAAATAAGAAGCAAGAATTAGTACTCATCAGAGCAAGTAATGATTTAGATGCTGTGCTTTTTATAGATGACACGGAACCCAAAACATTAGAATTTCCTACTCCAAAAGTCACGATTGAAAAATTGTATTGGAAAGTGCCACATATCGAGGTAGATATTCCTCAACAACTTGCCTTAACGAAAATATTAGAAACAAACAAGGAAATATTGTTAGGATTTCGAAGCTGGGAATGTGTTGAATATTCCGAATTACCTGAAGCAACGCGTCATACATGACCGGTAAAGACAACTAGTAAACTGGAGACGCCCCGTCATGCTGTTATTGCCTTCCAAGCAGATCGAAAAGGAAAATTAAAAAAGGACATGAGTCAATTTGATAACGTTGACCTAACAAACATAAGAATTTTTTTTTAATTCTGAGAGATATCCATATCACGATTTATATTTAAATTTTAAAGACAACAAATTTTCTGCTCTATATGAAATGTTTGCCAATTTTAGAAGTTCTTACTATGGATTGACAAGTGAACCAATTTTTGCGCCTGAAAAATTTAAGACAACTTCCCCTATTTCACACATTGATTGCTCTCATCAGAAGGAATCGCTTCAAAGTGGTTCTGTAGTTATAAGAGTTGAATTTGAAACAAATGAAAATATTCAAAAAATACCTCTGTCTGTGTCTCATCCTCCACGATAAAATATTTAGCTATAATCCTCTAACAAAAATAGTTAAACAACTTTAATACGCATGCGTCAGTTTTAATATTTATAGCATGACACAAAGAAATTTCTTTCATTATGGATTATATGCATCGGTTAATCATTTTTCAACACAAATTACAAGAGTTAAAGAAACAGATAGAAGAATACCAATTAAAATTTGAAATGGTAAAAAAATTTCAATATTTAAAGATATGAAAGTAATTGTAGATATACAACAATAAGTTAATTGTTAAAGAATTGGCAGCATACGATGGGTTTAAAATCAGCCACCACATATTTAAAGCACCCTTTCCTATGAATCATTTACCATCAAAACTATACAGCAACGCTATTTGGCTAATGAACAATCATCATTGTATCGATTGAGATGAAGGATTTACTCCTTATCATAGATGTCGAGATGTTATCAGAAATTTAACCGAAAAAGTCGACTTTATGTATGTTAAGGGTGAAGAAAAGGCGGAGTTTGTCAGAAAATATTCTCAAAAACTAGTTATTGAATTTGATGAACAGCCAGCTTTACAGAAATTGGAACCATGCTGCTTTTATCATCAGAAAAATCCATGTTTTTGTGCATTAGCAAATGTTTTTCATTTGTATAACTATTTTTTTATGAAATAAAACGATTAGTTTTAAAATATATTTGTTTTATTGGTTAAATATTTCCTTATACATAATATATGTTCGCTTAACTCTAATTGTTTTAAATCATGTATAAATTTTCTTTCATTTTTACTTTTAAGAAAATCTATACATGCCCTAGCAGCTAGTTCACATAATTCTGCATGTTCCATATAGTGCAAATAAACAGCAATGTTTTGAGCTTCACTGCTTTGTCCGTCAAACGCATAAAACTCAGAGCAAGCTTTAGACATTATGAATTCTTCATACATTTCTCTTACAACTTCCTCCATAATTACACTAAAAGTTCTTCCTCTTTTAAAAAGTCTTTCACTAGAACGGGATCTTCAATATATTTTTTCAATTTAAGAAGATGATAACCAAATCCCAATCCCCTTATGTCATGAATAAGTTGTATTAAATCTAATGTTTCACAATATTTGTCACATGCAGATGCAGCACTCGCATATTCATTCAATAGTTTCTCGTAATAATGACACCATTGTGGTCTGCTTTGCATAGAATCCTGACAATAAGAAAATGATAACAAGTAGAATTCTTTACTTAACTTTTTAACAGCTTTCACTAACTTGCACATGACCACAACACCTTTTTATAGATCGCGGTGGTCCATCTATACAGTCACCCTCTTGGTTTTAATGAGTATAACACGGTAAGTTTAACTGTAATTTCTTGTCACGTCTATAGCGTTCTGGTAGCTTTTCCCAAATTTGTAACAACTCCACTGACTCTACAAATCTTCTTAAGTAAATAAGAGGAATATATTTTAGATCACTCACCGGAATGTCCCTCAATGGCGCCGTTAGCGCTAAACAAATAACTTCACCAACACGTTCAATAATATCTTCGGTAGGTACTGTATTCAACGAACCCATCTGACTAAATTTAAGAGATGAAAATGAATTAATCTGTTGGGTTGGCTGCTAACACTTAAATAAAACATCTCCCTCCGGATGCACACGTAAGAGTGGGGAAGACCAATCAGAATCAAGCAGAGTCAAGTAGGCGTGGCAGGGACAGGCGCGGGAAGTGGGAGACCAATGAAAAAAGTGGTGGGGGGAGCGAGACTAACCCCCCAATCCCCTCTACTTACGAATCCAAGGTGGCGGAACAAAATGGCAGCTTAATATATATTTTTTTAATTCACCCTGAAAAAAATCTTTAATGCTTTGATTTCAAATTGTGTGTCATAACTAATTGTGGTATAGGGATCAACTAGTAAAATAGTAGTACAAATTCAAGAAGGCAAAACATAATGGCGGCCAAATAAAATACTTGTAATCAATGTTCAAATTTTGGTCAAAAATTAAGGGTCATATGGAGATGACCTGGTAATATTTTGGTGAAAATCTAAACACAACAAATAGCGGCCTGGTGAAATGTTAAACAATTATTATTAAAAAACTACTCATCCAACTTATCTCAAATTTTGCAAAAACATTAAGTATTATGTTGGAATCAACTAGTATCTTTTTGGTACTAATCCAAGATGGCGGAACAAAATGACTACTTACCCGATTGACTTCAAATTTGTATACAAAATTAGGGGTCATATTAGGATGACCTGGTAATATTTTGACAAAAATCCAATATGGGGGAACAATGTTAAAAGAAATTTGTTACAGTGGTGTATTACTTGTGATTAATATCCAGTAAAAAAACATTTTTTTAAATTGTTGATGTTTGGCAACTTAATTGCTGCATCCTCAGAACACATATATATTCTATATCCTGCATGAACCCCATATTATCAGTCTTTACCTACTCCGTTGGTCCGCAGATATTTCCCAGATATTATGTTTCTAATATTAATGAAAACTAAAATATCTCGAAAGTATTAAATATGTGTAACTCAAAAAACATAGCTGACAAAAATAATTTACTTTTATTTATTTTTCTTAAGTATTTATTATAAAATCAAATTTTAATAGTGTCGTTTACTTCTCTATTCATCTCTTTTCGTATTATATTATATACAATTGGATATACATATACTATAAATTATAATATTCTTAAAAATGTAACTTATAAAAATCACTAAAAAGTGAGAAATAAAATATTTAAAAAAAATAATATTTTATTTATTCCATAAAAAATAAACATTTTGAAGTAGGCTCCCAAATAATGACTAATCTGTAATAATATATATATATATATATATATATATATATATATATATATATATAAACCTTAACCTTACTAACCTAATACAGATTCAGAGAAGGTCACGTCACTATTTTGAAGTCGAACTACCGAGTAAATTTGGTCCCTGCTGAGGTTAGAGTTGTTTTATAGTTTACATGTAGTTTACCTAGGGTTATCTTCTATAACACGGCCGTCAATAAAATCATCCTGCACTAACCTAGCCAGATGCAAGGTCTCTAAAATATTGTTGCATGTCTCGTAATGCGAATTCGTTATTGGTCTGTTTGGACATTTATAAATATCCGATAGGAAGTCAATATTGCCATTTAACTTTGGGCTCAACAATTGGATGGGAATTTCAGTTGCGCTTGCGCAGTTCCACAAGGCTGAGGCCTGAGAGTAAGTAATTCGGGCATCAGTTTTAAAACATATAAGGCTATATAATATTTGGTTTATATGTAATATAATATAAAATACATCAACTATATTTTGTAATGGCTGGATGAGGCTGCTTGGAGCGTAGACTTCAAAATGTCTACATTTAAGAAAAAAATAAGATATTTTTTTCCTTTTAGCGATTTTTTTAAAAATATTGTATTTAAGTCTAAGACAAAATGATAAAATGAACATTCACTTAAACATTTACCGTTGCTAAATATAGAAACAAGTAACCGCTTGCACTTTTAAAATAAGCTGTAAATTACAAATATACGAAATTTGATAATTGTCTACAGTGCATCCCATTCACGTACGTCATTAGGTAATAAACAACAGCTGCTTATGAGCTACATATTCTCTTAATTCATCTCAGATAAGAATATTATTATGTAAGTCAATAAAATATGTCTTTAAAATTACATGTAGATTGGCGTAACTTATCAATATTTAATTCAACAAAAATATGTTCAATGGCATTCAGTGTACAAAATGGTCTACCTAAATGTTATATGCCATTATCAAAAAGACTAATATAAACATTGTCAAATACTATTAAAAACGTGTACTTTAGTTTCACCCTCTGTTAAGAAATTTCTTTTTATTTTCTTTTGATTAACTTTTAACTTTTAACCTGTATATAAAGGGTCGGGAAAAATTAATTCTGTTGAAAATTATCGGCCAATAAGTGTTATAAATTCAATAGGGAAAATCTTTGAATATATTCTTTAAAATGATATATTAAAAAACTTTGAGAATAGTTTTGTCTCAGAACAGCATGGCTTTCTACCTAGTAGGTCTACTGTGTCGAATCTTACCATATTAACAGATATAGCTTCTGAAGCAATACAAAACAAATTACAATTAGATGTCATTTTTACTGACTGCGCAAGGGCATTTGATATTGTTGATCATGGTGTTCTTGTGGATAAGCTAAATATGTTTGACTTTTCTAAGGATGCCTGTATGTTTATAAAGTCCTATCTCTCTTCTAGACACCAGCAGGTAAAAATAGGGAGAAGTTTATCTCATAATTTTGTAGCCTCATCTGGAGTGCCGCAGGGGAGTAACCTAGGCCCCTTGCTGTTCGCAATATTTGTGAACACCTTACCTTCATAAGTATAAGATACTCACAGAGCTTGTTATTTGCAGATGATTTTAAAGTTTTTAAAATAATAGCATCACCTGAGGATTGTTGTGAACTGGTTTGTAGAAAATAGAATGGTTTTAAATGTTAGCAAGTGCCAATTAATGACTTTTAGTCGCAAATCTAACCTTATAAACTTTAATTATATGATAAACAACTCTCCTGTAGTAAGGAAAACTGAATGTAAGGATCTGGGCATATATTTGCAAGCAACCTTAAAGTTTAATAGACATTATGAGTTTATTGTAAATAAGGCTTACAAATCTTTGGGTTTTGTCATTAGAAATTCAAAGTTTTTTAGAATCGATACTACTATTAAGCTGTACAATGCTTTAGTAAGGCCACACTTGGAGTATGCTGCTGTAATCTGGCCACCACAGACTGATGTACATATTAATATGATAGAAATGGTCCACAAAAGGTTTTTGAGATACTTGTATTTAAAGCAATATAATATATAACCTCTTATGATATCATATAACACCATGATCAATACTTTTAAAATAGAAAAATTGAGTCAGAGACGAACTTAAAGCATTGTAAATGTTCCTTGATTAACAAAATAAGATTTCATGTTCCTAAAATTAACCTTAGAATTAGGCAACCCAAGCTTTTCTATGTTGATCCCTTAAATTGTTCACCAATCAAGAATATGGCTCAGGAATGTAACAACATTTTACAGAAGTGCGATATTGACATTTTTAACATCAGTGCAAATAGTATTAAAGCATATTTTAAGTAGGAGTGAATGTTATTTCTTGCAATCTAAATGTGTTAATGCTTCTGCAAATTATTTATTATGTTTTAGTGTCTTTTACTTAACTGTTAGTGCTAGTTGATTTATTTTTAATTCTTAGTCTTAGAAATGTAAGAATTCTATATACATTCTTATTTAGTAAGTAACCACTCTTCCATTATAATTACTTTTTAAAGTGTTCTGTAAGAGTATAATAAATAAAAAAAAAATAATCTATACTAATATTTTCAACAAAATTCATTATAATAATAAGTGATTTTCGTTGTGGAAAATATCAAGAGAGGGAAACGTGCCAAAGAGTAGTAATAGTTATTATAGAATTCATATCTACGCACATGAGTTAGGAACAGCTATCGGGTGTGCTATACGGTACGCTAGATGAATATGCGTCCAAGAACTTTCATAGAATCAGATAGCAGCCTGCGCACTGCAGCTTTGCGAAGCGAAGTTAGTCACCCGTTTGATTATATGTAAAGGTGCATTTATACTTGTTTAGTAGCTGATAGTAGTGATAGCTACCGTAATTAACTAAATCAAGTATCGTAATTTAGCAACTTGCATTTAGTACTTGAGCAAGTAGACTGCTGTTTGTTTAGTCAAGTGAATAGAAACAAAGTTTACATATTTAATTCTGTAAACTTTGATAGAAACCAGGGCAGTTCTAATTACTTGTTCAAGGGCTTACTAGCATCTCTATATTCTCTATCGAAGTGAGTCTACTTGACAACTGCAAAACCTATGTAGCCACGTCGGTTTAGTAAAGCACTTAATGAGCGGCAGCATAAAATATCAAATGGAAAATAGATTTATTATTTTTAATTGGCGGTTTTGGAGCGAGGAAACGCTAAAATCTATAGTAGAATACAGAGTTGTGGAATGCTTATGGAACAAGACAGATATGGATGGGCATTTTATCGATATATCGATAGGTCAGCGGCATATTTCTTACCCAAAATCGAATAGTAAAATGTTGGTATAAATTCAAGATGGTGAAATAAAATGGCGATTAATAAAAAAAAAATAAAAATGAGCCTGAAAAAAACACTTATTAGATTGATTTCAAATTTTGTGCAAGAATTAAGAGTGATATAAAGATGAATTGGTAAAATTGTGATACAAATTCAAGAATTCAAAAATTACCTTCCCAGGTTTTACATCTTACATATCTTTTTAGCGTCTTATAACAATTCTATATATCAAAATAAAATATTAATTCTTAGTAGAGTTATCAAAAATATGTATCAGAATAGGAGATATTAAAATAAACTATTATTTTAAAACCAGGGGAAAACTATGAGTTTTTTTAACTTTACATGTTTGTCTGATCGTAAAACAATGTTGTTCCACTATCGGACAAACACTGTTCCACTATGAGACATGGGTTTTCTCGAATGTCTATCGATCTAAAGTTTATTTCAGATCTAAAATATGACTGCTGCTGTTTTGTTTAACCAACATATAATGGATTATCTAAAATCATTTATAATTTTTTCAAGTTTGACGAAAGATATGTCTTCATAGCTGAGAAAATGAAACTGTTTTCGTATTTCAACCTTTTTCTTTAAAATGCCATATTTCAACTTTCCTTTTATTGGTTAATTCGGCCTTGTGTCTATGCTTTTCTCCTAGAAAATCTTTCTCCGATGAATTTGTTGCGATCAAACTCCTTCCTCTTTGACTCCACTTGATATCCTTGGAACTGCTGTGGACTGATAAATATATGGATGGGTATATTTACTCTTCTCTCCAGGTTTAATGGAAGTCGGAGGGTCATTATCAAAGTCCCGCTCACATTCTTGAGTTTCTTATACTCTGTCAGTTACACTGCTAAGGATGAAATCATCATCATTAAATATGAATTTATCAAATTGATAAATTCCAGTTTTTGAACCTCTTTTTTGATATTTTGAATCGTCGTTGCCTTCTCAAATGCATAATTGAACAACTGGGAACATCAAAGAGAGAAAGAGGAAGTCTAGGATGAGCTCCAAGCCACGTTTGTACAGCGGTATTATAAAAAGCTTTGAATGGAAAATATACATAGACATCTAGAGGTTACACTTTTTTTAGACGTATGCAGAGGCAGAATTAAAAATAGTCACTTATACAGCAGTTGTCACGAGCACACCACGTTCTGCACTAGTATAAGTGTTCACTTGTTTTATTCTCTTTTGAGCCACAATTTTTTTGAACTATTGTTGTTGCCGTTTCGTCCAAGTTATAGATTCTTGTGCCATCAACAAAAGTATCAAAACGCTCGCAGATTGTTTCCAGGTTATCAAAAAATTTTCGAAAATTATTTTTTTTTAAAGAAGTCGCATGAGATAGGCTGCAACCTTCAGGTTGTCATAAACTTAAGCCTATATTACAAGACATAACTCCTAGTTACCATTCATGACCTTCTTCTTTATGGCTTTCCAGTTTTCGGGAACGTGTATTGGATTAATTTTTGCCATTTCGTAATTGAGTTTTTTATGTTTGGATTCGTCTGGCCATAACACATATTAGATATATTCTAAAAGTTGATTTTCTTGTTCTTCGGAACATATTGGTCTGCAAGAATAATTCGGTTTTATTATAATGTTGGCAGTTAAGTCAGCCTCCTCTTTAACATAACAAAATACTGTTTGAAATTTCATTCCAAATTTTTCTGCTGCTTGCCTAATCGAGTACTGCTGTTCTAGAATTAATTTGACTGCTTTCTCATGATATTTTTGTGAAACTATCATTTTTCTACTGCCCGTTATTATTCTGAAATAAAATATTTTATCTGTCTGATAGTGTACCAAATGACGTCATGAAATGAATAGACGGTTAAGAAAGAGTACTGAAGGTCAGGCAACAATGCGCTAATTGTAAATAGAAGACAGTAGCTAAGTTGAGGTAAAGAATAACGCTATATATTACTATAACACAAATTTACATGAAAAGCTAGTTAACCCAGAATGCCTACGTTGCACCCGTATAGTGCAGACTGTGGCGCCATCGGAGTATAATAAACAAAGTTTATTTCAATTTTGGTTTGAGATCAATTAGCTCAGCGGTAGGGTTTCGAATTAGCAATACGAAAGTCTCGAGTTCCAATCCTGGTTTAGGCGATGACTTTTTTTTAGTTTTTTTTAATTAAAACAATTAATAAAAATGGGGATTAGGTTAGGTTAAGATTGATTAGGTTTGCTGTAAAGAAAGCGCCCGCCTACAAAATTTCGAGTCTAATAATAAATAAATAAATCTGCCAAAGCCAGATACTAATTTGGCAACGTTGATATTGTGGGTTAACTAACTTCTCGTCAAATTTAGTTTTCGATTTAAAATAAAAATCTACGTCAATTTGTTAAAAAAAAGTTGATATAGCTCAGAATGATATTTCTTTCGAAATTCACTAATTGGTCAAATAATTAAACGAAATCAGACAACGGGTAACAAGAAACACTTGAGCGGGTTGTATGAAAATACGGGTCATTCATTGCAGAACAAACATCAACAATTCCCTGCATTTTTAGTTGACGAAAATGCTCTAAACCGTTTGAATTCGTGCGTATAAACAGCGTATAGTCCAGTTCTAGTCTGTTTATGAGAGGAAATTTTCACCATAACTCACCTAAAAAGCTCATATTAAATAGAACTAGCCGTTATTTGATGTAAATCAATTTTAACTAAGTAAACGAAAACACTTGTTTAAATTTTCCACTTAATTTCTGTTAGTCCTAAAAGCAACAGTGGCACCTTTATTTTTAAAAAACTTAGGAACATTTAATGTTATTTTTCCTGTATAAGTGAAAGTATGAAATTGAGTATTTTCTTTGAACTTATTAGTAGGATAAACTATCTGTAATGCTTTTTTATATTGTTTCGTTTTTACTATTTTCTATGTGATTTTCATGAAAACCGTTATTAACCGCAATTTGTTTATTATATTTAACTCTCTAGTATAACTTTCATTGTTTCGAGGAATGTTAATTAATCTATGAACAAAACTTGCATATTTTGTGCTGCTAATTCACACTTAACTCCTAATTATTCCCTATTGTTTTTACTATCTTTTACATTAAGATTATAATTAAAACCTTTCCTTAACAAATTAGATTCTTCTATTGAAAAATTAACATTAGAAAAATTAACAAATCTATGGTGAAATTTATGTCCTGAGAATACAAGGTTTTTATTATTATTAATAACATTATAACCTGTATTACTTCTTAATTTATTTAGTCACCCTAAAAACTTTTTATGAACAATACAATCTCATGTCGACTTATCGAAAATGTCAAATTTTAAACTAGAGAGCCTATGACTAAGTTCACTATGGATTACCTTGAACTAAACGTTGTAAATGCCTCTGTTATTGTATTTAATTTTTGTCTTGAACTTCCTTAGTGCATAGTATTAAGGTGCTCTAGCTGACTGGCTTTTGTTGTCAGTTTTTAATTTCATGTATTTTGGAAAAATACTCAACTTCGAGCACTGATTGAAAATCCAAATGTTTTGTGTACTGACTTTAGACTTATGCAGAAGCTTAAAATACGAGATTAAAAAACTCGTTGAAGCTTGTAACAGATATTGAACAAAACTAGCCGTTACTTGATGGAAATCCATTTTAACTAAGTGAACGAAAACATTTGTTTAAAAGCTTTTTAGCCTTGTGGTATTCTAAGCTTCACCTTAAATCTAAAGCGGGTACACAAAACATTTGGTTTTTCAATTAGTGCTTGAAGTTGTCCAACATGAAATTAAAAACTGACAACAAAAGCCAGTCAGCTAGAAGCAGCTCAGTACTATTGGCTAAGGAAGTGGATTTATCAAGACCGAAAAATTCAATACAGTAACGTAAGGTAATCCATAGTGAACTAAGTTATAGGCTCTCTTGTTTAGATTTTGACATTTTCGACAAGTCGGCAAGAGATCGTGTAGATTGTATTATTCAAAAAAGTTTTTAGGGCAACTAAATAAAATAAGAAGTAATAAAGATTATGTTAATATTAATAATAATAAAAACATTATATTCTCAGATTATAAATTCCACCATAGATTTTTTAATTTTTCTGATGTTAATTTTACAGTAGAAGAATCTAATTTTTTAAAGAAAGGCTTCAGTTATAATCTTAACGTAGAACATAGTAAACACAATAGGAGTAATTTAGGAGTTGAGTATGAATTAGCAGCACAAAATATGCAACTTACGAATACTGAAAAACACCTATTATTAAAAACAATAGTTAACCAAAAATTCGATGATATTAAGAATCTTTTTTTTTAATGATTACTCTATAGTAAAATCAATAATTAATAAATATAACATACATAATATAATTTTTACAAGAGCAGATAAAATGAAAACTAGTATAGCTGTGAACAAAAATCAATATATTTCTAAAACATTCAACTTTAAGTTCCGATAAGTTTGAAAAAATGTAAAGATTTTAGCATATTTACCGAAAAAGAGAAATATCAAATATCATTAATGAATCCTCAAGCCCCTAAATTATAATCTTTCTTTAAGTTACATAAATTGATATGTATGCTAGTTAGACCAGTTGTATTCCATATTTCAACAACAGTGGTAATTCTTTCTAATAAGTTAATAAACATTATAATAAAACACTGCAATTTTAAACCTAAATACAGTATAAAAATAGCTTTGACTTAATAAGTAAAATCAATAACTTAACTATTCTATGTAACGCCAAACTGATATCCTTTGATGTTCAAATTTTATTCCCGAGCCATCTGATGTTGAACTTCTTACAAAAAATAATGTCAATCCAATTTATAAACAGGATATCTTAGAAGCCTTGTCGACCTGTTTGGAACAAAATTATTTTGAATTTATAGTCAGTACAAATGGCGGCTCCTTGCTACATTTGAGAAGGCCCCGGAAATTGCAGAATACGCAAGCATAGCATAGCAGAATCAGTAACCGGGGACTTAAAGGCGCGGCGGGCGAACAGATTAGATTGGGAGTCGCTAGAAGGCTTAGTTTATATATATGTATTTTCTGTATTTTCAAGGTTCATTAAAATTCTTTGTTGAATTAGTTGTATAACTTTATCTCAGAAATGGGATGACCTTGAGCTAAATAGAGGCGGTGTCAGTTTAGTATAGTGGACAATTGAAAATTATTTTGTATTAAAAATTGTGCACCATGACTGTGTGGTTGTCCACCACCAGGTCACGAACCTTTGGACGGAGCTAGTCGACGATCGGAAACACCACCGTTATCACAGTCTGTAGTGTCTTGGATGATAAAAGAGTTACAAGAGTTACGGGCCGTGGTAAGTACAGGTTCATACAATGATTATATTAATGTTAATACTACTAGAACGAATTGGACATTTTTTGAAGACGATCGTTTATTTTCTGATTTTAATCCCAAGGCTCAAGAGAGAATTAAGGATTGACGACTGGTTGAATAAGATAAACCACTGTGCACACCTCTATGATTGGGATCAGGTTACTATAACTTATTTGGCACTTGGAAAATCAAAGGGTTTAGCACGAATCTGGTATGATAGTCTATGGGCGTGCAGTTCATGGAAGCAAGGGAAGCAGTGCTTCTCCAAAAAGAAATACAGTACATCTTCTAAAATGTAATTTTTGAAATAGGATACCATTAATTTAGCTTATATTAAAAATGCTAAAATATTGTCTTAAGTATCAAGCCCATATTAAATGCAGCCTTGACTCCGACCCAGCCACAATAGAATATG